>OZ038372.1:112407821-112858821 GCA_964036015.1 Leptarthrus brevirostris | reverse complement strand
CACAGTAAATCAAATTATACCACATTATATTGGGTGATTGTATAAGTTCGTGCTCGATTTTCATAGATGGCGCAAACTTCATTACACGACGGAGTTCTGAGCTTTTTGTGTTATGTTGCGTAATTGAGCGTTTGAAATCTTTTAAATAAGTCGGCTTATGTGGTTAATAAATTTTTCAAAATGGGGAACGAACAAATGTGTTGAGTTTTGGAACTGCCTGAATGTTAGGATTGCGCAATGAAGCAAACAAAGCGTTTATAAAGATCATGCTCTTGCACTCCGGATAATTATTGGTAGATTTCAGAATAGTGATTTTAACTTGGATGGTGGCGATAACATTGTGCGTGCCTTGGTGGAAAATATCCCAAGAATTACAAGTTAGCTTATTGCTGAGAGGATGAATACCGACAACTCGATGTTCGTCATTTAAAAAAAAGCGTGGATAGATATCCAAGCTCGATACACGGTTGCCGCATCGCTTTACCGAAGGAAATAAGCTGAACCGGATGAATGTGGCCGTTTCTTCGTCACGTTCGCGTTACAAAAAAAATAGTTTTAAAAAAAAAAGTTGAACCGACTTCACAAAAAGCGCTAAAAAGCATAAATAATTTTTAATTTTATATCTATTACGACATTTTGAAATCGGTGCAAATCAAACAAACCAAACAACTACAACAAAAATATTTAATCGTCATTTTTTATGATCCCGTAAGCTGAAACGTTCAGGTAGTATTATGTATTATTTTCAATTGTGGTTATGTAGTTGTTTTATTTGTTTATTTGCACCGACTTCAAAATGTCGTAATAGATATAAAATTAAAAATTATTTATGCTTTTTAGCGCTTTTTGTGAAGTCGGTTCAACTTTTTTTTTTAAAACTATTTTATTTTTCACTTTTTAGTGTCTTCTACTCTATACAACGAAGAAGGAACCATCCAAATCGGTCCACGCCTTAAAAGTAAATTTTAACCCCCTACCTCACCCCCATTCCACTAAACTTTTTTTCTCATGGTATCAATCAAGGAACATACTCTACCGAACATAAAAGGAATCATCGAAATCGGTCCACGCGTTACGAAGTTACTACCACTCCCCCTCCCCCACTACCACCATAGGACCAAATTATTCTCCTATTAGCAATGGGGGATCATACTCTATACAACATCAAAAGAACCATCTAAATCGAACCACGTGTTACAAAGTTAGGTTCCACCCCCCTTCTCCCACCTCCACCCCTGCAACATTTGTTTTCTCGTAGTATCAACCAAGGATCATATTCTACCCAATAGAAAAAGAATTATCCAAATCGGTCCACGCGTTACGAAGTTAGACAACCCTTCCCCCCACCCCCACCTTTCACCATAGGACCAAATTATTCTCCTATTAGCAATGGGGTATCATACTCTATACAACAGAAAAAGAACCATCGAAATCGGACCACGCGTTACAAAGTTAGGTTCCACCCCCACCCCATCCCCCAAAATTCTTTTCACCTGGTATCAACCAAGGAACATACTCTACCCAACAGAAAAAGAATTATCCAAATCGGTCCACGCGTTGCAAAGTTAGACTACCCCTTCCCCCCTCCCCCCACCCTAGGGCAAATTTTTTTCTCCTATTAGCAATGGGGGATCATACTCTGTACAACAAAAAAAGAATCATCCAAATCGGATTACGCGTTACAAAGTTAGGTGAGAGCATGAGATGTTCACAACATCCAAATAAATATACACATTGATTTTCATAGCGTGCGTCCTTTTTGTCCACAGTAATATGTACCAAATTTCATCAAAATCGGTTCAGTGGTTCCTCAGATATTTGGAACACCGCAAAACCCTTTAAAAAAGAGGGGTCGAAGAGGAACGAGTGCAGTTGCCATTTGTTTTTCTTTTCTTTTTATCAAAATTTCACGAATTATAGTTAAAGAGATGTATTATTAAATTAAATTAAATTCGAGTTTATATAATAAATAGTTTCGCTAAAAAAATCCTATAAAAACGCTTCTTTTCGACTTCATAACTAGGTACATATATCCCCAAGGGTGATTTCTAATGTGATGGCCTGTTTTCGATACCTGACTTCGCAATTTTTATTCGGGATATAAAGTACATAAAAACAATTGTTTTTTGCAGGGCCCTGAATTTGGCCCCAACAAAAATACGCGGCTTTACGGTGTACATAGTTGTTCCAGACCTTTCAGTCATCTCAAATAAAAATATTTTTCATATTCTTCAAAGATTCAAAAACTATAGAATTGGTGCGAAATTAAGCATGGATTTTCAAATTTTCTGTTTTTTCGTCTTTAAGAGGCCCTTAACATCGCGAAAAAACAAATCAAAACATAGTTTCACGAAAAAAATCGACAGGCCTTCATAAAGTTGCACGCAACTAATTTTTAACTGACTTCCAGAAAAAAGAGAAGTTCGACACGTATTTTTTTTAAATTTTTTTTTTTTTTTTATGTTGCCCGGCCATAATTTTGTAACGGGTGAACCGATGTTGATGATTCTTTCTTAATAGGTACAGTATGTCCCCACGTAACTTTATAAAGTGTGGACCGATTTGGACGATTTTTGATTTGATGTGTAGAATATGTTGCCTCTCTGGCACCAAAACATTTATGAGGTCGAGTGGTGTGCGGAGGTGGCGTTACCAAATTTCTTAAATCACACATCTATTTGGAAGCTTCTTTTTTGTTGTATACAGTATGATCCCCCATTTCTACTATACAGAAAAATATTGACGTAAGATGGGGTGGGGGAGGGGTAACCAAACATTGGAACGCGTGGACTGATTTAGATGATTCTGAATGCATAGTTTATCTCTTTGTATTCTGACAAAAATTCTGGCTTGTTGTCAGAGTTGGAGGATAAGCTGCGCCTATCTTCATAAGGAATAGACCGATTTTGACGATTTTGGTTTTGTTGTGCAGAATACGTTTCCTGATTGATAAATGATTTTAATTTTATACGGTGATGCTCTGACTATGATAATTCTCTCTTGCTATATAGAGAACGACGGCGCACTAGGGCCATACTAAGAATTGTCTAAGGTGAGGGTATGAGAGAGTGTCCGTGACTAATTTAATATGTTGCCTCTCCCACCTCTGCAACTTTTGAAATTACTTTATTCTTCCGATAAGCATCTTCACAAAAAGCACTAAAAATATTAAATCGTTTTAATTTTATATCTATTACGACATTTTGAAGTCGGTGCAAATTAAGCAAACAAAACAACTACCCAACCATAATTGAAGATAGTATATAAAACTAACTGAACGCAGTCTAAATCGCGACTAAAACTACCTAGGCTATTGCTCAGCCCTATTTATACTATTTAGCTTAATTCTAGAAAGTTCAGTCACTTAGTTCTAGATATTTCCGTTACACATTTTTTACCTCACATATTCATGGGTTCGAGTCGTCCTTGACTTTCCCCGTTTAACATTTCCTTTTCCTGATTTCTGGCCACCTGGGACATGCGCATTACACAGGTGACTATTTCCCTTTTCGTGGCCGACCTCGTGCACCTTACACTATTTTATCTAGGCCATAAAGAAGTTTACACAATATTATTCTAGTGGCTTCAGAAAAAAAATCGACTTTTTGAAGCCACAGTTGGCCGATATTGTTTCAAAGATTTTTTCAAAACTGTTGCCTACATCTCGTCTTTACTGTACGTCAGAGCGTCGATGATGTCCGACATTAATCTTTTAAACACCCTTACAATGACCCCATAGTATCACTGTTATATTTAAAACGTTCTTCTTCTTCATGATTGCCTCCTTAGTTATTTACAAGATCTTTTTATTGTTTGCTTTTATCATATAGCTATTATATCGCAGCCTACTCTAGATATGTATCAATTTAGAAATTATGACAGTCATGGCCATTTTACCGCCAAGCGTGTATGTATTTAATTTTTTTGTACGTTTTTTGTACCACAGATTAACCAATCCTTACTTACAATTAAAACTGAACACTCTCCTTACCAAAACAAAAGAGAAATGCGGATGTCATTACCGCATTACAAGTTCAATACTTAACGAACATAAGAGGTTGTGTTCTCCTTATGACACCGCATCTTGAATGAAAATTTCAAAGCAGAAACTCTATATCACTACCAAATATTCAAAACATTTGTAAGTTCATCTCAGACAAATGTCAGGTTAAAACTAGTAAAAGGCTATCTAGAAAAGTATGATAAGAAAGTCGAACTTCTCAACTCACTATGGGAAGTGCGGTATGTTTACATTGGTGTTGTTCCACTGACATATATACATATATTAGTTGTTCATATTAGCTTTCAGGCTTGTATCCACAGTGGGCTGTGTTTTATATCTAAACAGAAACAAGACTTTTTCGCAATAATATCTTATTATTATTTATTTATTATTCAAGATTAATGGATATCCCAAACTTCAAGAGGATGACGAATGCGAGGGAGAGAGCTGTACAGGAGACATTCCAGACGAACCTGTAAGTATTTCGTACAATATTGTTATATATAATCACGGACCAGTTGTTTCGTAGGAAAAACCTTCAGAGTGTCAAACTACAGGTTGGTCTGAGTGGAGTCCATGCAGTGCAAAGTGCGGAACAGGTGTTATGAGTAGACAGCGTGAAGTGTGGAATGTAAATACGCATAGAGATCAAAAAGCGGATGATCCTTGTGACCTTGTAAAAAGATTTGAACAAGTCAATTGCACCGACAGTAATTGTGACACAAGACCTGAATTCTGCAATGAGGAGCCCAGTGTGGGACATTGCCGGGACAGCAAACGAAATCTTTTTTGGTACTATGATGCGGCAAAAAGAACTTGCGCTGTATTTTATGCAGCAAGTTGTAACACTGACGAAAATAAATTTGCATCAAGAGAGCAATGTAAGGCAACGTGTGAAGAGAAGCCGGATGTAAACAGCATGACTATTGAAAACTTACGACGAGAAGGATACCATGACAAAATAGATTGTAAAGTTTCTGAGTGGAATGTACGACCTTGCAATGCTACGTGTGGTGAAGGATACCAAGTGAAAACAAGAGAAGTCGTTAGATCCCCCCGATATGGAGGTAAACCATGCCCGAAAAAATTGGTTCGTTTAGAAAAGTGTTATGTTCGATGTCCAAATGAACTAAGTGAATCATATCGCAGGAAAACACCTGTAAGTATGTCATACACACTGGAAGGAATTAACGATGTTGAAGAAAAATGTCGCTATTCTGACTGGACCCCCTGGACTCCATGTACTGCAACATGTGGAAACCATTCTTATCGACAAAAAACTCGATTACTTCGCAGTACAGAATTGGCCTACAAATGCACAGATAGAGTTCGAATTGAAAAGTGTAATGTTTTGCCTTGCTATATGACATAGAATTTCTGAAAACATTCGTGCAACTAAGGCATGGTTTTATCTTTTATTAATACGTAAATGTATTTAAATTTATCTTTAAGTTAAAAATTAGTTTTTATAAAGATAAGAAATAAAAGTTTTTAACTGGGTTTCGAAGGTCTATTTTTAAGTTTCATCGAAATCGTTAAATAAACAGAAATCTTGTATGCGGAAATATAGTGGTTACAACTTCTACCGCACAAATTTTTTCACTTTTCGTGAATATGCGGTTTAAAATGTAAAATATTTATTATTATTTATTTATTCTAACGACAAGGTTCGAGGAGTAGGGAATCGGACTTTGTCCCAAGGTTTCACTGGAGTGGTTTCTTCAATGGACTCTTCAGGGTAACCTGTTTGGATATGAGGACGCTGGAGTCCATCACGCCTAAGGTTGCTGAAATTTAGGAACTATGAGCCGGTGTCAATCTTGAAGTGGTTGGAAAAATGAAGTGTCCAGATTAAAGAGAATTTCGGTCTGGCTTCCAAATTAGTTTACAGAAACGAGGGAGATTTTGAGTTTGATGGGCAGGTTAAACCGGGGCACGGAGCTCGAAACTTCCAAGTGAAAAATAATCAAGCAGGAAGTCAGAGAGAAGATAGGTCAGTGGTTCCAACTAGCTATGGGAGAAAAACCGCTGAGAGCATAAGAGAGGATGGACGGTAAAATTTTCAACCTAAACAGAAAAATAATTTACCCTTCCGAAATCTCAGAAGGAAGAGGCTAAGGAAAACCCACAGAAAGCGGTAGCTGAACGGGGTGAGCCACAGCCGAGTACATCCGCGGCTAAAGAAGAGGACCTCGGGTCGCTCTATGAAAAGGTCGCCGGCATGAAAAGTGAGTTGGGATCGATAGGATCGCTTTAATCACTGGGGAAACCGGAGGTAACCTCGGAGGGTTTGTCGGATATCTCACAAGAGATGGATGACGAAAATCAAACGATGATACCGATGAATCGGAACGTAACGGACCCCAGTCAGGACGACATCTTAGCGAAAATTGGAGTGAAGAAACCCAGGACCTCCACCCCAAAAAAGATGGAACCGTCATCATGACGTGGTTGGTTAAAGCCGACCTACATAGGAGAAGTGTGGCTACGGCCGCGCCACACTAGCTGAGATGATGGTGAAAAAGGATGTAAAGATCGCACTGATCCAGGACCTACACACTTTTGAGGGAAAAGTCACGAACTTGAACTCAAAAGTGTTTGATTGTTTGTATACACTGAACAAAGGTAGGCCAAGGGGCTTGCATAATTGTTAAAAAAGAGATACTACCTTACATATGAAGAGAATCCACCTCCAACGGAAACTCTGAAAAATATGGTAAGGTAAGCAAAGGACACAAATTTAAGGCTAGTCATAGGCTGTGACGCAAACGCACATCATACTGTGTGGGGCTGCACGGACAACAATGACAGGGGGTAAGTTCCTAATGAAATATCTAGTAAAACCTATAATTTTTATTATAAATAGGTTCAATCAGCCAATTTTTATTAATAAAAACAGAAAACAAGTTATAGACATTGCACTTGCGAACGGGAGGACTCTTGATGAGATTGAGAATTGGTATGTATCTGACGAGGTATCATTCTCGGACCATTAATAGATACTCTTTGAACTGAGTGTCAATGTCAAAAATAATCCCCTGACTTTTAGAAACCCCAGCATAACAAACTGGGATAAATATAGGGAGGTCTTAAACACAAAATTGTGTGCAAGAAATGCTGGAATCAACACAGGGAATCGATGATGAGACCGCTTGCATTGAAAGAAACGGATGATAATGGCATGGAAACAGAGATGGATGAATTTTTCTCTCATGGAAATGAGAAAAAGAACCAGAAAGCTATTCAATAAAGCTAATAAACACCAAAGAGAGGAACTCTGGGAAGAATACAAAACAGCACTTAGGTAATTCAAGCTTCAGTGCCGAAAAGCCCAGAGGGACTCATGGAAAGTTTTTACTAGCCAAATTGAAAGCACGGGTGAGGCACCTAGACTGAAGAAAATATTATTTAAATCGAAAAGCCAATTAGAACGTATCGAAAACTCATCCAACATGAGGGAATCTCTTGAGAGGATGATTACAAACAGCTTCCCGGGGAGTACCCTAGTGGAGGGGGAATCGATAAGGGAAGACGCTACCCCTTGGAGATTCCTAGTTGGGATGGAAGAAGAGCAAACGAAGAAACTGTGTACTACCTTAGAATAAGCATTTTAGCATAAGACAATTTGTATATAAACCCTAGCTTTATTCAATAAATCGAATTGGTCCGAAAATCTTTTTGATTGAGTGGAGCTACAGCTTTTAGCTGCTCCACATAATACAAATTCCAATAGCTTTGGATTTACAGCCTTAGTGGCTGCTCCCAGGGTTGCCTACAGGTGGCTACGAAATATTACAATCTACCGAGAAGATTGGAAGAAAATCATAATCTACTACAACATCTAATGCTTATAGACGAATTAACCTTACCTCATTATTACTGAAAAGTCTAAAAAGACTCATAGAATAGGAAGTAAGGAAACAGATAGGCTCTACATAGCCTAGTAGTAGTAGTAGTAGTAGTGGAAAAGGCATTGATGTACAAAGAAGTAGCGTTAGGCTGCTCCATTGACATAGGCCTTCAACAATGTCAGAATCAATGAGATTCTCAATAGGTTCAAGGAGAAGGTGACAGATCACAGTACAATCAAATGGATCTAGACCATGCTGGAAGACCGAATCATAATTACAAGTTTCGGAAATGAACAACTGACGGCGCGGGTAAATAGAGGAACTCCACAAGGAGGCATTCTTTTACTATCCTTGTGGCTGATAGTGATGATGCCCTATCGGATAAAGATCTCTACGTAACTTGTTATGCGGACGACCTAGCGATAGTAGTCAGAGGAAAGTTTGAAGACAACTAGGGATACCTACTTAAAGAAACAATCGACACGGCAACCTCTTGGGCTCAGGATTGCTGACTAAAGAAAAACCCAAATAAAACATATCTCTGCTACTTCACTAAAAGTCATAAAGTAAGAAAGATGTTCCCCCGTGCATTGGAAACACAAGATTAACCTTAAAGAATGAGGCCAAATTTTTAGGTGTGCTGATGGACGGGAAACTAAATTGTTCTAAGCACCTACATGAGAAGAAAAACAAAGCGGTAAGAGCTTTCTGGACATGTAGAAATGCTATAGGTAAGGTATGGAGACTACCACCCTATATTATAAAATGGTAATCAGACCCATGATAACGCATGGAGCGATAAGGTCAACACCTACAAGGGCCTTGGCGGTCATTCTAAATATAACTCCACTGGAGTTCTATGTTAAACAAGTAGCACTAAACTCGGCTACACGTTTACGAATGAATAAACTGTGCAAACCCAACATGGGAAGATCGTACGAGTATGTAATGGAAATTCGATCAAGAGACTCTGTGAGAAAGAACATTGCTGGGACTTCAAAACGGGTAATCCAAATTTGGAGGCAATCTTCAAAACTCAGTTCCCGACAAAAAGTGAATGGATCAACAATAGGGTGATTCAAGAAAACACTTTAACGATTTACACAGACGGCTCAAAATGCGAGCGTGGCTGTGGCTTTGGAATATCGTGCGAGGAGAGGGATAAACGATGTTTCAATGTTAAATCGCAGCGATAGAGATAGGAGCTAAACAGCTAATAGAACGGGGAGTAAGATCCTCCAGGATTATAATATGCACGGATAGCCAGGCGTCCATCAAATCTTTAACTAACGCCGCGGTAAAATCTAAAACTATAGAGGGATGTAAACAGACCCTCGCTGAACTAGGGAGGCAAAACGATTTCACCCTAATATACGCGCCGAGGCACGAGGAGGCACAAAGAAAACTGGCAGGGATCCGAACATCGCCAAACATACAAAGGCGTTTTGGGAAACTCTCAATGCACATGAATAAGAAAGGATCATTAAGCTTAACAAAGCCAGGGGAAATGGTTACGTCTGCGGGTATGCAAAGTGCTTTAGCGTTTTGACAAAATGCGTCAAAATACCTTTTAATGCATTTTATATCTTACTGGGTCCTAACACCGCACTCTGGTCAATGCCTAAAGAGGACCTATATTCTTTCGAAAACAAAAATTTCTATACAAATCGCTTAGAATTTTCTAGAATTCTAACATGGAACATCTCTCTAAACAAAATCCCTCGTCAACAAAAATATTAAAATGGTAGCGTACGCAGTCTTGCTGAAAAAAGGAAAGTTCCTGTAAACGGTCAGTGATGTCATGCGCTCTGCTTTGACAGATATATCAAGATGGGCAGACTACACCGGTCTTACGGCAAACATCCGTAAGACAGAATTGGTCCTGTTCACAAGGCAATATAAACTATCTATTTGGAAACCACCAAAACTTAAAGGCAGTGTCCTCAAACTCTCCTCGTAAGCCAAGTTTCTGGGCTTCAAATTCCATTCCAAATTGAATAGAAAACAGAATATGGAAGAGAGGAATGGGGCACAAAAAAGCATATTGTACACTGGATGTACACAGCGATCGTCAGGACCATTCTTACCCATGGGTCAATTGTTTGGTGGGATGCAGTTAACAAGCAATCTCATCTTAACTCTTTAGTAAAGGAGCAAAGGCTCGTTTGCTTGGGAACAGCAGGTGCAATAAAATTACACCACAAGCTGGTTTGGAAGCCATTTTACACCTTCAACCCATAGAACTGCACCTGAAAAGAATGGCAACCTTGGCAGCTCTCAGACTTAGAGAAAACAGCCAATAGACACCACAGAGGTTTGGACATGCAGTCATACTGAACTTCTTGAAATGGGTTGTACCCCTCAACGGATTATATGAAGCCATAATATGGCTTTAGAAAACCCTCTTCCGTTATCATACCTAACAGAGAAGTTTGGAAGCACCCTGAAAACATAATTAAAGGAACTGCCATCTTCACAGATGGATCGAAAACAGAAATGCATCATCACCAACGAATGCAGCATCTTCCAAGCGGTAATATACGCTATAATGAAAGCTGCACTTACTGCCCAAGAAAAACAGATGTCAGCAACTGAGATCACTATTTGTGTGGTCAGCAAGCAGCACTCAAAGCGCTGAACTTCAACGTGATAAAGTCAGAATGTATGAAAGACTGTATCAGAGCCCCTTAGAAATATGTCATACCATACGGTTAGGCTCTGCTGGGTTCCAGGACATGTCGACATAGAGGGTAACGAAAAAGCCGACGAACTTACCAAAAATGGTTCAAATACAAACAGAGATATGCCGGTGGAAAAGGTACACCCTCTCCTTAATATAGCAAAAAGTCAAATTGATAGACATTACTCCAACATGACTTCCAAACGGTGGAAAATATCAATTACTGCTTCACAACTCGAAGCTGAATCATAGCAGAACTTTAAATCTCTTATCCTTCGATAGAAAGCGCATTCGAACACTCGTCGGCGTCATCACCGGGCACTGCCCCACAGGAGCTATGTCCATTAGACTCGGCGTACCATCGAATGAGTTCTGTAGAAGCTGCAGATATGAAGAAGAAACTGAGTCCATAGTGCACCTGCTCTGCGAATGTCCGGCTCTAAAAGAGCGACGACTCGCCTGTTTGCGAGCAAGATTCTTTCTGGACGACCTAGCTGAGATAGCACTGGTGGACCTAAATAGATTCATAAAGAGATCTGGGTGGTTTTAAGTTCTGACCATGCTTCTTCTTTTTAAGGGCATTCGCAATGGGCCTTCATAGCCTCCGAGTGAACTTGGTGCTTCTTAGCTACAAACAGCCCGACTAACCAACCAACCAACAGCATAGATAGGAAAGCCTGAAAAGTAAGGATTACGATAAACCTCTGGTGAGAAAGTGATATTCCGCGATTATAGCTTTTATTAGTGAAGGTTACATAAAGATAATTACAATGTAAATTTACATTAAATATATTTCCGAAAAATCGCTTCTACAATTTAGTCACCTCTTAAAAAAGCTTTGTACCTAAGGGTTCAGTTCTTTTACCTACCTTAATTCTTCGTTTTTATTAACCCTGGAATACTAACCCATTTTAACTCACAGGAGTTTAAATACACAGCACAAAATTTCAAACTGTACATAAAGTTTACACTTCGCCGAGCACATTAAGATCTAATAAGCACGCACAAGCCAATGCACTTCCGAATTGTAGAAGCTCTGGTCATATGTCCTGAAAAACATGCAAAAAGTAGCCAGTGAGTAAATTTTACTCAATCCAAAATGTTTAACGCATCCAAAATCCAATGCTGTTTAATGTCCCCTCTTTAAACATCTTGGCTAGTAAGATATCCAGCAATCTTAGCTGAACTGATCGTATATTTGTAATCGCTAAAGATGCGATAAAATGCTTGCATTTTCTACCGAGATGTAAGAAATATTTCACAACTCTACAACTATTTCTACAACTCCCACATCAGGCCTAGACTCGAATATAATTTGCATATTTGGGCATTGGCGGGCATACCTAATAACTTAGGAATCTTAGAGCATCAGCGGAATGTCTGCTGCCTTTCAGTCTTCTATCGCTACTTTCACTAATATTGTTCGAACGAAATTGCAATCCTAATTCCTTGTAGGCACATTACAATGCGCGATACAAGAGCGTCTTACCCTATACTCGCCAAGCAGCCCCGGATCTTGAATTTTTTCGAGGCGGGGCAAAAACTGAAAAATGACGCCTCCGTCCGCCAATATATTTACCTTCATCATTTCAGCCATAAGACAGGACATGGACATAGGCCTCCCCTAAAGAACTCCACAACGACCGGTATAGCGCTGTTCTTTTTCTGTTAAGCCTATATCTTTTCGAAAAATATTTTGTATGGTGGGGGTGGGAGTAAAACTGTACTTTGTAATGCGTGGACCGATTTGAATAATTCTTTTTTTGTTGGGTAGAGTATGTTGCGTGGTTGATATCACGAGAAGAAAATTTTTGAGGGGTGGGGGTGGGGGATGGGGGTGTAAACTAACTTTGCCACACGTGGTCCGATTTCGATGGTTCTTTTTCTGTTGTATAGAGTGTGATCCCCCCAATGCTAATTGGAGATTAATTTGGTCCTGTAGTGAGGGGTGAGGGTGGTGGGGGGGGGGGGGGGGGGGAGTAGTCTAACTTCCTAACGCATGTACCGATTTGGAAAAAAAAATGTTGGTAGGGTAGGGGGAGGGGAAGAGTGGAATTTAACTTTGTAACGCGTGGACAGATTTGGATGGTGCTTTTGCTGTTGTATAGAGTATGCTCCCCGATTGCTGATATAAGAATAATTTGTTCCATGGTGGGGGCTTGGGAGGGGGGAGGTGTAGTCTAACTTTGTAACGCGTCGACCGATATTGATGATTCTTTTTCTTTTGGGTAGAGTATGCTCCCTGGTTGATACCACGAGAAAAAAAATGTTAGTGGTGTTGGGGTGGTGTAAGGTGGGTGGAGCCTAACTTTGTAACGCGTGAACCGATTTGGATGGTTTTTTGCTGTTGTATAGAGTGTGCTAATAGGAGAATAATTTGGTCCTATGGCGTTGGTGGGGGAGGGGGAGGAGTAGTAACTTCGAAACGCGTGGACCGATTTCGATGATTCCTTTTCTGTTCGGTAGAGTATGCTTCTTTATTGATACCATGAAAACAAATTTTAGTGAAATGGAGGTGGGGTAGGGGGTTAAACCTAACTTTTTAACGCGTGGACCGTTTTGGATGGTTCTTTTTTCGTTTTATAGAGTGGAAGACACTAAAAAGTGAAAAATAAAATAGTTTTTAAAAAAAAAGTTTTTTTGCGTTAGCATGGTTTTGGCCGGAAGAGAATTAGGGTAAGGGAAGTGAGGAAACTCGAGTCTTGTTTTTGCATTGCTGCGAGCTAGACAACAGCCCAGAGACGGAGTGAATTATTTTAATTTCTTAATAAAAGCTCACGGAGTCATCTGGCGTCGTCTCCTAACCGAACCGACTTCACGAAAAGCGCTAAAAAGAATAAAATAATTTTAATTTTATATCTTTTACGACATTTTGAAGTCGGTGCAAATTAAACAAATAAAACAACTACAGTACCACAGTTGAAAATAATACATAATACTACCTGAACGTTTCAGCTTACGGAATCATAAGAAATGACGATGAAATATTTTTGTTGTAGTTGTTTGGTTTGTCTGATTTGCACCGACTTCAAAATGTCATAATAGATATAAAATTAAAAATTATTTTATTCGTTTTTGCGCTTTTTGTGAAGTCGGTTCAACTTTTTTTTAAAAACTGTTTTATAATAAGTTAAGTTTAAGATTAAAAGCGCTAGCATTTTTTATATTTCCAAATAAAAGTGGAACTTACTCTTTAAAAACGTGGAGTTCCTGGCAGAATTCAACTGTTAAATCTCACTCGTATTTTCGTCCCAGATCTGCTCCATGCTTCTGCATCTAATCAATACGGCTTTCGGCCGGGTAGGTCGACGACAACTAACCTGCTTGAATTTACATCCCACAATATCTCTGCCTTCCAACAAGGTCTCCAGACTGACTGCATCTACACCGACTTTAGTATGGCATTTGATAAGCTCTTTCATTCTGTGATTATGCTTAAACTTGAAAAGTTTTGTTTTCCGCCTTTATTGCTCGACTGGATCTGCTCTTATTTAAAAGATAGTTCATACCGTGTATCTTTCCGTAAAACTTTATCTAGAGTTAATAGGGCTTCATCTGGTGTACCGCAGGGTCGCCACTTGTGGCCGCTGCTGTTCATTCTTGCCATTGACAACATTGCCCCTCTGATTAAGCACTCCAAAGTCTTAATCTACGCAGATGATAGAAGATTTTTTCATGCGTTAGAAACAGTTATGATTCTTCTTGCATTCAGGATGATTTAAATACATTCATGAACTGGTGTGGATCTAATGGCCTGCAGCTTAACTTGGATAAATGTGACGTTGTGTCATTCTCTAGAAACCAAAATCAGCTCGTCTTTGATTATACCTTTGCGGAAACTAATATCTGTCGCGTACAGTCCGTTACTGACCTTGTTCTGAAGCTTGACCGTAATTGTTTCTAAGAGTAATTCAGTTATGTGCTAAGTAAAGCGTTGGTCAAGGGAATTTTCTGATCGGAAGACGTATTCTTCACTTATTCTTTTCTTTGGTTAGGCCAATTCTGGAGTATGCATCTCAGGTTTGGTCTCCCTGCTATGCTGTTCATTCTAGACGCATTGAGTCGGTGCAACGAAGCTTTCTTAGGTTCGCACTAAGAGACCTTCCGTGGAATGATCCACTCAGGCGTCCTTCTTATGTGGATCGCCTCCGGTTGCTTAATATGCATTCGTTGGAAGAACGACGTAGAGTTTCTGACCTAGTCTTTATTCACCAGCTTTTGAACTCAAATATAGATTCTTGCACTCTCGCAATTATGGTTTCTTATAGACATACCCCGTATAGCTTAAGGAGATTGCCTTTTCTGTATGTTGTTCATTCTCGGTCTAACTATGGTATGTATGAGCCTATAAATCGCATGTGTAGAGCCGTGAATATACGTCCTGTTTTTAATCTGACTCTTACGAAGGAATTGCTGAAGCGTTCTCTGTTGTTCGCCCACTCCTGTGATGTCCTAGTCTCCCACCACTGGGAGACTGGGAGACTATTATGGCATATAAATAAAAGTCTTTGAAAATTACGGAACAATAACAAACAGTCAATATCAAAAGAAGTGGGTAGGATATCCACTATTTTCGTGCCACACCGTGCCGCTTCGCGTTCGCGTCCAGATCGCCCACGTAAGATGCTGCGTGAGCCGTGACTTCTGCGGCGCACAGTACACAAAACATTGTTTTCGTTGTCCATTCTAGACTGAAAGCACAGAAATTCCTACACAAAACATATTTTCCGTCTGAAATGGAAAGCAAAAACAATGTTTTGTATAGATGTTTTTGTGTATTGTATACGACAAAACACGCGCAGGAGTCACAAAACAAATGGAAAAGATTCCATTTCATCCCAATTCCCTCATAAGCAACTTACCGGACCTTCTCATACCGAAAGACTTCAGATACCTCTCACCCCTGCTCCTCAAGAAGCCCGAAAACACATACATTTATCTCCACAACGGAAGAGTAATCTTTTACGATATGAAAGGAATTCACTGCCGAGGGTATTCTACCCAGTCTAAAGCTCACCAAAAATTAGGACCCAACTGACCCTAAGCATCCTCCAAATTCCCAAATCCTATTCCTTCACCCTCCCTTAATTACTAACTCTACAAGAGAAAGACAAACCTGATGTAACGCAGCAGCCGTACCGAAGGAAGACAACCCAACGAGAAGTTCAACAAGGAGACAAACATCGAAGAAGGACAACGAAGGACGAGAACAAATCGAACTAAAGGCCGAAGATAAGCCTCTACGTGGAAAGAAACCATCCGGAATCGAAAAAGATTACAAATTGACAGAGTTTCAAAAACGCGCGGTCCGCACTTGACTTGACTTGACTTGCAGGAGTCACAGCTTTATATAAACAAAATCCACTTTTTTAATAATCATCTAAAGCATGAAATCATGAGTAGTAAATACCTACTGAATGAAGAAGTTTCACGATGTTAATAATACTATAACGTAATAGAATTAAAATATATAACAAAACTTATTTATCATTGAAAAAATTTTTGAAATCCGTCTTGAGATTAAGACTGAGATGTAGATTATTTAAATTTACATATTTTAGCGCGCGTATTAATATTTGTAGGTGCAACAAAATGCACAAGATACGATAAAATACTTACCTATAATAGTGGTGATCGGTGAGTTGTAACCAGGGAGTCGAAATGGGACCACAACAGGAATTATAAATCGGTTACGGTCAACCGAAACCAAATTGGTTTTTAAAACGGCAATTGAAACAACCTTAACCGTAATTAATTTTCTTCAATTCGGTTTCGGTTAGAACCGAAATGTAAAATTTCATTTTCGGTTTCGGTTAAAACCGAAATGTGAAATATAGTTTTGGGTTGCGGTTAAAAACCACGTAGCTATAAAAATTTTCGGTTTCGGTTACAACACCCTACACCTCTCCACCCCTCCCCTCCCCCCGACCCCTCCACCTAACCTTCTTCCCTTCCACCCTCCATCAATTCATCAAGACTTTTAACGAATATGCTATGTAATGAAGGTAGTGAAAAAATTTGAAAATATCGCAAGACCGGACATATAACTTCTTCCGCGGTCGGTACCAATTTAAATCGGTCTTTGAATTTCGGTCTTTGAGTTTCGGTCTGGCGGTTACGGTCACATATTTTTAAGGTCTATTTATTTCGGGACCATTTAATTTCGGTCGCTCTATTTCGGTACACTTTAAATTTCGGTTTTAATTTCGGTACCGAAATCAAGATCGGTTAAAACAACCTAAATATGACAGGTTTCGGTCCCGTTTCGACTCCCTGGTTGTGACAGATTTGATAATGCGGCATTAACACAATACTTACTACGTTCAGCTGATCGACAAAAACTAGATAGTAAACACAAATTCATAAGATGTTTGAAAAATTTGAGTGCGTTTCACTTGCACACTGCCACTGCACCAGCCCGCGCGACCGCAATTGTTGTCCTATCTATGCCTACGCGCCAGAGATGGAAAAAACTGATTTTTTGAGCGAACCGGCTCTTCGGATCTGCTTCTTTTAAATGATCCGGCTCCAAGAGTCGGTTCGAAAGAGTCACTAAAAATTTTCAGCTTGAGACTCTCTTTAGAGCGAAGACCATAGTATTGCGTTCGCTTCAGTTTTAGTTCTTGCAGAACTTTTAGTTCCAGGTTCTTCTGTTTTTTCGTGTATTTCTCTTTCTTTCATTCTTTTCTTATTTTTTTTCTTATGAGCGTTCATTCTCATAAGTCAAAAGAAGAATCAAATCAAACTGATGCAAATGTTGAGAAATGACTTTTCGGGATCCGTCACGGGACAAAACTGAGATCCGGTTCACTTGATTCACTTTTGAGCCGGATCTTTGAGCCGGTTCAGATCTGAGTTACCCATCTCTATTACGCGCCCCGCGGAGAATAATTTATGTGCTTAAAGTCAAGCCCGTAGAGACAAAATTCGGGCCCGGGGGGTACCACATACGAGCCCCCGCGAAAGGAATTTCGAGCCCGGAACTAAGCGTTTACGGGCCCATATACAATCGAATGAGCGACTTTCAATTTAAAATCTGTCTAGTATATTACACTTTTTCGATCATGAAACATTTTTTTATATACATATATAATTAAAATGGAAAATTTTTTCTGTTGATGACTTAGATGACGGGGCCCTTTTTAAAGCCCGGGCCCGGGGGTTTACCCCCTTCGCCCCCCCTCTCGGCGGCCATGCTTAAAGTACTATAGGGCATATCATTGCCGACGACCTAAAGACGATGCTGATATAGAAAGGGAGCACAATGCCTTGGGGCACTTTTATAGATATATTTCTGTTTATATTTAAAGTGCTTTGTGTTTTTATTGATACTAACCTACTATAACTATAGATCCTTTACTTGTCAGAAATAAACAATTTTTATTTTTATTTATTTATTTATTTATTTACTTATTTATTTACTATACTGCGTGTCTCAGTCATCGCAAAGTTGCGATAATGCTGAGTAGTGTGTTCGTCTGCCAAGCTTCAATTTGCCGCCCGGTGCATGGGCTCCGGCTCCCCCCCCCCCCTCCTCCTAGATCCGGGGCTGTTTCCAAGCAAAATTTCGGGAATATTTCGTAAGTAGGACAATACAAATGTGGAACGGTTTACCATCTTCTGTTTTTCCCTCGTCTTATAAGCGGACATCAACACCTCCTTCACTCGATATCTTAACTTATTTTTAAGTCTCTTCCTGCAAAGTCTGTGCTTAACATCGTCAGGCATCCCCTGAGCTTTGACATTACCCAAAAAAAACTTATAGCAGCCACGGTATATTATAATATGTTTCGACATACAATAATTGATAAAGTAAAAAATAAATTTGTTTTGTAATTAGTAGCACATTGCATTGCTTTATTGCTTTAATTCATCAACTTCTAAAAAGAATTGAAAATGTCCCACCGGCGTTTCTGAAACACCATCAGTTACTGTAACATCACCTTTGTATCTGCCTTCTGATACGACCAAATGCCATAAGCTCGTATCAATAGTAGCATCTTTAAAAACCACATGTCCCTAGAATAAAATTTATCAATCAACTGAGCCGCCTGCAATGAATTACAGTTCTAGAATGTCTTACGGATATCGGGCATGAATGATTTAGGTTGGTATATTTCAGCACCACTTCCATAGAAGATTTCATAATAAAATCCATTCGTGCCTTTCGGAAGAAGTCACATAGATTTAATTTTATAACGGAATAAGTTCGTTTATATCCACTGTAGAATTTGAAATAGTCCAGGGTGACCTATTGGATGGATAAATCAAGCAATATTCTTAAATATAATTCATAATTACCCAAAAATTGTTCATAGGTTTCCGTAAGAAGGCTTCACAGTTTATAAGTTGCTTTTTTCGATTAATCGGTTTTAAAGTGCATGTTCCATTCTCTATCCATTCGGGATTAAATTCAGCAGTCAATTTAGTTATTTTTACAGTATTAAAAAACACCTGAAAAATTAAGCATCTAAAATTAAATTGCTTAAATTTAATAAAATTGAAAAGTTGTTTACTGAACTTTCCACTAGCACAATGCACAAATTTAGAAAAATTACAACTTTGAATCGATTCATACTGGGATTCACTTTCAACTCAATATTGTAACAATTGTCCACCTTATATATCTCACGTGAATCGTCATTAAGTTAACAATAAATTATAGTTTAATCATAATGCTCACAATTTTGGGTCTAATAGCAGCTATTGTTGGAACTTTTGTTAACATCCATGCAGACCAGAGATTGCTAGAGATTTTCATCTTTACAACTCAGGTTGAAGTTCCAGTACGCTTAACTTACCTAAATTACCAATTTATTTACCAATTTGTTAGCATTGGTGATAAGAAATAACTAATGTGTTTTTAATGTTATTTATTTATGTCAAAAAAAGAACACATTAAGTAAATGGCATGTAGAGATCGTTTATCTTTAAAATTTTGGTAAAATAAAGTTTTCCGATAATCAGTAAAATCCTTAGAACCGTTTTGCGGAAAATCGAAATTTTCGACTTTTTTATTCGTAGATTATACTTAATTGCAGGTGATGTGTCAAAATTATAAAAATAGTCAAGTTCAAGTCGGACTCGCACACAGAGGGTTCCTCAAGAGTATATAGTAAGAAATTTTAGTCTTGATCAGAAATCACTTTTCTCAATTTAGTGATCGATAATGTCCAATTGTACTTCTTTATTTCAAAGGGACATTTTCAACTGAATAAAATTTTTGCAACCCAAAATTTTTCATAACGTTTTATCTATTGTGTAATAAATAATTTTTGGTATTTTTTGTTTAAGTACACGGTATGAGTAATATTGTACGCAACTTAAAACTTCTTACGTAACGCCGTTTTTGTGATACCTAGACCTGGTAACAGAATATGTCTGAAAACCATGATTTTTATGGCCACACAAAGTGATGACCAAAGGCGAACAAATTTATGGCGTTCCCTTAAAATAAAATGATAAAGGAATTCCTATGTGAACCTTAAATACTGAATTTGTAAGAGTTCTGCCAATTCCTTTTAAAGCTTGACTTTGCGGTGGTCACACGCGAAACCATTTTTGCAGCGACCCATGTTGCTGACAACAGATTACGATAAAAAGGCCATTGGGGTTGCGGAGAAAAGGTCGGTGATTCGGAATACATTTTAAATTGCTGTCTCGAATCGCATGAGGTCCTTATCTTGCCCCATTCCACACAAGTAGTTATGGGGAACTAGAGGGAGAGAGTGACGTTTAAAGGTAAAAATCAATAACTTCAATTATTAATTTAGATTAGAGCTTCACGTTTTAGACAGGTACCCGGGTACCCGTGCAGCTGCTCGTAATGCGCTTAAAACTCGTGCAAAAATCAGAATGGCTGAGCTAATCCTAAGGGTGAGTCACTAATTATCGGTGGAGGCTGAGTGGAGGAATGGTGGTAGGTGTGTAGGTGAGTGGGTGATGGTCGGAATAGGGGTGGTAATGAAAAATCGAATTATTTTGTATCGTGATGTTAATGACAGCGTCGACGATAAGAGCAAATGATTGGATTTTCATCAAATTGCTTAGGGTAATGCAGAGGTGTAATCGTTAAGTGACGGAAGGTTATGGTGGTGATGGATGGATGGATGGGTGGGCGAATTTTGGGTGGTGATAGGGTATTTATCATAATGGCTAGGGTAATGCTCATATTAAGTGGTTTAGTGACGCTGGGGGAATGATCAGGTGGGGGGCCCTATCGCACTTCTCACCACCCACCACCACCTACCCCACTCATTCAATAATCTAACATCGACGTCGTCCACCATTCCGATACAAAACAATTCATTTGTTACTACCACCCACCTGCCTGCCACCATCCCTCGACTCAATCTCTATTGATAACTATTGATTCATCCTTAGCATTATTTCAGCCATTGCCTTTTATTTTTTCATTGCCACCCCTACTCTGCCTGCAACCCACCCACCCACACACCCAACTATCACCATTCCCCCCAATCGGCCTCCACCGATAATTAGTGACTTATCCTTAGTATTACCTCAGCCATTCTGATACACAACCAACTCACTCATTAGCCCACTTAATTGCAGAACTATTAACCTTAAATGTTACCCCCATCCAACCACCGAAAACTCATCTTCAAATACGGGCCAGCTCACCATCTACAAACCACTTAATCAACCAACCAACCTTAGCATTCCCCGGACATTCTAAAAAAAAACTAATCATTTTGTCATTATCTCCCCCTTTGCCCCACCCACTCTGAAACCAAACAGCGCACTTTACCCACGGCTCATCCATCAAATCTCCCGCAATCTTCTACCATTTGTGCATCATAACCAGGGACCGAATATAACTGTTATATGTGAATTTTCGAATGAAAAACATCCGAGGAAGTTGTAGTCGGAAAATTAAATGAAACATATCTAGGGATTCTCATTAAGCCCTCTATTGATTTCCGACAAAATTTTTAAAATTTCAACTTTGTTCATTACTACATCACAAAAACAGTTATTTTTACACTTAGAATTTTTACTAGAAAAACACTAAATTTGGACTTTTTTATTTTTCCAGTGCAAAGTAAAAAGTCCATTTGAACTTTTATTTTTGTGTGGTGGAAATCTTTTGCTGTTTACTTGTTTAGGTAGTTAAAAATATGTATTATATAACCCTTTTCGAAGAAACAAGGCTTATGACCTAATGTTCTTTTCTAGGTAGCTCTATATAGTCATCCATATTTAAATATTGCATACAAATATGCAGTGGCGTACCTAGGATGGGGCAAGTAGGGCGCGTCCCCTGGGCGCTATTCAAGGAGGAGCGCGAAATTCGTAAATTATTGAAAATTTAAAAACAAGTTCTTTTGTAAATTATTTGTTTTATTGTATTAGATAAATTTTCGAGTTACATTTCTTATTTTTATATATAAAATGAATGATTTTGGTTGTTATTTTCGCTTGGTGCGCTACTGCATAAATGTATATATGTTTTTCTTCCATTTTGTTATTTTAAGTGACCCCTTGGGTGCAATGTTAAAAACATTTTATTTGTGAGGTTGAACAAAGATTCACAATAAATTTAACTTTACTGGGTAATGAATAAGACATTTTATTTCTCATATCTCCAACGAATTCCTTTTTATTGCAGTCCAACTGATAGAAAGAATAAACGGTCAAATAGATCTTAAATTTTGCCAAGAGAAAATAAAAAGTCTTCATCAAACTGAAAAAAATAAAAGTTCAAATGGACCCATTGTTTTGTTTCGAAAAAATACATTTTAAATAATTTTTCATCATAAATTATAAGTGTCCAGAAATACCAGTTAAAATATCACTGTTTCAGTAAAAAGAGAAAACAGAACGGTCCCTGATCATAACCCTTGACATCTCCCCGCAACCCATGTCTACTTAGCCACGTATTCAGTAATCCATCGAATTATCGAACCACCACCCACTCACTCTCTGCGTCCACCTGCAATTCAATATTATCTAGAAAAATTCATATATAGAGTACAACTATACAATGTTAAAATGTTGCATAAATACATCCTAGGGATGTCACTTTCAAATAATATAACATTTTATAATTGAAAAATACTTAATTCTGACCCCACATCCGCCACTAGCTCAGTCGTTGTGGCAATCGGATCATACTCAGAACCACTCGCCATCTACCTATTATTTATCTTTACATTAGTTGAAACATAAACATGTGTAAATAACGCCTTCTAAAGTGCCGTCGTGTTCACGTGAAACCCATGCATTTGTAAACTGCCAGTGGACACTGGTTTTTGAGTACCCGTATATACGTGTAATGCCCGGGTACCCGTGTAGTAAACACATTACGGATAGACACAGGCACGTTTTACGCCTGATGAAGGGAGTTGTCGCTACGCTCTCCACAGACAAAACATTCATAGCAGATAAGGTCAACGAGGTATCTTCAAACTTGGCCAGACTTCAGATTTTGTCCGATGACTGCGCCGGTTTAAATTCAAAACTGGACAAGCTGATTCATATCGCTGAACTTTTAAGCAGTGAGTTCACCTCCGGATAATGCAAACTGCGACTGGTTCACCATCGCCCTCCATCCGCCAATCTGCTGAGTCAATAATGCCTGTCATAGATGACATTCGGCGCGGTGTCCGTCACATCAAGCAGGAGCTAGATTCATGCTCTACAGCCATTGGGAGAAACTTTGAACTCATTGGCTCAGTTGCCTCTGATGTCAGGAGCTTAACTTCAAAATGCTCTTCTTCTTCTCATCTGTCTGACGCCATAGCTACTTCTGGTTTAGACGCTGCTTCTTCAGGAACTACATCTCCAAATAGGAACTGTCCCACTCTCCAGGATTCATCATCTGCAGCTTCACCTCGATCAACCGTGAAATTGGTTCCTACAAACCCCGCATTCCTCCTCCATTCCTCCATGGCGACAGGTGCTGGTGTTATAATCAATGTCTCTCCATCCCAGTCCACTTCCACCGCATCTACGGTTAAAAAATTTGGCACCACCTGGACTGTATCGGAATGGGAACAAAGACTAAAAAGACTAGGCAGTAAATACTCATCTTCATCAAGCGACTATGCTCCATTCCTTCTTAAGGGTGCCCCTCATAACGACAACGTTTGAGGATGACTTAAACCCAGGTCCTGACGGCATTCCGGCCATCGTTCTGAAAAAGTGTGCCATGCATCTAATTCAACCCTTACCTTGCTTCTCCGCCTCTCGGTCACTCAAGGAGTTTTCCCTAATTTATGGAAAAACTCGTATATTGTTCCTGTCTTCAAAAAAGGTTGCAAGAACGATGTGTCCAACTACAGACCCATCGATAAATTATCATCCATACCTAAACTATTCGAAAAATTGGTCTATGATTCCATGTTCCTCCACTGTAAGTCTATCTTCTCCATCTCCCAGCATGGCTTCCTCAAAGCAAGATCTACAGCCCCCCACCTTACTAACTTCGTCTCCAAAACACTATGTGCCCTGGAAAACGGTAAAGATGTTTATGTTATCGCCACCGATTTTAGTAAAGCCTTCGACAAGATCTCCCATAATGTTATCTTGGTCAAACTTGATCGCCTAGGCTTCCCCTCCCGATTCATCTCCTGGATTCAATCCTACCTCAACAACCGTCGGTATAATGTTCTTTTCAGCTCATCCATTTCTAACCCTATTGTTGTCCATGTTGTTGTCCATTTATGCTGATGACATGAAAATAATTAAACATATCTCCTCCACAACCGACTCTCTTCTCCTGCAAAGCGAGAATCTCGATTCCTTCACCACATGGTGCATGAAAAACTTTCTTGAACTCAATGTCTCCAAATGCCAGTCCATCTCTTATTCCCGCAAGCGTCTTACCACCACCCCGAGAGTCTACATGCTAACCGACGTACCAGTCCCTATCGTTAACTCTTTGTGTGACCTAAGAATAATCAGTGATAGTGACCTCAATTTCCGTTCCCACATTGACAGCATAATTAACAGAGCTAACTCCGCGCTAGGGTTTGTGAAGCGCTGGTCCAGAGAGTTCTCCAATCCTTATGTTTCCAAATCTCTCTATATCTCCTTCGTTAGACCTCTCCGTAAATATGCCAGCCAAATTTGGTCACCTAGACAAACAAC
This sequence comes from Leptarthrus brevirostris, assembly GCA_964036015.1. Lineage (NCBI taxonomy): Eukaryota > Metazoa > Arthropoda > Insecta > Diptera > Asilidae > Leptarthrus > Leptarthrus brevirostris. Next base: position 112,834,175 of record OZ038372.1, on the reverse strand, counting down.
CCACATTAACAGGATTGAATCCGTCCAGTGTAGGTTCATTCGCTTCGCTCTACGTGATCTTCCCTGAGTAGACAGATTCAACCTTCCACCTTATAAAAACCGTCTGAAACTGATAGACTTACAACCTTTAAGTAAACGTCGTGATGTTTCCGACATTCTCTTCATTCATATGCTATTAAGTGGTGCCATAGACTGCCCTTCAATCATGCAATCTTTACCCATCTATACCAATCCCCGCAACCATAGGTCCACTCCCCTTTTCCGACTCGACCGCCATCGCACAAACTACGGTCAACGCGAGCCAATTACCAGGATGCTACGAAAAGTGAACGACCTTTCCTCCTTTGACTTCCATCTGAGTAAATCATCCCTTCACAAAGCCTTATATCATGATCCCGCCTATCTTGATCGCCTCTCTTAATTCTTCTTCCTTCCAGCCCGTATCTACTGTCATTAGAGCTCATATTGTAGCTTTTACTATTTATTTATTATGTCATCATTTATTATAGCTTGTAGTATTAGTATTATGTAATAGCTTGTATTAAGCTTAAATAAATAAATCGGAAGCTTAGCCTAAGAAAGCACCTGGAGTCTAATAATACAATAATTAAAGTAGCAAAACAGTTATTTAATATTGCAGCATAGAAAGCAACAATAGAGTTGTCAAGAAAAGATAGCCCTTCCACAATTGTTTGATAGATTAAAATCAATATTGTTAAAATGCCAATTAAAACATCGAGATATTGACGTGATTGGATAATGCTCTTGAGGTATGCAAAGAAAATCTCGATTTCTTAAGTAGCGACTTGGAATCCATATCCGTACCTCAGAGCAAAAGCGTATTAAGTCACAAAATATAAATTTTACAGGAGAGCGTAAAATACAATAATTTATTGTGTTGTACAGGCTACAAAACAAGTAGAAATAAATTATTATTCCTACTTGTTTTGTAGCCTGTATAAATTCGTAATTTATTTAAACTTGATTTAGATCACTTATTTATATGAATAATGTTAAAACAACAGAACAAATCGGAAAATTTAAATTTTGGACTTAATACCCTTTTGCTCTGAGGTACGGATATATTAAAATAAGATAGCGATATTGCCTTGAACACAATGAAATTCAAATAAGTTCTGGAGTTGTTACGTCCAAGTTCGAGAGAGTTGAGCTTTATAAGTTTAAGCATTATATTAAGGGGAAGACAATTAATAAAACACCATTTGTAAAAGGCGTCTAAGTGAAAATTTAAAACTTCGCAGAAACGTACACAAGAAACAATACGAACAATATTTGCATCGTCAGTATAACAGAATTTTGAAATATCTTAAGAACATAGATACATCATTGATGTACATAGTAAAGAAAATCGGGCCAAGCTTCAAAAACATCAAACCAACTAACACAAATTGGTTCAATAATGACTGTTCCATATCCAATTAACTGATTAGTCGGATAAAGTTCAATTTCGACCAGAGCGTTGGACGGAATGTATTTTCTACTTAAAAGGGTAGTAAGGGCTTCTGGTCTCTAGTAAAAATCGTAAAGAACACTTTCACCTGTTCGTCAACACCACCACTCATTTATAATGGGAATGTTTTCACTGGCTCATTGGAGAAAGCCAGCCTGTTTTATGCTAATTCGTATTTGCCACCTTCATCGCAGCCACTTCCATTTCCTTCACAGTACACTAGTAGACAAAAGCAGCTACACTTTCGCACTCGGGAAGTTGTTAGGGTACTTTCGAAAGTCGACGTGTCCAAAGCTGCTGGGCCTGATGGTTTCTCGCCACTGCTTTTTTAAATGCTCCACCTCTGCTTTGGCTAAACCTCTGCGCAAACTTTTTCACCTGACAGATTCAACAGGAGTGTTTCCAAGTGCTTGGAGACTTGATCATCTCCAGCCGATAATTAAAAAAGAAGAGGCATGCGACCCCTCTAACTACAGACCAACTAACTTCAGTCTAATCTAAAGTTTTTGAATCACTCATCAACTCTCAGTTGATGAAATATCTAGAAAATAACCATCTCATCAAGGCTGTAACGGAGCGTGGGAATCATTATCCTCATAATTTTGGTGAGTCCGAAATCATCGCACTTGATATTTCAAAGGCCACCTCGTAAATAGATAGAGTTTTTTTGCCAGGCCGGTCAATCCGTGTAGTAATTGACGGAGTTACATCTGATTCCTACAAAATAAATACGGGTGTACCTCAAGATTCAGTTCTTTCACCAACCTTATTTCTTCATTTTATTAAGGACCTTTTATCCCTTATTCTCATTGTTTCGCCGACGACAGCACCACTGATTTCGCGTACTCTTTTGATTCTGTAATAATTCTCGTCGAAAAGGTACAGAAATCAATCGAGAATTTGCAACCGCTAAAAGTGCAGTAAAATGCTTGGGTTTTCTACAGAGATGTAAGAAATATTTCACTCTATCTGAATTAGCGCTGATTTACAAGATCACATCAGACCTATACTGGAATATAATTCCCATATTTAGGCAGTGGCCGGACACACCGCATTGTTCGCGTTTTACAAAGTCCAGCGTAAGAAACTTATTGGCGATCCTTCAATCTCTGAGAGCATTGACTCTCTGGAGCATCGACGGAATATCGGTTATCTCTCACTCTTCTATCGCTATTTCCACGGCCATTGTTCTAAGAAAATTGCTAGCAAGATTCCTTGTAGACACATGATAACCAGTGATGCCACTTGGATACAAATGTATCCATTTGGATACATTTTTTGTAGAATTTTTATTTTGGATACATGGATACTTTTTTTCCGCAATGGATACATTTTCCCTTAACGTAGTGAGAAAAATTTAAAAAAGCGTTTTAACTTATGAACACACGACGGCGGCAAATCTATTCCATTTCATTATAATTGACTAGTACTGTTGACTAGTATTTTTTGGAAGAAAAGTCCTTGGGGAGATTTCTGCAGTACTGGAAAAGAGGATTTTTCTCGTATAGGGGACGAAACTACGGGTGTAAGTACGTCCAAAGCCCTTGTGCTAGTTACAACGGTTTTCGATGAAACTAGCTCTTGTGTTCAAGAAAGATTTCTGGGAATGTTTAAACTAAGAAAAGCTTTTAAATAAAATTAAATCTTAATTTACATATGAGGTTTACGAATTTTATTTTATACCACCTTGAAAGTTGTTGTTTTGCAAAGAATTTTATTCAAACTTATTTGGCAGGACAGTTTGGCAGATACCAATTATGGTATCTGCAGTAGGAAAATTCAAGAAGAGCAGGTACATTTGCTTGCTATCGAGCATTGTGCATGAGTGAATTAAAAAAAAGTTGTTAATACTCCTACAATAATATAATAATGGGTAAAAGTTAATAAAAAATTTCAAAAAAATTTAAAATATATTTGCAGCTTCCGTTACAAGTGTGTGAAATATATTTATTTAAATTGTTATTTCTTAGTTATGATATTATTCATTGTGATTTCGCAAGTTGTATCATAAAAGTAGAAGTGGATACATTTTTGGGTCACTGGATACATTTTTTCGGAAATTTGGATACAAAATAATTAAGCTCGGCGGCAACACTGATGATAACGCGCGATACAAGAGCTGCAAGTCGCTCACAGCCCTATACACTTCAGATCAAATTTGGACGTACCGTTAAAGTTCAGGAATCTTTTCTAGGTGAACGTGGAACAGTTTACGATCTTCTGTTTTTCCTTATCTTATGCGCTCGAAACTTTCAAACAGGACGTACATCGGCACCTCTTTCACTCAACCTCTTAACCTCACCCTGGAACAAGTTTTAGTAAAAATTTCATTTGATTCGAGGAACCTTTTCTTGATTTGTTGTTATATACCTCCTGATGCGTTTAATGTCGTTGATAGTAATGATCGCAGTCAGTATGATATTCTCATTAAGCATATTAACTACATTTATGATCGATTGGGTTCTAAGGATGAAATTATCCTAGTGGGGGACTTCAACTTACCCAATGTACGATGGGTAGCGAATGATGATGACGATAGCTTTCTTCCCCATGACTTGGCAGAATTACAATCGTTATTCCTTGACTCCTTGGCTAGCTTGGGACTTTGCCAAATGAGCAATGTGAGTAACAATATGAGAAGACAGCTTGATTTGGTGTTCTCTACGAACTCCACGCTCACTTTTGTTCAACCCAGCCTCCTTGTCTTGACAAATCTTGGCGTGTTTCACGCCGAACTGCTTGTTGCTTTTCATTGTCTGTCAGACGTGCTTATCGATAACCTCGATAGCCAATATCATTTTAACTTTAGAGCGGCCGATTTTGAGGCTTTGAATGATTATCTTGGTGAGATAGACTTCGAAACTTGCTTGTCTGGTGAGAATATCGACAGTAACGTATCAGGTCTCTACGACGTTTTGTATGAAGCTTTTGGGAGGTTTGTTCCCTTAGTTCGGGTTACCGGTAGAGACTCCGCTCCACCCTGGTTTGACAAAGAATTGAAGACTTTAAGGAATAGTAAGAACAGACTCTGCCTTCGTGTTGGCAGTGTTGACTCCTGGCAAGAATTTTGTATTTGTTATGAACATTTTATAAGCCATTCTCGTTCTCTCTATGAAGAATACCTTCAAAGTTTAAAGAACAGATTATTCTCTGACCCCCGTGCATTTTTCGAATATGTCAACTTGAAGAAAAAGGTCGATAACTATCCATCGACTATGGAGTTCGGGGGGATTTCCAGCAATAATTCTAATATTATTTGTAACTTATTTGCTGAATCTTTTAAGGGTGCATTTGAATCATCTGATTTCATCCCGGATAGTGGAAACTTTTCGCACATAAAAAGCCGAATTTTACCCATGGTATCAGTTCCATCTATCACGGAGATCTTGTTGAAGCATATAACTGCACTTCCAACTGACTTTTCTAGTGGTCCTGACGGGGTTTCTGCTGGAGTCATAAAGAAATGTTCTTCGGTGTTATTATGACGTTTGTTGTTTCTATTCAGGAAGTCTCTTTCGCGGGGCCATTTCCTAGCACTCTGGAAGATATACTTTTTAATTCCTATTTTCAAGAGTGGCAATAGAAGAGACATTTTCAATTACAGGCCGATTGTAAAATTGTCCTGTATTCCTAAGCTCTTCGAACTGTTAATTCAATCCCAATTATCCGAAGTGTGTAAAGGCTTAATCTCCACTCTGCAGCATGGTTTTCTTCAGGGTAGGTTCACGGTTTCAAACTTGGTTGAGTTTGTTTCCTGCACGGATGGTTTCCAAACTGACTGTATTTACACTGATTTTAGTAAGGCCTTTGATAAGCTGTCTTACTCTATCATTGCTTTTAAATTGGCTAAGTTGGGCCATCGCTTATTGTTTGGATAAAGTCATATTTATTTAATAGAATACGTTTTCGTAGCGCACTCTCTGATGATTTTGGGGCTCATTTTGGCGTTCCCCAGGGCAGTCATCTGGGTCCATTGTTATTCATCTTATTTATTGATGATATTTCGTATTTGCTTCAAAGATGTAAAATTCTTATATATGCTGACGATATTAAGATTTTTCACCAGGAATTTCCAAGCTCTCAAATAAGACTCCATCTTTATACGTCCCTGGTTAGACCCCTGCTTGAATATGCTAGTCAGGTTTGGTCTCCGTTTTACGGATCCGTTCTTTGCCTTGGAATGACCCTCTTATTGTACCACCTTATGAGGAGCGCTTAGGGTTACTGCAACTTGTTACACTCGAGAAGCGACGTTGGGTTGTTGATTTGAGATTTTTGCATCAGCTTCTGCAGAGAAAGCTAGACAGTGCTGTGCTAGCTTCCAAAGTATTGCCTAGAGAACTGTCCTATTCCCTACGCAATCGATCACCTTTACAAATTGCTTTTTCGCGCACTAATTACGGCATGTTCGAGCCTATTAACCGCATGTGTAGGTCTGCTAATGATATTGGAGACGTTTTTGATACTAGTGTGGACGAAGTGAGACTTAAAAGGAGTATCTAAAATTTGTAATTCATTCTTTTGCTCGCACTGGTTTTTGTTTTAATTTCTCGTTTTTGTTTGTTTTTCATTTTGATCCTTGTATTTGAATGGAAACACTATTATTATTATTATTATTATAAAACGCATGTATAGAGTCGTGAATATGTGTCCTCTTTTTGACCTGACTCTTACCAAGGATTTGCTTTAACGATCTCTGTTGTCTATGCACCTCTGATTGTTGTGTGTGGGCGTATTTTAGTTCATTAATTACTAAAGTTTTTTTTGCATGTTGGTGTGGGAGCCTCAGAAGGATTAATTCTGTTATAATTCCTTTCCTGCCAAGGATGTGCTTTAGCACAACAAACAAGGAAAGAAAATCTTAGGGTAGCTAACTTATAAATCAAAATTTGATAGTTAGCTCTATCTAATCCGTGAAGATAAAACCAATCTACCAGCTGCGATTTCAGATAAACAGAAATTAAAGAATTCTAGAGAGTTAGTCGTGGTTGACCTACTTTACATAAACCCCTGCTGAAAAGTACCCCGAAATTGTTAGCAATGAAGATAAAGTACATAACTAGTGCCTCACAAATTTTAGAAATGCGACATAAATTATTAGTGAGCCTATAGTTGGAAATATCACAACTTTTGCCTTTCTGATGAAGAGAAATAAAAGATGATTTCTAAGATCTAGGGAATGCACCACAAGAGATTGATAAATATTATAAATAAAAAAGAATGGACGCCAGAGCAAAGGAGCAGAAAAACAGGAACACCGCAGGACTGCACGAGAAATTAGCCAAACTGTTGATCTTTTTTCCAGAGTAAAAATGAATTTTGACTGTCAAATTAAAACAAGGTTCATTATTTTGGCTTCAGACAGGATTTGACAAAATATGTGTTGAGGCTTAGAGATAATTTAAGGTTGGACTTATTCACTTTGATTGACTTTGAGTGACTCATATCTTAGTAGGGATAAATCTTCAAGGTGGTTTTAAATTGACAAATTGAAGAAATGTAATCGCTTTATTTGCAATTCACGCAGTAAAAAAATTAATCAGAGTCGTCAGAACTGTTCGAATAATTTGCCACTAACGATAAGCTGCTTGTAGGCTTAGATGTCTCTGTTTCCTGAACTAAATTAGCTTCAATTACTTTAACACTTTCACTTTCTAATGGAATAACTTCTGTTTTGCTGTCCGTTTTCTTCTTCACTATATTTTGCAAGTTCCTTCTATCGGAAAGTGCTCCGATGCGGAAGGTTTTATTCTTGGGCACTACAAATTCGGCGTTCGATTTCTTTGCCGGAGGCAAATTTGTGCAGTCCGCATCTTCTACAATTTCTTCCGCAACGATTCTCTTTCCCAAAATAGATTTATTTTTAAATGCTATTGATCTGCAATAAAAATTTATTTAATTTTGTTAAATCAGTTTTATTAAGGCCGTGTCTATTTGCGCCGCCGTATCCTGTCGGTTGTAGGATTTACACGGACGACACGGAGTTCTGTCTATTTGCATCGCCCATGTCCGTGTAAATGAATTTTTACACGGAGTACACGGATTCGTGTACTCACTGTACCAAACACGTTCCGTCAAATTTTTATTAGACTTTCTGGGAGGAAGAGGTGTATTAATCGGGCTTTTAGTTGCTTTATTACCTGCGGGCCTGCCCTCCCCCCTCTCACAGGTTTGGATCTAGAACATTATAAACAATTTTGTTGATGACACGGAGTACATTATAAATAATTTCGTCGATAACACGGAGCGTTGTTTTCACACGGATGCGATTGACACGGACTGAACAGAGGTTGACCGAACTCAGTGTCGTCTGTGTAAATCCTACAACCGACACGGACACGGCGGAGCAAATACACACTTCCTTTTATTAATACTTACTTTATATAATCTTCGTCTTCTTTTTCTTGCCGCTCTTGCCTTTGTCGTTCAGTTTCAGTATTGTCGAACTGTTGCAACATAGTATCATAGTCGACACTCTGGTGTCGTCGATTAAGATCCTTAAGTTCCTCTAACGACTCTAAAAGTTCAATTTCATTTCTTGATTGTTGTGTTCGATTTTCCAAAAGTTTCATTGGATTGTTAGCCTCCTCCTCCCGCAATTCTTCTTCCTCCTTCCGAGCTTGTTCTTCAGCGAGTTTCAAAGCCATAAAATTTCTTGTCGCACCGGCCTCAATTTCGTAGTCAGTGTTCTTCGGATCAGTCTTGAAAGAAATTTCCTGCAGACATCGTGTACATTTTATGTAGAAGCGGTAAATTCGAATACCAAGATATGTTTCATTTTCCACGTCTTCTTTTCGTGCATTGAATTTTTTTCCTTTATAAATGTACTCACCGCAAGTAATGCATCGCATGTTAAATGGAGCCATCAATCGGACGGTGTATTGCCGATTCTTTGCCAGTTTCATACGCGGAATTTTCGAAGGATCGAAATCCGGCGGGTAGTATTTCTGTGGATTTCATACCATTACAGTACAACATATATCCTGTTATAAATATACTTACATTTAAAACTTTTCTCTCAGACATTTTTTACAAAATTAATAAAATTCCTAACAAACTTCTTATTTTTCTCAAATTGTCACTGTCAGTTTGTGTCAAAATCAGCTGTACTCAATTGGGCATGCCATATTTTTACAGTCAATTTAAATAAAGGATAAAACGTAATAGAATGGAATATTGTGAATGGTACTTCTTTTATCGTAATCAGTTCGTTACCTTAAAATAAGTAGAAGTTTTGAAGAACAATCTGAATTATTGTGTGATTATATATCTTGCAACTTTAAATAGTTTGCTTTTTTCAGGTCAGTATTTCTTGAAATGATGGTTTTTTTTTAAATTTTTACACTTGCCAACTTGACACCATTAATAATACAATATTTCAATTACTGCAAATTTATACTTTACATGTTATGTTCTGGGTTATTTAAAGCGGTGGTCAAGGGAATTTTCTGACCGGACAACCTTAATTCACTTTTTCTTCTCTTTAGTTAGGCCAATTCTAGAGTATGCATCTCAAGTTTGGTCTCCCTGCTATGCTGTTCATTCTAGACACATTGAGTCGGTGCAGCGGAAATTTTTTAGGTTCGTGTTAAGAGACCTCCCGTGGTATGATCCACTCAGGCTTCCTCCTTATGTGGATCGCCTCCGGTTTCTTAATATGCACTCGTTTGAAGAACGACACAGAGTTGCTGACCTAGTCTTTATTCACCAGCTTTTGAACTCGAACATAGATTCTTGCACTCTCGCAGATATGGTTTCTTATACCCCGTATAGCTTAAGGAGATAGCCTTTACTGCAAGTTGTTCAATCTCGGTCTAACTATGGTATGCATGAACCAATTAATTGACTCTTACTGAGGATTTGCTTAAACGATCTCTGTTGTCTGTGTACCCATGATTGCTGTGTGTGGGCGTGTTTAAGTTTTTTGATTACTAATGTTTTTTTTGCGTGCTGGTGTTGGAGCCTAATTTTTTTATACGATGTGGTCAAAGCCTTTAGGGGACAACCCTTTGATGCGTTAGCATGGTTTTGACCGGAAGAGAATTAGGATAAGGGAAGTAAGGAAATTTGAGTCGTGTTTTTTGCATTGCTGCGAGCTAGACAACAGCCCAGAGACGGGGTGGACTATTTTAATTTCTTAATAAAAGCTCACGGGGAGACCTGGTCTCGAACCCGGGACCCATGGCATGGTGGTTGTGAAGCTCAACGAATTGATCCAACTCAGTCTCCATTGCCTCAATATATTGTTATTTTCTGGCGAATAGGTCAATTGATTCTAGGCATCTGCCTGAGAAGTGCGCCTTCTGATTTAGAAAGATTAAATCTACAAAAAAGGAAACAAGTCTTTTAGTTAATCCGCCGAGCCCCTCAACTACGTTAAAGCAATTTTTATGAGCGCCCAATGGGTTTCTTTTTACAAATGTATGGGAAAAATTATTATTTACTTTTTATTATTAAGTAATTATTTTAATTCCAAAAATATAAAATCTGAATAAATTCTAAGTTTTGAGTTTTGTAATAATCAGCTAAACCATAGTTGTGCGTTAGTGACATGGAATTTTTAGCCACAACCTTGCCATTCAGTTCTCGGGACATGCAAACATCTTGGCATTTAGTAGAACAATAGCTCATCATTTTTTTGGTGGATCGGAAAATTTGCCATCTTAGGGAGTTCGCCATATGCCGTTTAGAATGACGTGACGTAGTTTATCGTATTCTATTCGTCAAACCCTTTCATTTTATATTCATGTCATTGCGTTCTTATCAGAACCAATGCTGTGTGCAAAATTTCAGCTCAATTGGTTAATCGGATATGGGTCAAATTCTAATCATTAGATTTATTTTACGATGTAGCCGAAGCAAAGGGGACAATCATATGATTCGTTTAGCATGGCTTTGGTCGGAATGGAACTTAGGGTAGGGGGAATGGGGAAATTTGCATGTCTTGTTTTTGCATTTCTGCGAGCTAAACAGTTCAGAGACGAAGTGGATTTGATCATATCGAACATAAAATAGTTTAAAAAAAAAATTTGAACCGACTTCACAAAAAGTGCTAAAAAGCATAAAATAATTTTGAATTCGGCGTTAATCAAACAAACCAAACAACTACAACAAAAGTATCTAGTCATCCTTCCGTGAGTTGACACATTCAGGTAGTTTTATATATTATCTTCAATCGTTGTTGGTTTAATTTTCACCGACTTCAAAATGTCGTAATAGATATAAAATTAAAAATTATTTTATGCTTTTTAGCGCTTTTTGTGAAGTCGGTACAAATTTTTTTTAAAAACTATTTTATTTTTTACTTTTTAATGTCTTCATATATACGACTCGAAGAATGCTGCTCGTACAAACAAAGTAATTTCAAAAGTTGCAAAATTATCCAAATCCGGCAGATATTACGAAATTAGTCACGATCACCCTTTAGTACCCTCACCTTAGAAAATTCGCCACTTTTCTCTATACAGTAAGAGAGAATTATCGTAGTCAGAGAATCATCGTGATCACTCTAGGTGCAAAATTGTTATCATTTATCAATCAGGAAACGTATTGTGCACAACTGAATCAAAATTGGTCTATGCCTTATGAAGCTAAGCGACGCCCATCTTCCAACTCTCACCCTAAGCCACAATTTTTGTCAGAACACTCTCAATGCATTCAGAATAAACTAAATCAGTCCTAGCAACCTAGGTAAAAAAATTTCCATAGAGTAGCAATGGGGGATCATATAATACCCAACAAAAAGGAATCTTCCAAATAGGTGTGTGAATTAAGAAATTGTGTAACGTCCCCTCCGCACACCACCCAGTGAGGCGACATGTGTGTGCGTGGCTAAATTCAACATGTTGAGAGCACCGGCTAACTTGTTTTCAACACAAGCACCAGGTTTTGGATGCTTTCATTAAAATGGTGAATAAAAACACATTTGAAGTAACTTAGTTAACAGTGGTACTCAACATGTTGAATTTAGTCACGCACTCTATTCTACACAGCAAAAGAAGAATCATCGAAATCGGTCCACGCGTTACGAAGTCAGACTACCCCTCTCCCTCCCTTACCCTCCACCTAAGGACCAAATTATTCTCCTATTAGCAATGTGGGATCACAATCTCTACAACAGTAACAAAACCATTAAAATCAGTCCACGCGTTACAAAGTTAGGTTCCACCCCCACCCCACCAGCAGTTTTTTTCTCGTGGTATCAACCACCTACACACCTTAGCCTTTTAATCAGTATTTGCAAAGATGCGGTCAATTTACCAAAACAAGGAAAAAATTCACTTTTTTGACTTTTTAAAAATTGAAATAACGGATAAAAAAAAATTATTATTTTTTATATCTTAACGGATTCTTTTAGAAAATTTATTCCAGTTTCCGAAACTGCCCTTAAATTTTCTGTACGATCATTGGTTGCTGAGATATTGATGGTTGAATACAAAAGTGTCCTTTTTCGTTTAATATCGGATATCTCCGCGACAAATCGACGTATCAAGGATTTCAAAAAAGATAGTTAAAGCCGAATTAACAGGCTATCTGGTTCATAGGGTGGTCAAATAAAAAAAAAATTTCCGAGTCCGTGAACCAAAAAAAAAATTAATAAAAATTTTGAAAATATTTTTTTGCGCTATTCCTTTGGATTGCGTGAGCACCGTGGCCTTTAAAATTTTTTGGCTGAAAGTTTCAAAAACTAGAGTTCTGGTGCTTTAAGATATTTTTTTCAGATCCTCGATACGATTATTTCTTGCTTAGATACAGCCCCGTCAAAAATCACTAAAAAATTTAGATATTTTTTTGTTCCCTTAATTGTTTTGAGTAGTTTATGTCGCAGTTGTATAAATTACTTTAGGTTGGTAATGCCGCAAAATGATCGAATTCTTTTTCTCCAAAGAAAATATGAAGAAAACTTTTATTTATAATTTTTTTTGTCTGTAGTTAACTAGAGAACTAAGTTTTTTTTTTGTTAAGCAATATAATAGTAAATATGTGTAGCTTTTTATTGAATACAAAAAAAATTACTTAAGTTCATGTTCTGTGTTTTGTGAAAATGTAATGCAGACAAAAATTTGCTTGCGAATACTTTTGTCCATCGGTGTATGTAGCCTTATTTCTCACACAAATGCGAACAAGGGTCGGCTACTGTGGTGTTATTACTTGTGACTTTATTTCGCGGCGATGTTTTTCGCACATTTTATAACCAGTTCAGCAAAAATTTTGAATAAAATATATTTGGAATCCTTAAAACTGACCCTTTTAAACAATACCTCACAGGATGCAAAAACAAAATATTTTTAGGGGTTCCAACTCCCCCCTATTTTAAATTGACTGTGAAAATACATACATATGTATGAGCGCGTCCTAACATTATGCCAAATTTTAAATTCCTTTGTCATCTGCATCGCTTTCGAGAAAAAAGTGTGTAACAGAATGACGGACAGACGAAAGTCGATCTTATGATGTTTTTTCCTTTGGAGGTACGGAACCCTATATTACAAAAAAATTTCTAATTTTTCATTTATATTAAAAAAGGCATGTATTACATCAAGATTTTTTAAAAGTGAACAGTTTTAAAACCCATGTGTGAGGGCGTGAGGCATGCTCACACACGCATTCTAAAGTTATTAGAAAATAAAAAACCGAGTCCTTTTCTGTGAAGCTTTAAAGTAGAGGTTAAACACATTTTAATATATGTATGTATTAGAATATGTTATCACTTGCTATATTTTAAATACATTGGAGCGTGTGTACACGAGAAATAAAAAATATATATGTTTATGTTCCGAATGTTACTGTATAAATGTATTAATAACTTTTCACATTACACTTTCGATGTCATTTGGACTAAAGCTTAAACGTTTCCTGGGTTCGACATTGTTACTTAATCGTACTTCATCAATGCTCGTATTCGTAATAGTTTTATCTTTTACTTTTGATGGAAATTTTTTCTTAACAAGTTGATACGCGCAACTATAGAGGAACTGATATTGTTGAATAGTTTGAACCATTTTCATGCGCTGAAATCGCAATTCTTTCACAGTCTCGAAAATGTTAATTTTTCCTTCACTTTTGAGTCGTTGCATGATTATATCCAGACCAATATACGTTCCAGTGCGACCAACTCCCGCACTAAAATTTAATATGATTAAAACTTGCAGTAATTTCACCTGTTCTACTTACCTGCAATGAATAACTATTGGTGAGTGGCTCGGTATTTTTTCTGATTTGATTTTCCGAACAAATGTAATAAGATCGGTTGGGTCGGTGGGACAATCATGGTCTGGCCATTTCCTAAAGTAGTAGTGCGCTACTTTCTGAATATGTCCATCGCCTGTGTGCTCAATCACCATTTCTCGTTTGTCATATAGTTCTTGAGATATCTCCTTAGTGCATTTTACCTCTATGTTGTGGCCAAACTTCATTTGTTTAGATAACTGAGGAAAGTACGGGTGACATTTTATCTGTAATTTTTGTGGTTTTAGAATAATATTACGAATAAAAAAACATTATGAAGTCTCGTACAATATCACCCTCCTTCAATTGTGTTAACATGACGATAGCACGAACATTGTACTGCAAAATCATTTTCCAAAAGTCTATACAACTTTCTGGTTTTGGACCCTGTGTTGCAATGTATTCTTTTTTATGTTTATATCCCTACAAACAATTTTAAATGTGAAAAAAATTATAAAGGTGAAAACATTCAGTTAAATTTATTTCAATTCATTTAATAAATATATCGCTCGTTTTCGTCATGGCAGTAGTAAAACAGCGGCATTTCTAGGGGAGGGGAAAAATAAATTGGAAATTAGAGGGTAATCGCATTTTCCAATTGCCTCAAGGTATTGCATATACGTTTCTTTCTTTTTGCGAAACTATATCACAAAATTAAATAAAAATTTTGAAACATTTTAATCATGGATTTAAGTTCTTAGTGCTCCTTTATAAAAGTTAAATGACGCGATACTGGTTTAACTAAGAAGGCACAAAAAATGTGGTCTTAAAAATATAAGCAAACTAAGAACCCCAAGGAAAGTGCACTTTTCTTCACTTTCGGTTCCTACTTTTACCTTATAAATTGATGCGGTAAAAAGAGGAACCGAAAGTTATATTAAACTTAAGGTGTTAACAACAATGAAACCGTCTGGCAATAACGAATAAATCTTACTAGTAGTTTCATAGACACAATGCCATTAAAAAAAGTATTGTATTCTTATGTATTTATTGCATTTTCTACTTGTGCAGACAATAGTTGCGCTGGGAAACGCAGCGTATTTGGCTAGCCAGACCCCACGCTTACTATTTATAGCTCAACAAGGAAGGGGATATATCAAAATGAGCCTTGCTGAAGTTACGTGTTTTTAGCCGTTGCTAGCTCTTAGAATATAGGGAAATATAAAAAAAAATCAATTACATTTCGAACGTATTCAGAAATCAAAGAGGTCAACACCTAAACCCGGATGTACACTTATTCTTCTGGATATCGTTCATTTGCGCTTCATTAAATTTCCTTAGCATATATAGGTTATTTCTTTCTCTCTATACCTTCCTATACTCTATATCTAACAATCGACCGAAGGTCCGAAGAATCAGCCATCATTAAGAGTTTATATTCTCTTGCATTGCTCCTAAATAACACCGGCTAACAAAAATTTCTAAGCATTTGAATTTTTCTATCAGTTAAAAATAATCTCAAGCTACTATCCGTCAAAAAGGGAGGAGGAGGAAATTCTTCAGGCACAGACTCTCATTCACATTTATTCTTGATTCTAAATAACCCGCGTGAATTTACAAAAAAAAACCCTGTCTCCAACAAAACTCGGCAATACACGGAAATTATCAATTTTTCAAACTCATGGGAGGGTGAAAGTAGATCGTTGGGGGTGAAAAATCGTTCAATTATGACTTGAGTCGGCTCCTTTTCGATAACCCGATTGAAAGTTTAAAAAAAATGATTTTTCCACGTCTTTAGGAGTGTTTGATGCCCTGATTGTAAGTAAAAACGAAAAAAAGAAAAATATTTCCACCTTTTGGGGAGTTGTATTAACTCTCAAGGGTTACTACTGCCCTCCGCCTGTCATAACTCTTCCCTTTTCATTCCCTCTGAAAATACGAATTATTCCCCTCCAAACACGCTTTACCGATTATTAGTACGAAGAAGTGGTAAAAATGGTGTTTTTTATTGTTTGCGGTGGTTTTTAGGGTTAAAACCTTACTTTACCATTTCTTTCGTAAGGGAAGGGAGGAAGGAAGTATATATATATATATATATATATATATATATATATATATATATATATATATATATATATATATATATATATATATATATTAAAAAATCTTAACATACCCAACAAATTAAAAACCAAACGTAGGATATGACATCTGCTTGTTAAAAGTGAAAATAGTGGAGTGAGTCAGTCGGGTTTTAGGGTTTTATATATATATATATATATATGATGGGTATGATTTTTTAATCATCGCTTCTATTAAAATGGCGAAGATGGAATATTATTCTTTTCACCAGATGTCCCATGGTATTTTTAAGTTGCATTTTGTTTAGAATTTACAGGCCTACAAGGTTTTTCCTTTTTTAGAAATACTAGTAAATTACTATGTAATTTTTACCGCTAAATAGGAATCTGACCGTAAAATTTGCCTAGCATGTCAGGATTTTGAAATATCCTAACCTCAGAATGCAAAAATGTTCCGTTTTAGTTGTTTCTGTATTAAGATAACTTTAAAATCTAATAATATTTATCAATTTCGCCAACGAATTCGAATTCTACATGAAAAAATCTATGTAAGTGCTTATAAATAGATGTAAGCTAGAATATTCGAATTTGAGGAAATTCCATCAGACACAAATATCGTCTCTTAAATTGACGCGTCTCTGTGTTAACTCTGGCTGCAGAAACAAACTGACTTCAGATTCGTCATTAGGAGGACCCAAAACCCAATAAATCAGCACTGAAATCAAAAAAGGAAAAAAAAAAATAAAATTTGTATATATAGTAGGTCTGTGCCCAACAATCTTACTTTCTTAAAAAATTGATGTTTTATACAGGGTGTTTTACAGCGCGAGTGCAAAAATGAAGGATCTGGTAGACCTACGTGAAAGGTTTTATGGGAGGGGAGCCTAAATGTAAAAATTCTCTTCCACATAGTGGAAGCGGTGTACCAAATGATTTGAAGACAACAGGATGGATTTAAAATGAGTCACTCTTGAGTCACTCTTGTAATCTAGGATCATTGTGGAGCAATCTCCAAAATTTCGATCTCCTCTTTACCTTGCCTTCGAAGATTATAAAAAGCCATTAAATTCAGCAAATAAAAGTTTAATGAAGCAGTCCTGCAATGACTGCAATGGCCTACTGGAAAAAAATAATCGAGGTATCGAAATTTTATAACAAATACAACAATTCTTAATGGAGAGTTCTTCACAACGATAAACTTTTCGTTAGGCTTATTGCGAATTTCCGAGTTTTGGTTAAGATGTTTAAGGTTATAAGCAGCAGTTAGTAACGTCCAAATACGAAGGCTGCTGGGCGCAACAGAATGCTATTGGAAACGGCAACATTACACTAGACAAAGAAGAAGAATATGGAAAAATTTTAAATTCTGAAATGTAACGTTTTTCTGTAAGAATTCATTACAGAAGTAAAATTTTTCGAAAACGAAACCAAACGAACTTTAAAGACTAGCATACTGCGGGCGCTCGAGCTGAGCATATTGCGGGAGCTCGAGGTACGATTCACAGTCTGCTATTTCAAAACACTTATAAGAAAATAAACATATTATAAATTCAATTAACATTAAACTATTGCATAATTTAGATGGAGGAGAAATTTTGAACAGAGCAGAAGTTTTTGAAAAAGGGAAAATGAAGCTTAGGACAAAATATAATTTATCTTTTGTTGTTAAATCGGAAAATTTGTGTAACCGGTGAGATTAATCAGTCGACAGGGCGAAACGCGTCGCACACAAAAACGCTGTAGTGCATAATATTCACCACAACCGTCCACAGTCAAGTGTATAGTATAAAAGTTCATGCAGCAAACCATAAACCACACATTTCTCGGGTTACAGGAATAAAGTTATTAAAATCTAAGTTATTTTACCTTTACTTACATTTATGAAAGATGCGTTAATATAATCCGATCCATCTGCATCACAGTCCAAAATAACTCGGTTTTTATCATCTGGATTGACATTATATTATTTCCAACTTAAAATTGACCTATTGAGAATACTTACAAGGAAATATATTACTGTATCTGTTCTTTGACTCATTGGACTTAGAAGCACTGTTTGATAAACCCAAATCGTTCGCTACCACTGCCAATTCCTTGAATTCTCGCTGCAATTTCTCCCTTTTTGTCAAATCCTCGTAATGCATCAGGAAATTTTTTGCTGAGATGTCACCTGACGATTCGTCAATTCCATTCATCGAATTTCTATGCCTATTGGATAAAATAGAAATTTTTAAGAAAACAAAAATATGAAACATTTGGTGATTGCTCATTTCGAAAAAGCTAGTAAGATATGAGAATTTTTGGTATTATTTTAATTTTAAAGCTTTAAGGTTTAAAAATTTAATATGTCAAAGGGGGTACTATTATTGGACGATGCTTTTACAATCTTCGAAAATGTATAAGTCCTTTGGGTGCGAGCTGGATGCTTTTATCAAACTAAGCTGTACACCCATGAAGATTTACAGGTACCAACTTAAAGTATATTTACCCCCATCATAACTTCGCTTCACATTAAACATGTAAGTTTCAAATCACATACATATGTTGTTAAAGCCAGGATGTAAAACGTTCAAGATTTTATTTCAAAGCGTCTGGGAAATTACCGTCATTTAATTTTAAGAAAGACTACGTCAGAAGGATTTTAAGATCCAATAATCGTACAGTATAAAAATAACACTTTGCGGCCGAAACGGACGCTTTCTAAACATTAAGTAACGATGTTTCTTATTCGCAATCTGCAGTTTCCATATACCTGCCAGAACGATATTCGTGCTGATTACTACTGAGTGGGTGTGATTTCAGTATTACACTTTCGATGTGATAAACAATAATTATCTCCACTGTTATCAGTAGAAAGGATATCCGGCTTATCGCCTCAGTATAATCGTTTTTTCCAGGTTTCGATAGAAAGATGGCTTTCGTATCCCTGCATGAAACTGGAATATAACGTGTTCTCAGACAAATGATGTCCATACCACGGAGTCTAGGTGCTAGGACTTTAGAGAACTACTAAGAAGGGGTCGGGAATATATCATGTGGTCTGACTTGAAGGGAGCAAACGACTCTATTGATCGCTTTACCCCCTCCAGGCTTACTATGGGTTCAACAATGGCCTTTTACCCGCAAATCGAAGAAGAGGGAATAATGTCTTTATCATAATTTATTGTCAGCGGAAAACAAGCATGAGTCGCCATCGGTGGGATTCGAACCTGGACCTCCGGATTGGTAGGCCGACACATTATAACTAACTTCATCGACGATTTTAAAAATTCGTACCAGTCAGATTTAATAATCTGTTCAAGAAAAGGAAAGATGTAAACTTTGGGCCGCTATTGAGCAAGGTCCGGGTTGTGCGGGTGTCATAGGAGCCCTTCGCACCACGCCCACACCTGTGTTGAAAGTACTGTTGAAACTGCGCAATAAGATCTCTTCGACTAGATCGTGGTGGAAACTGGCGCCGGTTTAGTACTCCTTATACATAGGAAATTTCTACGCCTCATAAAGGATGGGGCAAAGGATCGTGTAATGCACATGGATAGGATAAGCAAAATAAGGGTAATAGAAATATGTCACGAATAGCTTATTTCCGAAGAATTACTTGCCTTAGACTTACGGGCTGACGTCATCATTTTCACTGGAACTAGAAATGATGATTGAGCTGGCGGAGGTATTTATTTAGAGAAACTGAGCTTATTTCTGTCTGGGAAGCTTTATGTCAATGTACCAACCGGAGATATATGCACTAGACTTGCTGATAGAAAACCGTGTGATGGGCAAGAAATCCTCACAATGCTTGACAATCAGGCGGTCATAAGATGGATGTCAAAGACGGAGATTACACTTCTCTGCCTCTGAGAAGAATTAACACTCGTCTAAGTGAGAGGGCATACAATAATCATTGGGAACGAGAAGGCGGATGATCTGGCAAAACAGCGATCGGCATCCAATTTCCATGGCCAGGAATCAGACCCTATACAGAGAAGTGGTGACGACTCTGATTAAACTTATGCCAAGAAGGAGCACTGGATGAAGTTGTACAACATGCACCACGTCCTGCAGACAGCCCAAGCTGGCCTTGAAGATGTCAGATATTGCTATTAAAAGGAAAATCGTTCATTTTGATAGGGTAACGCTGAGATGGTTGAAAGCACTGGTCACTGGTTACTTCGGGTGTCATCTAAAGAAGCTTTTTTATAATATAGTCAAAGTCCAGGGGACAACCCTATGCTGCGTTTATCATGGCTATCGCTGGAAGGGAATTAGGGTAAGAAGAATGAGGGAAATTAAATGTTTTGTTTTTACATTTCTGCGATCTCGACAACAGCTCACAGACGGAGTCGATTTATTTATCAAATAAAACCTGTAGGCAGGCAACGGCTTTAACCTGCATCCATGGCGTGGTGATCGTACCACTCAATCCGTCACTACGCATTTCTAAAGATGACACTTTTAGACTGTGCCTGGAAGAGCAGGATACGGCGGTAGTATACCAGTGTTCTGCGCTAGCAAGCAGCAGATTCCGTCTGCTGAGAATTCACCAGCTGTATGCCAACAGAATGAGGGAGGTATCTTTCACTGACCCAGGAAATCGAGGTAATAGGTGACAGTTAAAGGAACTCAGCTTGACCCCGCTAAAAGAAACTGGGGAGGACGAAGCTGGTCCCAAAGCTTTAATGTGGTCCGATTCGGTAAATCCGGGGAGAGGTGTTCTTTCTCTTTCTACCTATCTGTTTAGTTCCCGTAGCTCTTTGGCGGGCATGATGCGGAGGAAGAAATTCACCCGATTTGAGACAACGATTAGAAGTGGACCTGCAATTTAAAGTGGATTCCGAACTACTCCATTTTCTCTGCAACGGCCATGGCCGTTTGATAGTATCTATTGTCAGCAGAAAACAACCATGAGACATCACCGGCGGGATTCAAACCTGGGATCTCCAGACTAGTAGACCAACACGTTATGACTTACTCCACCGACGATTTAGAGGTGTTTTTAGTGAGAAAGAATTTCACACTGCCGGAGGGTAGGTATGCAGTCTTCTGGAAGGTTTACATCTCTTCTGCAAAAAAAATGTCTTGTTTCAAATAAAGTGGTTTGGAGCAAAGAATTAAACCCCTAATAAAACAGCACCATATCAAATAAGTACCAATGGAATATATTCTACGAAATACGCGAAAACGCAGTGACTCCTAACTGAACATGAAATATCTCCCAAAATTGAAGTGTAAGTATCCAGAATTCGTACTTGTTAATTTACTGTGACATAAAATCGATGTTAATCAAATTAAAGAACTTTTGCACTAAAAAGCAACGTCTAAACCACGAGCCATCAATATTTTATTAAAAATCAGCCAATTTGTGGGTTAATTTTACTCTTTAGTGACGCGATCATGTTTTCCTCCGTTTATCGCAAACTTTTTTAACAATTTTCTCTACCGTCTCCCAATTTTGCGTTTCTATAAAAGTTATTTAATTTTGAAAATTAGCAGCTATTTTGTTTTTCAAAGCGTCGCTCCATAACAACCGAAACCCTAATTACAAAAGGTCAAACAGCTTAAGATCAATTCTGCTTAAGGTAAACTTATGAAATAGATCTTTAGGGCGCAATATCAAATTTATGTTGAAAGGTGATTTTATTCATGTGAATGTAGGAATACACTTACATATATGTATGGCTCGGAATACACTTACATATATGTATGGCTCGGTAACAATGAATCTTCCAAAGTAATACTTACCATTTAATCCTTTTTGTGAACCACAAGTAGATGAATCCCAAAATAAAAGCAAACAACAGGCAAGTTACAATTAATAAAAGAATAAAATACAGATGTACAACGGTATCTATGCAAAAAGTTAAAGTAATATACACAATAATTTAAATCGCGTTTTAATCATTTACCAGTCTTGAAGTCGAGTAAGGCCACATCACTATAACCTGACAGCGTAAATAATCGTAGAACTGCGATATAGCTGGTATCTAATTGTTGCAAAATTAAAATTATATTTACGTTTTAAATTTTATTTTACCTGGTCTTAATGGACCATTGCAATATCCGCTTTTTCTACTACAATCCTCAGTTCCAATAGTAAACTCAACTGGATAAGTGGGATTAATAGCTCTACCGGCATTTTGTCCTGAAATATTTGTTAAATAAAAATAATTTTTTTAAATAATACTAATAATTAAAAATCAAAAAACCAATTTTAATTGAAGACTATATAAAGAAAAGATACTGGACATTGAGGCGCAATGCAATTTTACCATAGAAACTGATACTAGCGTAAAAACACAAGAGCCTAATACTGCTCGAAACATGTATAATCCGCAATTATTAAATATTGTGAAAAAGCCCATTTATTACTTTCTAGAAACAATGGAAACAGTGCACTCAATAAATCAAATCTACGAACTGATAACCCCCACCTCCGACTCAACGTAAAAAGCTGTGTTCTGTGTTCAGGGTTCAGCTCAGTTTTAATTTATTTCCCTTTGAAATAAAATTCTCCCAATTAATTAAACATAGCTAAAATTAAAACAAAAATTTCCTTCAATTCTATTTTAAATTCTATATTAAAATAATTCGGGTGTTTTGAAGTAGATTTAAATGAAATTTTACATTTTATGTAGAATCTGTTTCAAGAATTAGGGGCATTGTCAAAATCCTTCGATAGGATATGCTTGCTGTGAGTGTTAGGTGGTCCTAGTGAATGTATATAAGGAATGAATTTTTTTATAATTAGTCAGTTCAGACCTGTGACGACTAAAGGATCAAATTTAAAAATTGAGTAATATGCTAATAAATATACGAAGTATTGACACGGTGCTTTTATCATTCAACAATTAATAGACATGCACTTTATTTACGGATATTGTAACGGGAAGGAACGTGAAGCATGCCGGAAATATCGCCGCCAATATCCTCGTAAAACGTGTCCGAAACACAGAATGTTCGCGAACTTTCATAGACCCCTCGATGAAAGTGGAAGTCTATTTTCTACTCCAGAGTGTACTAGTTCTTTACCTTTTGTAAGCATAATTTAACTTTTTTTAGCACTTGGTTTTAGCTTTTACTTAAAAGCTTTATATAAACAAAATTATTAAGTTTATATTATATCTTTGTTTTCTTTTGAAATAGGACGTACAATTGGAGGAATGAATAAACGTCAGAGTGTGGTGAATCTTACACAATGATGGACAGCATCCCTACCACCTGACTCCTATACAAGAGCTTCAACCAGGCAGAGTTGGATCAATTGGTTGAGCTGCCATGGTTCCCGGGTTCGAGACTAGGTCTCCCCGTCGGTTTTTAAAAATTGAATTAAGTAATCCACTCCGTCTCTCCGAAATAATGCTAATAAAATCCTCACAAGATGCGTGTATTTCGGTCGCAGCACAAATTTTCGGTAAATGTATGGGCAGGAGGCAAACGGTCAAGTTTTATTGGTCCTCTTTTTCTTCCGACAGATTAGATGGATGCCTATCTTAAATTTATTGAAGAATGTATGTATGATGCAGTGATGGATGAGGTATCCCTCTCTCTAACAAATAAAGTTATTTTTCAACAGGTCCAGCTTACTATATTCGAAATATCCGTGAATGGGTCAATGAACATTTCGAAGGACGCTGGATAGGTCGCGGTGGTCCTATTCCTTGGAAACCTCGGTGAACGTATTTTACTCCTTGGATTTATGAAAATCTATGTTTACCAAGTACAAATTTCATCAAGGGATCAGCTTGTGAATAAATTTGAGAAAGCTGGTATTAAAATTATAGAAAATTTCGCCACCATAAGAAGCTACAACGCTGTCAAAATGAGAGCACAGCTTTGCATCATGCAAAACTTTCAAAACTTTTTATAGTATTAAGTATGCTGCTATTTTTATTAATTTTTTTTAATTATTGAAATCCTGCTCTGACGCCTTACTGACTTCACTGGAACTGAACTTCAACAAATCTCTTCAAGCCGGTAGATTTCTTATGTTATGAAAGAGCTCCTTTATAATTCCTGTTTATAAAAAGGGGCATAACAACTTAATATCGAATTATAGGCCAATCACGAAGCTTTCTTGCATACCCAAGTTGTTCGAGTCTATTATATATTCGCAGCTTGTTGGGCAGTGTAAGGGGTTAATCTCATCTAATCAGCATGGCTTTCTGCCTGGTAGATCGACGACAACTAACCTGCTTGAATTTATATCCCACATAATCTCTGCCTTCCAGCGAGGTCTCCAGACCGACTGCGTCTACATCGACTTTAGGAAGGCATTTGATAAACTCCCTCACTCTGTGATGTAAAAGCTGGGTTTTCCGCCTCTATTGCTCGACTAGATCCGCTCTTATTTAAAAGATAGGTCATACCGGGTATCTTTCCGTAACACGTTATCTAGAGTTGTTAGGGATTCTTCTGGTGCCATCTGGGGCCGCTGTTGTTTATTCTTGCCATTGTCCCTCTGATTAAGCACTCCAAATTCTTAATCTACGCAGACGATATGAAGATTTTCTCATGCGTTAGGAACAGTTATGATTCTTCTTGCATTCAGGATGATTTGAATACCTTCAGAGTTTGGTGTGCCTCAAATGGACTGCAACTTAACCTGGATAAATGTGAAGTTATGTCATTTTCTAGGAACATCAATCAGCTTGTCTTTGATTATACCTTTGCGGAAAATACTATCCGTCGTGTGGAGTCCGTTACTGACCTTAGTGTTAAGCTAGACAAAAAAACTCGATTTCACTCTGCACATAAACTATATTGTGTCTAGGAGTAATTCAGTTCTGGGTTTTGTTAAGCGATGGTCATGGGAGTTTTCTGATCGACAGACCCTAATTCAATAATTTTTTTCTTTAGTTAGACCAATTCTCGAGTATGTATCTCAGGTTTGGTCTCCCAACTATGCTGTTCATTCTAGACGCATTGAATCGGTGCAACGGAACTTTGTTAGGTTTGCATTAAGGGACCTCCCGTGGAGCGATCCACTCAGGCTTCCTCCTTATGCGCATCGCCTCCAGTTACTTAATATGCACTCGTTGGACGAACGACGTAGAGTTGCTGACCTAGTCTTTATTCACCAGCTTTTGAACTTGAACATAGATTCTCACCCTCTCGTAAGTTTAATTTCTTGCCTTTACTGTTCATTCTCGGTCTAACTATGGTATGCATGAGCCTATAAATCGCATGTGTAGAGCCGTGAATATGTGTCCTATTTTTGACCTGGCTCTTACTAAGGATTTGTTTAAGCGATCTCTGTTGTCTGTGCACCCTTGATTGTAGTTTTTGGGCGTATTTTAGTTTTTCTTTGTTTACTAATATTTTTTTGCATGTTGGTGTGGGAGCCTCATTCACCTCAATATATGTTATATTCTGGTAAATAGGACAATTTATTCCAGGCTTCTGGCTGTGAAGTGCGCCTTCTGAGTTAGAAGGGTTAATTCTATTAATTAAGGAAGTGTCTTTTATCACTCTCAAATTGCCGTGTAATTTCCGTGTACACGGAAATACACGTAAGTACACGATAAATGCAAATAGTCACTTCCATATTATTAGTTTATCACAGCCTGTACTAGATACAAACCTGGCGTGGTGAAATATGTTAATAAAGCAACTAAAAGCCTGATTAATACACTTCTTCCTCCCAGAAAGCCTAATAAAAATTTGTGGTAATTCCCGTGTATTTCCGTGTACTTCCGTATACAGGGAAATTACACGGCAATTTGAGGGTGTAAATAGACACTGCCTTTAATTAAACATTTAGTTCCACTTTCTTTTTAATACTTCGTACGTTACGAAAACAGCATCAAAACAAGTTGTTTTGCGGAACTTTATTTTTGACGGCTCGTAATTCTTGGAAAACTAGGAGGGCATGTAATTTTGTGACATGTGCTGCTATTTTCTGCTTTTAAAACACCAGGTCAATAATACAAAATTGCGAGAAAATTCGAGCAAAATTCCGAATCTTGTGAAAAATATTTCAAAATTTTGGATTTAATTGGCAATAATTTCTGATTGGTGCAACTTATAGGAATAATTTTAATGTTATTTTATAGGGTGGACCACTCTTTTTTAAATAACTGTAAAATCACTATTCTACTACTAATAGTATTATTGTAAATAACAAAACAGTGAACTTAGATGTTACACCATATCTAAATATCAAAAACTGTACTATTTAGGAAACAACGATAAATCGGACCCAGGTTGTAATAGACTTTTTTGTTAACTTGAGGTTCCCTATAATCCGGCAAAGTGTGTCCTTCCATGACACGAATACATGTATGAAAACTCATAATCATTAAAATGCAGGTTTTCGTTATAGACGTATTATGTATAATAAAAATAATACCAAGTGATAAACAATTGAAATTATCATTTTTTAGTTTTTTTTTTATATTATAAATAATGATACCACACTTTTAAATATTAATATTCTGCATTAATTAAAAAATCACATAATTTCTTATTTGAAAACGACAATACAAAATTGGTTAACATCAAAACACCACGTATTTATGGCAAAGATTAAACTTGATTTCTAGTAAAAGCTACATAGCAAAGATATGAGACGGTTAAATGCAAACAAAACCGGTCAAGTACGAGGACTTGCACTTACGCTATTTCCAAAAAATGATCTGTTTTCTTAATATTTTGCATAAATTACTTAAAACATTAGTCAATTAAGTTTTAATCCCTATGTTATGAGAATATGAAAATTTTTTAAATTTAGGATACCAAAAATTTTTATATAAAAAAATTTCTCTAGTGATATACCTATCAGATTTCACATCTTCAGTTAGTTGTCGGAAGTTTTAGAGGCTTTCCCTTCAATCCATAATACTCTTCAATTTTTACATGAATTTTTATCAATAACTCAAAAACCAATTTCAATTGAAAAATTGCTATAAGTTTCCTAATGTTCTTAATATTCATGATTTGTTTCAAAATTGTATTACTTTCAAAAATAATGAGGTGGAAATAGTAAAAACGAAAATATCAAGAAAAATTGTATAAAAAAAATTTTAGAATCTCTAAATTAAGATCTTTCCACCTTTATCACACTATCTTATATAGACTTTTTTTAAGTTCCCCATTTTAACCCCCCAACATAAATTTTCGAACATCGACCTTTTTTTACCTTTTTAAATATTATAACTTCGGAGGTAAACGGTGATAATAGACAGACGGACGAACAGATCAGTGATCCCATACAATTTTCGTTTCTTACACTTTTCAGTATGGAAGTCTATAGCCCGTGCCATCAAAATTACCGGCATCACTGAGATGTATTAAAATGGAATGACTTATAAGCTATCTCATATGGCTACAATTTTACTTCCATAACTACTTTCATAATAACCATATATATCCGAAATGGCATACTTAATTTTAATTTTTTATGTTGTTGTAAGGAAAATGTAAAAATCATTGGAATTACTGATATAAAAATTACAAAAAAAGGTTGTTCTAATCTGGAAAATGCTTACCCAGAAAGAGATATAAAATGATTGTGAATATTGTCATCTATTTCTAACGCCAGCATTTCATAGGCGACATGACGTTGGCAATTAAGAAAACCATGTTGAAAAAAAAGATGCGTACCCAGAAAGGGACAACTAGCGAAAAGTGATACCATTTCCTTGAAGAAATTTCATGGCACCAGTCACTCCAGTAATATATATCTCAGTGAGAAAACCATAGGAACAAAATGAGCCTGATAAGACGGGGATTTTCTTACCACAAGTAACTTTAATTTAATTAATTTTCATTAAAAAAGCAACAATGTTCTACCGTTTTCACGGAAATTGATTTCAATTAAAGTAGTTTTTGGGAAATTTCAGGTTCCTTCAGAAAAACCTGGCATGACGATCTCTACCCTGCCGAAAATGTCTATCATACCGATTTGAAGGAGGATACATGTAACAAACTTTTAGCGTTGTCGTGGAGAATTTTGTTTTTTTTTTATTCGTGCGCTTTCAAAATATCTTGATATGACGGAAATATCTTCCGGTATGGACTGAAAGTAGATCTAAAAAAATAGGACTCCAATGATCTTCATATCAATATTTTTCCAATTTTTCAATGAATAGAAGAACTTTTCTTATATTAAGTTCAAATAAGTGCAAATAAAAAATAGGCTGATTTTTAGAAAAGTTAATCTACATATAATATTTTGGAATTTTGAAATAATCTATTCAAAGGTTGATCTATTTAAACTAGAACTGAAAACTATTAAATTAACAGTAATAAATAATGGGTATTCCAGTAAAATAATAGACAAATTATGAAAAGACAAAATTAAAAACAAAATCGTTAATTCATCCTTCTCTGAAAGATAAGAAAAATCCAGCTTGAAGCATAAGAAAATTTCCTTTTTGAAAGATGTATCTAGCAAATTAAAAAAAGAGTTTAGTTTGAATAATATAATTCGAGCGTTTTCTAATAGGTCAAATCTAAGAAATCTTTTAGGTAACATTAAATTTAATAGTAAATTTGATGGTTTAGAAAAAAGTGATGTATACAAAATTAAAATGTGCTTTTGCAAAACTGTCTCAGTTAATTTTGAGCCACAAAAAAATCTCATACACATATTGAGCAGCTGAGCAAGTGAGATTGGTTTTTCACGGTTGCTCGTCTCAGTTATCTCAGAAAATGTCAATTTGCACAGCTGTTAATGTAACGAACTTTACCAATTTGAAATTTAGAAAATAATACTGATTGCTGTTAATAGGTGCTTCCACGCGACCTGAGACAAGTGAGATAACTGAGAATTCTCAGTTGTCTCAGTTGCAATGTGCTTTCGCGAAACCGTCTGTTAATTTTGAGCCACAAAAACTGTCCTTACACATATTGAGCAATTGAGCAAGTGAGACTGGTTTTTCACGTCTCAGTTTTTTTTATACGATGTGTTGAAATCTTACAACTCTTTCATGCGTTAGCATGGTTTTGGCCAGAGGGGAATTAGGCTAAGGGAAGTAAGGAAACTTGAGTCTTGTTTTTGCATTGCTGCGAGCTAGACAACAGCCCAGAGACGGAGTGGATTATTTTAATTTCTTAATAAAAGCTCACGGGGTCATCTGGTCTCGAACCCGGGATCCATGGCATGTTGGTCTTGCCGCTCAACGAATTGATCCAACTCCGTTAAAGAATATTAACAAGTGCCGGTGAATTTTTTAAAAATTAGTATTTATTTATATTTTGGTAGCTGCTATTTCCGTGAACGGACGAAATAGTGTTCTTTGAATAGAGAGCAGTATTATTTTCTAAACTTCAAATTGAAAAAGTTCGTTACATTAACAGCTGTACAAATTGACATTTCCTAAACTGAGATAACTAAGACGGTTGCTCAAAATTTCGTCTCAGTTGACCAACTGAGACGTGTCGCGCGAAAGCACCTATTGTAACGAACTTTTTCCAATTTGAAATTTAGAAAATAATACTGATTTCTGTTTGCTAAGGACACCATTTGTTCCATTGACGCAAATAGCAGCTACTAGTTAATATTCTTTAACTGAGACGTGAAAAACAAGTCACACTTGCTCAGTTGCTCAATATGTGTATGGAATTTTTTGTGGCTCAAAATTAACTGAGACGGTTCCGCGAAAGCACATTTCAACTGAGACAACTGAGAATTCTCAGTTATCTCACTTGTCTCAGGTCGCGCGAAAGCACCTAATACTAGCCTCTTCTATTAAAAATTATTATTCGAATTTCGTGTAAACAATAAATATTGTTGAAATACTGATACGCAGTAAACTGATCGAAACGGTGAAACGTTCAACAGTCATCAACACAACTGACTGAAGAAACAGGTTGGCGTAGACCTTCAAAAAGGATGTAGGGTGACCTTACTGTAATGTACTGTGCATGATACATTACAGTAATGTTTTTCCCCCACTGAAGCGTGGGACTGCTTCATAAAAAAATTTTAACTTCATTTTGGGGTGGGGTCCCGATTCTAGGCAATTACCTTTTTCAATCTTATCCCAGTGATTAAAAAAAACTACTAGACGGATTCCGATAAACCAAACGGATTTTGAAACGCTATCGAATGCTTTTCAAGATAAACTAAAAAAATAGTACATAAAAACTAATCTTATTACGCATTTTTTACTAGTTATTTTTTTCATTCATATAGAAGAAATCATGTCTTCTCTTTTTTCTGCACGGAAAAAATTACATAATCCAATCGAAACAATTCAGCAGCTAGATTTACAGAGACGATAATGATAAAATCGCACCATTGTTGAGCTGGCAACGACTTCAATGCATGCAGCTGGTCTACACCAAATTGTGGGCTGAATTAACCAATCATGCAGTAATAGGTCTCCCCTAGGCAAACAAAAAATTGTATATTAGAGGGGGGCAATCTGAACCGTCTGGGAGTTACAAGGTGATTCATGAATTGCAATTTTCATGGTATGCATATCACTATTTTATTATTATCTTTTGATCTACTCAACCCAGAGACATCAAACAAACGCCAAAAAACTGCTATCCCAATAACCTTTCCAAAATTCTTAACAATGTTGATCGAAGTCCTACCATTGCAGGTAAAGTCACTTCAAAAAGCGAAAAAAATGTTTTGAAATTACCAAAACTTCAGAATTTTCCAAAATTTTCTCCGAAATTCATGTAATTAATACACCAGTTTTAATTATCATTAAATTGCCCATCTTATTACCGCTGCAAAAAGGCTCTACATTTCCAGATAGATTAAGGATGTAGCAATTCGTATGCAGCAAACCTTATGAGAAATATAAAAATCTACACTTTAAAGAAATTAAACTCAAATTAATCCCAAAATACTTTTTATTGAATTCGAAATTTATTCCAATTAATCTTAGTATGTTACAAAAGCTGTGCGAAATGTCCTAAGCTACTTTCTATGCCTGCTAATAACCGTCTAATTCCCTGTTTAAGGAGTATTATAGTGAGCCTCTCCCGTATTTTCGTCGCTGCATTCCCAATTCTGCTAACAAATTCGTCTCTATTGCTAACTGACCTTAAGCAAATTTTATCCTTCATTGTTCCCCATAAGAAAAACTTCAATGGGTATAATCTGGAAATCTAGCAGGCCAAGGAGTCGGTGCACCTTTTCAGGGGTCAGGAAATTTTTCATTCAGTATTACTTTTACAATAATACCAGAATGCACTGATGCTCCATCGTGTTGGTAAAACATTGCCCTCAGATTATGCATACGGATGTCCTCTAGTAGATCCGACAGTGTATCCTCCAAAAAGTCCGCTTTAATTTAAAAAAAAAAAAAACTTTGCCTAAATACAATTCACTTTATTCACGGTATTTACTTGTGTCATTTTTTCCTATATCCTAGTCACTTCACAAAATTATACTAAGCAAATAACAATAGTCATATTTTACTTTAGGTTTGCACTGTTTTTACTCTATTCAAATCCACTCGTCGGTTGTTTACTATGCTCGACGGGCCCCTGCTCTTAGACGGTTTGTACTCCTTTCCTCTGTCCTGTGGTGTCCTTGATCTGCTCTGTCCCACCATGAAGACGGTTCTAAATACGGCCAGCTGCTGCACACTGTATACGGTTGGTCGGTGCGATCTAGATGAATTACTCTGGGCTCTGTTAGTCTTGCCTTCGAGGGGAACTTTCTGCGACCCAATTGGGGACTCCCTCGGTGCTCGATGTGGTCCGTCTTGTGGCTAGTCAGGGACTGACTGAATTGCTTCACTGGGCTTACCTATATATCCCCTAGTCCTCAATCACCTGAAATTGAAATTACCTCCACTCGCTAACTGGTTGTGATCTCCTCGAACACCGGACTGCAACAGGCTTACGTCGGTCGGACCGTGGTCCACTTTCCTCCAAATTCTCAAATAACCTTTTGTTGGCTGCTAGTCCCCTGGCTTCTGATCGGTCTACTAAGTCTGGCCTTGCCGACTACTGGACAGTGGCTGCCTGCTGTTACTGAGCCAGTCCTCCTTATATAGCCCGGCGGAGATCTGGCGGCGGAGGCACTTCGAAAATTTTTCGTTAGGAGATGTGTTACTGTTGAAAGGTTTTTTGAGTTTTTGCAATTTCGTTACAAAGCACTTGCGGCAAAATAAATGGTCCTATTAAATGGATGTCGATGATGCTAGTCCAAAAATTGGCACAGAATTGGGGCTGGAAGGAGGTCCCTTTGTCCTATGTATGTGGGTTAGTATCCGACCAGGTATTAAAGTTTGTGATACCATCACCGGTGAACTGCTATTTATCCGTCCACTGAATTTGTCCCCGAAACGCTCCGTTCTTCATGAATCATTCGAAATCTTCTTTCAGTAGTCCTTGGATAACCAACAAACTTTAACTGAAGACACTCCTAATCGTCTTGCGACTCGTCTCGTTTCAGGGTCTTGCCCGACGAGGGTTATTAGTCGGAAGTATCTTTCGGTTTTTTAGATAGCAATTTTGTGCTGTTTGACACTTCACTTCCGGTTTCTCTTAACCTTCGGAAAGTTCGCGATTTGGGGTCGATTAGCGAATCTCTTTTCATGTTCCAGTACAGCCTGTTTTTCGTTTCAGTATGCATACATAATAAATATAAATTATAACCCATATATACAGGGTGTTTCAGATCTGACGTACCAAAATGAGTGGGGTGATAGATCTCAACTAGACAAACAAAAAATTGTATGGCAGGGGGCGGGGGCAATCCCCCGTTTGGGAGTTACAGGATGATTAATAAATTTCAGTTTTTCATGGTATGCACATTACTCTTTTATTTTTATTTCTTGATCTACAAAACACAGCTACATCAAACAAACGCTAAAAAACTACTACTACTACCTTTCCAAAATTGTCAACAATGTTAATCTAACTTCTATCATTGCAGGTACAGTCACTTCCAAAAGTGAAAAATATAATTTGCGATTACCTAAAGTTCAGCATTTTTCCAAATTGTCTCCGAAATTCATGCAATTAGTTTTTTTTATTTTTATTAGATTGCCCATCTTATTACCTCTCCAAAAAGGTGCAACATGGCAAGATATACACAGGATTAGAAAAACCGTATCCTTAGAACTCCCTGAGTACCTAATTATTTCATTGCACTTTAGGTAGGAAATTCTTTAAAGAAACAAAATTTTTAAGATAAAAGGTCGATAATGTTTGTTTTGGGTTAACAGGTAATTAATTTTAATTATTGCTGCAAAAAAGTTATAAAAATGTTAGTGCAATTTTGTTTAATGCCCATATTAGCTAGTGTTATCCAGAATTCACATCCTTATATCCTGGCGTTCTCTTACTCGTAGCTGTAAAAAATTGTCAGTCAGCAAGAATACCTATCATAGTTGAAAAACAAATGAATAAGTACGGGTGTTTTTAAGCAAAAATTATTAAAAATGGTAGAATTTATATTTGAGGAATACGCGGATATTATTTACATTGGGTGTAGTAGATGGAAAAGAGAGAGCGGCTGTACTGGAATATCAAAGGAGATTCCCTAAACGGCGAGCACCCCAAAGAGGGGTATTTACACGGAATCCGAAGGTTAAGAGAAACAATAAGTGTAACTTCACACGACATGGAGGCACAACCCGAAACTTCGGGAACTTCTGCCGACGTCGAGCAGCAAATAATAACCATCGTGAGGAAGGACCTTGAGACGAGCACGAAACGAGTCGCAAGGCGATTAGGAGGGTCGTCATCTAAGGTTTGGAAGGTTATTCATCGAGGGGGATTACGACCATATCACCATCACCCAGCTCAAGGACTACTGGAAGGAGATTCCGAGAGAAGACTGAAATTTAGCACTTGGCTTCTGGAACGCGACATTGGCGACAGGGCGCTTCTGTGCCGAATTTTGTAGACGGATGAATCTCAATCACCAGAGATGGTATCACGAACTTCAATAACCTCCACACCTGGTCGAACATTAACCCTCATTTGATTGAATTTTTGAAAGGTCATTGAGATAGTAGTTTTTTGGCGTTTGTTAGATGTTTATGCGTTGAGTAGATCATTTCCATAGGTCAGATCTATCACCCCACTTATTTTAGTACACTAGATCTGAAGCACCCTGTATATGTACTTCGAATTTAACCGATTGTGAAAATTAACGAAATATTTTATTAGAGATAATAACCATATAAGTGTATGTATATGCGGCAGATTTTTAAGTCCTAACTGAAGTAAAGGAGAGTAAGGTTTGTTACAGTGCGATACTACCTCTATTTAATAAAAGCTTAACCCTAGTGAAGAATCAATCTACCTTTAAAGGGATACCAACGGAGAGGTGTTGTCTGATATTGACCTATACAGTCTTGTAATTGCACGTCTTGCCAATTAGGCATTTTTGGCCATTCAAGCATGCTTGGAATTTTATCATACTTTAGTGGAGGATCACACTGGCAACCCTATAAGAAAAATATAAAAGTATATTTTGTCTAACTATTAATTTAATATAAAACAAACCCTTTCAGATAACAATACAGCAACGTAATGAATCGTTCCCATATCAGAGCGAAGAATCTCGGGTGAAAAAGAGAGAACAGCTGAAGAAGTTGGATTTTTTGCCGCAAGTGTACTGATGATTCCCTTGGTCGTTATATTTACTTTTGATGGAACTAAAAAGCAATAATTTAAATAACATAAACAAGGCGTAATGTTCAATGAAAGTACAAACTTCCTGCCGGAGATCCGAACTTGCTGTGTTTAGGGTCACTTTTTTCCTGTATGCCCTTAATAATAACGGCAATAGTCACTATGTACTCGTATTCAGGTTTGAGTCTACTTTCCCGCCACTGAAAAGATTTTTGGTCTTCCACAAACGGATCGTTTATGTTTTTAAACCAAGCAAATTGATGAGGCTCGTGTTCTTGTCGTGTTCCCGTAAAAAAACCTTCAAACCCAATTATTTCTCCATTTGCCTGGCACGGCAACTGCCAATACAAAGTAACTGAAGCGTTATACGTTAAAGCAACTTCAGGGCCATCTATTGATTGAACAGTGAAGTTTTCAACTGGATCAGGAACTGAGAAGCAAATTGCCAAATATTAAATATTATTTTGATAAATTCGGTATATTACTCCAGGGCTGTGTTGTAACCAATACAGGATCTGAATATGCTCCTGTTCCGTAATCATTTTTAGCAGCTACTTGCACACTGTATTGAACAAATGGCAACGCATCCTTAAACACATATTCCAATTGAGATTCCACCGTTTGAGGAAAACTTTGCAAAGGAATTGGAGAACAGTGTGACGGAATCTTGTACTTAGGTCCAACTGCTTGTATAAACACTTTGTAAATCACTAAATTGCCATTCAATAATTTAGGTTGTTGCCACTTTATATAAATTGAAGTGTTTGAAATGGCAGTGGCGGTTATTGCATCTGGAACTTCAGGATCTAATTGATAAAAAATTAAGCAAAGGCATAATCTGCAAGCTTTACTTAATGAAAATGTATATAAAATCTTACAATAATTTCCTGTTGCTATAAGAGCCGAAGAGCTAACAGACCAACCAGCAATGTTAAAAAGCCACGCCCGACAATTATACGTTGTAAGAGGAGATAAAGGCTGCAATACTGCCGTAAATTCGTTGAGATAGCCAGGAACGACTTCTTCGGCGTACTACAAGAATGTAAAAATTCAGAAATGTGTAAAAATAAAATATAAATTTTAGTGCATTTTCACATAAAAATAACAATACTTATTATAGTGTTAGTAGCTAGATTGTCTTTATATTGAGGTAGGAGCAAAGTTCTTAGCCAGTGGCAAAATGACATATTCTTTCTCCTTACTTGCAAATTGTGCAATCCATTTTTGGGTAAAATATAGTTGAACCGACTTCACAAAAACCGATAAAAATCATAAAATAATATTTTATTGAGCAAGATGACCTGAAGTTACGTAAATCCATCATAGACCGGGAAGTTGTCCGAACATCGATATCTGTGTTGTGAGCCATAATTATCTATAGAGGATAATTATCACGACTATCGAAAACCTGCTCCCACAAAGCCAAAGGCCTTTTTTCATTAGTAACGGTGATCGTCTTAAAAAATGTTAATATTTCTTAGACTGCCCGAGCTTTGACCAGCTTTGGATTTTTTAGGTATATTCACACTGGGTCAGGTGCATTTTTCGTACATATTTTGTGCAGTTTAAAAATATATTAATCTTCTTCCTTATGATCTGGCGTTCTGAGGAGTTTAAGTAGTTTTATATGGCATTTTTGGTTGCGTATAGAAATTAAAAGAAAATAAATAAAACTAAATATCGTTTTATACGTTTAAGCACTTATTTTGAACCTACTTTTTTTAAAAACTTTCATTTTTCACTTTATAGTGTCTATAGATATGCTACTCAAAAAATTGTGTTCGTGTGAACAAAGTGTGCACTCCATACGAAGTAAGCAGAATCACCCAAATCTGGCCACACATTATGAACTTAGTTATCGCTCCCCATAAACTTACCCGCAAGAGCAAATCATCCAAATCGAGCCACACATTACAAAGCAAGGCGAGTAATTCCTCCGCTACTCGTCCGCCCTCTAGGTATAAATTTTATTATAATATTTAATAAAATAATCATCCAAATCCCATTACGCGATACGAAGTGAGGTTCCCCTCCCTCACCATCACCATAAAACCAAAATTGTTCTCTTAGCAGAAAAGGACGCGGTTCGAAGCTGGATTCCGCCCCCTTCTCCATCATCGCAATTGTAGACATAGTAACAGTGAGAGAACATACAACAGAAAAATCATCCAAATCAATCTAGGCGTTACAAACTTAGGCTCCACCCTTACCCCATCTCTTCCCCACAATACCATAGGTGCAATATTTTGTTTAGCAGCAATGGGAAAACATACTGTATGGAACAAAAGAAAAATCCTCCAAATCGATGGAAGCATTTAAAAATTAGACTCTTCCAAATCGATTAACGTGTTACGAAGTTAGGTCCCCCCCCCCCCGCCCTTCCCCACTGTACAAAATTGTTGGTACCGTGTCATTTTAATCCACAAAACTGAAATCCGATTTAAGAGAAAGGAGGTTTACAAAAGATGAACAGGCACGCACGGCGTTAAAATGGTTGTATGGCACCGAAATCAGACACGGTACGCCTGAGTAAAAATTCTACTTTTTCAAATGTAACCCGCTGGAAGCACGTATCAATAAAAGTCGCACGAAATAGTCCAAGATCTAGATTCCTGATTAAAAATAATTGAGTTGGTATATTCACCCCCAAACTAAGTAGAGACGTTAATATTTTTAAAAGTATACAAACCTATTGCGAGCACGCATAGCGAACAAATGCGCCCGATGGTATTATGCACGCTCCCGGTGCAGGCCCAAAAATTGTAAAATACGCCTGCCACGCGGATATGCGCGCTCCCGCTACAGGAAAAACCTAAAAATTACGTCCGCCATAAATGTACGCTTTTGTTACTGCGTCCTGGCTTTAACACATTCGAGACTGGTGACTCTGCGCATGGGTTATGTAAAATCTCACCTGTATAGACGCGTGTTTACCGGCCACCTAATATTAAAATTGTACCAAATAGCCGATAACTCACAAGGTGAGTAATGACAATAATAATGATAACAATTACCTGGAATTTGTTAGTTTTATTCTTATATATTTTCCAGTCTCAGTTAAAGATTATAACTGTAACCTGAGTAAAAATAAGGACAACTGCACAAACGTTGCCGGCTGCCGCAGAGATAGTTTTGTTACTTCAGAGGTCGGTCTCGAATGAGTTAATTTACGAAAATAATTTTATTGTTTTCATTTTAATTTCAGTCTAGTGAAAGTGTGAGCATACCGTGTTTGGTTTTTACTATTTCGTACGTCTTTTATGGATACGTGGTTGCAGTGGGCTGACATTTGGAAAAGTATAATTTTCACTCAGTCGTACCAGGCCTTATTTGAGTGCCATTCAGGCGTTTTGACGATGTTATAGGCTAGGGTTAGCGAGTCTTATTTTTACTCGGGCTAAAATTTTAAATAAAAACAATAAAATTATTTTCATAAATTAACCAGTCGAGACCGACGTCTATCTATATCCAGTATCCCTGGACTATCTCCAGTAGCCGGCAACGATTGTGTATTTATAAAAAAGATACATTGAAACTTGGAACTATAAGAACAAAAAAACAAATTTCAAAATTTTTTTATTCTCATTACTGACCTTGTGAGTCCTCGGCTATTCGGAACAACTTTAATATCAGGTGGCCGATGACCGACACGTTGAACTCCATATATACGGGTGAGATTTTGCATAACCTACGCTGTGAGTCACTGATCTCGAATGTGTTAAAACCAGAAAAGTAACAGAAGCATAATATGTGGCGAGGCCGTTTTTAGATTTTTTTGTCTGTAGCAGGCTATGTGGCTGACGTGTTCGCTATGTGTGCTAGCAGCGGGTGCATATATACTTTCAAAAAAACGTCTGTGCTTGGCTTGGGCGTGAATATACTAAGTAAATTATTTTTACTCGGGAGTGTATGAAAATAAACAGGGATTACATTGATAAATAATAACTATGCCTTTTTATTCCGATCTTTGTAACTGGGTTCGGCCGGAGATGGCTGAACTGCATTGCGTAATTACCTTTTATTACATTTTACCATACCATATTGTGCTCTATGTCACATCTTCCGTTTTTATTGACATAATTTTTTTATTTTTTTGACAATTTTTCTTGCAAAATTTAAATGTCAGTTATGTTTTTGAGTGATAGTTCCAATGTAAAGCTCTGTTATAGTTTCTTAACCTTATCAATCAATTCAAGGCCGCATTAAGTAAATGATCCCTACATACAGCTGGAAATAAATGTGCCGGTAGACGTCTCAGACTCTTCCTCTGGGCCACTCGAATTACTGTCTTTGATGAGAACTATTGAATTTATGGCGTTTATGGGTTTTACAATCTTCCATTTGTGTCGTTCTTGTAGGCCTTGAAGATATTCCCGACTCCATCTACCTAAGCCAAAAGCGCTGCTTCTCAAACGAAATCCGGTGCTATCTAGTGAGACGATCGATGTTAACTTCTTTTCTATCGGGCTCAGGAATTGATACTAATGAGCCCCCAGTGGGGAAGTGGGGAGAGCGAGGAGGGATGAATTTCCACTCTATGCCATCTTCACGACACATCTGTTGAAGAATCTCGTTATGTCTCTGGGAATCGAACAGTGATCGAAGTTAATTGAGCTGATTGTTTGCTCCAACGACCACATCCTCGACACCTTTCCTCTTCGAGGCATGAATCTCTTCAGCGCTGCTAAGAATGCCTCTGTCGATAAATTTGAAACTACCTCCAAATGAACTGCTTTACTA
The DNA here is from genome assembly GCA_964036015.1 of Leptarthrus brevirostris. Lineage (NCBI taxonomy): Eukaryota > Metazoa > Arthropoda > Insecta > Diptera > Asilidae > Leptarthrus > Leptarthrus brevirostris. The sequence continues at coordinate 112,795,163 of OZ038372.1, read as the reverse complement.
GCAAAGCATATAAAAAGGAATATATAGGCCTTTGATGGTCCGCATCCTCTGATGAGATGTGTGATGCAGAATGGGCCACAGAAACCAATACCAGTGCAATTGAAAGGTCGAGAAGCTCGTAGACGGTCTGCAGGAAGATCACCCATTATTTGCTGGATGGACCTAGGACGAGAGCGAAAGCACCTAATGCATCGATGGATGACTTCCTTGACGGTATTTTTGCCTCCAATTGGACAGTATTTGGTGCGGATTATGGACAATAAGGTCTGACAACCAGCGTGAATGTTTTGAGGTGATAATAAGATATTAAGCATTTTGGTAAAGGATGCGATTTGTGCAGTAGAATTTGATGCCGTGCGTTTTTAAGTCTACCTCCAACTCTAATTATACTATCTTTGTCAATAAATGGATGCAAATCTTTAATAGCACTATGGTGGTGCCGGGTCCCTTTCTTACGTAATTGAATGTAATCAGATGAGAAAGCTGACTATTGCACTGTCCTTATAATAACTTTTAGAGCACGTTCTAAATCATTAACAGATAAAACTCCGCATATTTTTCCTTCCTTAGCTCTGGAGTTATTATAAAAGCGCAGTATATACGCGAAAACATTCAGCAATCGAATGAAGGAGTTTTTATATGCACGTCTTTCGATCTTCCGTAGCATTAGCTTTGATGCGACGAATGAATTTGCGTAGGTATCACCTTCTGCAATTGATGATGACATATGTGACTAATGTTTAATGTTGGATATGTATTGTTGCTCCTAAGGAAATCTGGACCGTTAAACCAGCTGACCAAGTCGGCTGGATTGCTATGAGTTTTGATGTATCTCCAATGAAATAGTTTTGTCAGATCGTTTATCTTAGCTACGCGATTCGCGACGAAAATTGATTGTTTTACATTGGAAGTAGATGCGATCCAAGCCAAACCAATCTTTGAGTCTGACCAGCAAAATACCATTAGTGATTCTGTCTGAAGTGTGGCTAGAACACAATTCAAAAGCTCCGAGAGCAGTAAAGCTGCGCAAAGTTCGAGGCGCGGTATTGTTACAGGTTTTATCGGAGCTACGCGCGATTTTGCAGTGAGTAATTGCACCACATGGTTGCCCGGTTAGTTTATAGATTTTGAATACACACACGCGCCGCAAGCCTTTGTTAAATCGAATTAACCCTTCTAACTCAGAAGGCGCACTTCACAAGCAGAAGCCTGGAATCAATTGACCTATTCACCAGAATATAAAATATATTGAGGTGAATGAGGCTCCCACAACCCATGCAATAAAATATTAGTAAACAAAATAGGGAAACACGTCCAAACACTACAGTCAGAGGTGCACAGATAACAGAGAACGTGTAAGCAAATCCTTGGAAAGAGCCAGGTCAAAAATAGGACACATATTCACGGCTCTACACATGCGATTAATAGGCTCATGCATACCATAGTTAGACCGAGAATGGACAACATGTAGTAAAGGCACTCCCCTTAAGCAATACGGGGTATGCCTATAAGTAACCAAACCTGCGAGAGTGCGAGAATCTATATTCGAGTTCATAAGTTGGTGAATAAATACCAGGTCAGCAATTCTACGTCGTTCCTCCAACGAGTGCATATTAAGCAATCGGAGGCGATCCTCATATGGAGGAAACCTTAATGGATCATTCCACGGGAGGTCCCTTAGTGCGAATCTAACAAAGTTCCGCTGCACCGACTCAATACGTCTAGAGTGAACCGCATAGCAAGGTGACCAAACCTGAGATGCATACTCGAGAACTGGTCTAACCAAGGAGAAATATAAGTGAATAAGTGTCAGTCGATCAGAAAACTCCCTTGATCACCGTTTAACAAAACCCTGAACTGAATTACTCCGAGACACGATATAGTTTATGTGCAGAGTGAAATCTAGTTTTTTGTCAAGCTTCACACCGACGTCAGTAACGGACTCAACACGACGGATAGTAGTTTCAGCAAAGGTGTAATCAAAGACGAGCTGATTGGGGTTGCTACAGAATGACATAACTTCACATTTATCCAGGTTAAGCTGCAGTCCATTTGAGGCACACCAAACCTTGAAGGTATTCAAATCAGCCTAAATACAAGAGGAATCATAACTGTTTCTAACACATGAGAAGATCTTCATATCATCTGCATAGATTAAGACTTTGGAGTGCTTAATCAGAGGGACAATGTCATCAATGGCAAGAATGAACAGCAACGGCCCCAGATGGCTACCCTGCGGTACACCAGATGAAGCTCTAATAAATCTAGATAAAGTGTTACGAAAAGATACTCGGTATGACCTATCTTTTAAGTAAGAGCGGATCCAGTCGAGCAATAAGGGCGGAAAACCCAGCTTTTCCAATTTAAGCATAATCACAGAGTGAGGGAGCTTATCAAACGCCTTGCTAAAGTCGGTGTAGATGCAGTCTGTCTGGAGACCACGCTGGAAGGCAGAGATTATGTGGGATGTAAATTCAAGCAGGTTAGTTGTCGTCGATCTCCCAGGCAAAAAGCCATGCTGATTAGATGAGAATAACCCCTTGCACTGCCCAACAAGCTGCGTATATATAACAGATTCGAACAACTTGGGTATGCGGGAAAGCTTCGCGATTGGCCTATAATTTGTTATTAAGTTTTTATGCCCCTTTTTATAAACAGGAATTATAAGGAGCTCTAGTCCGCGAAACCGTGAATTTCTAAATCCGAGTTACGAAAAACTGCATATCGTGGTATTCTAATATTATTGATTTGGTCCAACTGCTCACAGAATTTTACCCATTCCGTATGTAAGATTTGAGGCAAGAATTCGTCCCAAGAAAATCCCAGAGTCCATAAATTCTGCATAAATATTTTTGCCTCGACAACTGCAGGATTAAGTAATCCCAACGGATCGAAAAGTCTCGCAATTGTTGACAATACTGAGCGTTTTGTGATACACATCAAGTTATTAATTGGGGAGTATGAATATCGAAATTCATCTGTGGCTGGCATCCAAGCGACTCTGAGAGTTTTAATTGTACTATTCACATCTATTTCCACTAGTTTTTCCAAATCATGTTCCGGTATTTTTGATAATATGTCCGTGTGATTAGAACATCATTTACGCAGAACGAATCCACCGTTTTTTAATATTTCGTCGGTTTCATTTTTTATTTGAATAGTTTCTGCAATGGAATCAGCGCCGGCAAACATGTAAGCGACATAAAATGAAGATCGTACAGTATGTGATCCTATTGGAAATTTGATAGCTTCATCTTGGGATAATTGAATCAAACATCGGGTAGAGAGGAAAGCTGCTGGCTCTGTACCGTAAGAAATTGTTGTCAAACGATATATGTACTTGTATAGGCTGAGCCTTGTTCTGACGCCAGATGATACATTGTAAATAGGTATCGGGAACGTTAACGCTGACTTTATGATATATTTTCGTAATATCAACGGTTATAGCGTTGCGAAACGTTCGAAAGCGAAGCAAGATTGAATATAAGTCATTTTGGAGATATGGTCCGACCATAAGAATGTCGTTGAGTGATCGTCCTGATGTCGTTCTGCAACTGGCGTCAAAAACCACTCTGAACTTTGTGCTGCTACTCTGTAGTTGCTATACGAAGTGATGTGGTAAAAAGTAATGCTTAGGTTAAGAAGCCTAACTGGCTCCATATGGTTTAGTTCGAGGTATTCCTTAATGAAGCGAGTATGCTCTTCGAAGATATCGGGAGATTTTAATAACATCGATTCTAAATTTAAAAATCTTTTATAGGAAGCTTCGAATGAATTTCCTAAAACGGAGGGATGTTCACGAAAGGGTAGCGATACTCTGTAGTGGCCTGAGTCCAGGCTTCGATAAGTGGTAACAAAATGTTGCTCGCATTCCTGTTCTTCAGACGAGAGCGCCTTGTGATGATCCTCATATCCTCCATATCTCAGAAAATTTTCTCAAAATATTGTCTATTTTAATTGACGATTCATCATTAACATTGGTCGTGTAAAATAAATATTATTATTATTATTATTGGTCGTTGTAAAGCATGAAGCAGTAGAAAAAAAGTTGGAGTATGGTTCGGTAATTATCCATCCCAACAAAGTCTTCTGCGAAATGGGCATATTTTGGCCAAGCCGAATTTGTCCGATTGAAAGCAACTCAACAAATAGGGCAGCACCAATGAGCAAATCAATCTTTTCCGGCTTGTTGAAGTTGGGATCTGCTAAGCTGTTCGCTACATTTTCAGTTGCCAATGAGCCAATGAGAGTTATCTACGAAAGACGAAAGACAGGCTGACTTCCAGTGATTTCTGGTAATACGTAAGCATGAAGTAATATAATCGCTGCCTCGATATCTGACAGTTACGTTAATTGAATTCTTGACCGTTGTACAAGTGTTGCTTATTCCGTTCAAAGCAATGTTTACCCCCGTTTTCTTAGCTTTTGTACTAATCGTTCCGTTGCAAAATTGAGCTGGGGATGCGGAGTCCAACAATGCTCTGCATGAAACAAAAACACAATTTGACCCCATTACATCTATCAACGCTGTGGCTTAAAAAAGACGTGTCCCTTAGAGCACCGAAAAGAGACTTGATTCTCGAAGGTAGCAATAGTGGTCAGTGATGATTTGGTTTGTGGGGCCTTTGTTGAATGACTAACACCGGCTAGAAGTTCTTGCTCATCTTGAGATGTACATGGAATACTCGCGTGAGGAATTTCACCAGAGTTTTGGTTAGGAGAGGGTTCCACCTCCATGTGTAATAAGGTGTGGTGTTTAAATGAACAGATACGACACCTGCCTGATTTGCAGTTCTTAACAGACCGTCCGCGTTTGAGACAATTAATGAAAAGATTCAAACGCTTGACTTCATTAAAGCGAGGTGTGGGACTAAAATTTGGACAGCCTTGAAGTGAGTGTGCACTACTCGAACAGGATTCACACGAGAGCTTGAAACCAGCAGTGATTAATGCAGAACCTCTTGACTGATATATATTTTTACTATTGCTGCTATTAGCGCTCGATTTCAATGTTGGCGGAGTCTTTTTCCTTGATCAAGATTTTCCAACGCTACGCATCGCCTTTCAATGCATGTAACTAATTGCTTCCATTGAGGTAAGTTTTCGTCAGCTACTTCATCTTCCCATTTAGCACGAGTCGCAAAGTCTAGTTTGGATAAAATGACATGAATGAGAAATGCATCCGCTATTTCGTCTTTAGAGCCCAGAGATAACATTGCACCAAGATGTGAATTGACAGAATCACTGAGAGATCTAAGCTGATTAAACGAACAAAATTAATAAAAAGATCTCTGTCTTAACCAATGTAATTACATGTGTTAAGTTCACTAAAAATTTAAGAGATGAGCAAGAGAGTGCTTTTCAAACTTTTTGAAACATGCTCTGTATCAAATCCCAAGAAAATAATAACGTGTTTTTAATATGATAAACAACTAACAGTTTCTTTGTGATCACGTTATAAGCATTAACCGATAAGTTATCATTGTGTGATTACTTTACAGTTTCCGATACAGTGCATAGGGAGTAGTTCGATCAGTTAATCGACGTTATCGAGAATAAAATAGTTTTTAAAAAAAAAGTTGAACCGACTTCACAAAAAGTGCTAAAAAGCATAAAAAGTCAACAAACAACTACAACAAAAATATTTAATCGTCCTTTCTTATGATCCCCTGAACCACATTACTCTCTCTCCTAGAACCACATTACTCTCCTATTAGCAATGGGGGAGCACACTCTATACAACGCCGTCCAAATCGCTCTACGCGTTACAAAGTTAGGTTCCACCCCCCATCGGCAGAATTTTTTTTCTCGTGGTATCAACCAGGGAGTATACTACACCCAACAGAAAAAGAATTATCCAAATCCGCCCACGCGTTACGAAGTTAGACTACTCCACCCCCACCCCACCAAAATTTTTTTTCTCGTGGTATCAACCAGGGAGCATACTCTGCCCAACAAAAAAAGAATCATCTAGATCGGTCGACGCGTTACGAAGTTATACCTCTTTGTTTTTGGGAAGTCGGTTAAAAAAACCTAGATATCCATTTCCTCATATAGATTGTACGCTAGATATCTTGTCAGGATCCAAGTGTTTTCAACTTCTGACTTACGTTACGTTTTACGAAGTTTATATAATCATAATAGGAAGAAGTTTTTAAGAACATCTATACAATCAACGCACATCCAGCAACTTAGGTCAGCCAAATTGAAATTCAGCTCCTGTGATGTCTACAGACGGAGTTAGCACCGATCCTAAGGAACTAGTTTCAGTGAAGAACTGCCCCACTCCGCAAGAAAAACAGGAGCTGTGGAGTTTTCTAGGACTAGTCTCGTATTATAGGAGCTTTGTGAAAAATTTTGCTGATATAGCAAAGGAACTGCTTGGAAAAGGAGAGGGCATTTGTCTAGACAGCGAAGGCAGAAGACAGCTTTAAAGCATTGCGCTTTGCAATAAACCTATGCTAACAAATCCAAAGGCAGGCGAGACATTTTTGCTGGCTGCCGATGCGAGTACTGTTGGTATTGGCACCATGCTTTCAAAAAAAGTGAACGGGTCAGAAAAGTGCTGCCATACCATAGCAGAACCCTATAAAAGTAAGCAAGAAATTATTGTATTACAAGAAAGAAAGAGTTGTCCATTGTTGATTCGACGAAGCATTTTCTATGAACAGAAATGCACCCTCCGAATAGATCATACAGCTCTAAAGTGGTTGATGCAAATTAAAAAACCTGAAGGACAACTTGCAAGATGGCTCGAAAGATTCCAATCGTATAATTTTGAAATAAAATGGAAATGCAGATGAACTCTCACGGGGATCAGAACACAATCCCGTAAAAAATAATCCCGAAGTCGAAATATCGAAAACAAAATCCCTATAAATAAAAATCTATAACGGCAAATTCTCTAAAACAAAAAAATCCCCAATGACGAAATCTCTAAAAAAGAAGAATCCCAAAAAAATCTAAAAATTCATAAATTAAAAGGGATCGAGATAAAACACCCAGAGTGCAAATACTGCTTCGGTCTGGAAGGCAAATGCGACCATCTGCCTGTGCAAAGAACAACTATCGTACTCTTGACATGATGAAATAAAGAAGAGTTTCCTTTTGTATAAAGGATGTGTTAGAACAATTCCATGATTATGTTTCGGAAGGGTATCTTGGCGTTAACAAAACTTTGGAAAGTATCAATTTGCCTGGTTGCTAATGCGGGAGGATGTGAAAGACTGGATCAAGGACGAAACTTTTAATCGCAGGAACTTTAAAATGTTTGCGACAGTTTTGGAATAAGGAGCACGCGGCGCCAAAACCACTTCACGCACAATCTGACGGGATGGTTAAACGATTGAATAGAAGGGTGATCGAACATCTCAGAGAAGTAATGGATCAGCATTAACGGGATTTGAAAGATATATTCGACTGCGAAGTGATTCAATGTTCAGAAAAACGAACAAACGAAAGTATAGAGAATCTACTGAAGGGTATGCAACCATACTTAGGAATGTTTCTAAGGTTGTGTGTAGGCGAGAAATGATCCCCCCCCCCCCTTTTCCATACAATTTTTTTCGTTTCTCGCCTAGATCTACCAGATCTTCAGTTTTGCACACGACCTGCGAAGCACCCTAGCAATATTAAAACTCGATACGACATCAGAACTTATTGTAGCGGATTAACGAAGGCGTGAAGAATGAAGTTCTAATTAGTGAAATTAAATGATTTCTTTTGAAGAAGGCTTGTTGTGAAACGAATTGAAGAGTTTAGGGAATAAAGATTGTGACATTTTGTGATTGAAAATAACAGTCTTAATTAATCCGCCAAGCCCAGAGAGCCCCAAATCAAATACGTTACAATACCTTTAAGTAGTTTCCTTTTATTTTATTTTATTTTATGATCTGATTAAGAAGAAAAAAGGAATTTTTACTATGTTTCCAAGAGATGTCTTATGATTCTATAGCGCAACGTTGGCAAGGAAAGAATGTAGGGTACTATAAATGGAATTGAAAGTAATGGACAGAAGGTCGTTGAAATTCAGTTGATTAAAGAACTGATTTTGCTGGGATCTTATGTAACTCCATATGTTTTAGCACGGATTAAACAACCTGGCAGATAATCCATTTTATAAGTTGAGGATGTAAACCAAATTTTTCAAGTTTGGCTAGAAGGGCAGCAAGCAAGACAAAAGAAACGTTATGAAAAAAATCGGTCCAACGGTTCAGAGCAATTATTAAATCTCGTACAAAGCGGAAGCTGTACTGGCGATCGCGGATAAGATAGTTATTTTCCAATTATTTCATCAACTACGAGCCGCCGAATTATTCACGAATTTTTGAACGGACTATTGTTGTAACTAACTATTGACAACATCTTTTTTTTAGTGAGCGCCAAGTTTGATATTTCTTAATTAAATTTAAGGAAAAAACTTAAACTAAACACTTTCTGTCAAGAAAAAAAACATTAAAAATAGAATTACAACAAACCTTAATTTTTCCGGCCTCCTGCGTCTCGCATGTGAAACGTGCGTACAGCACTTGGCAACGATTGGTTTGATCAATGTCTTTTGTAAATATTTCTATGCTATGGCCTTTTACTAATTTTTTTTCAGGCACATCCGGTGCATCAGGAGCAGTCGGTTTAGTTTCAGCGTCAAATTGTTTTGCCTTTCCTTTCCTCTGTGCTTTAGTAATTGGAGTTATTTCTATGGAATATTTGGTGCAGGATACCAACTCTTTAATTAAGATTGTCGTTCCGTTCACGTATTGATCAAATTTAATTTCATTCGTGGAATTCTCATCCGATCTTTTGAAAAAACCCTTGACTTTATAATGACTGACGCAAAGTTCTGCAAACTTAGGAGTACTCCAAGTAATACTTAACTCCTTTGGATAATCTCTTACTCTCTCGACTTGCACTTCAGTTGGTGCTGAAAAGTAAAGGTATTTACAAAAACATTCCATTTAACAGCATACACTTTTTCATACTATCTTCTTCCATCATAAACTTTTCTAGCTTTGACGTCCCATTTAGTGCTTCTTTAGTTATTATCGTCACATTAACTTCATAAGACCCACACGGTTTCAGGTTTAAATATCTAATCGTTGTCTTCTCTGTAGAGTTGGAGATGCAATGATCTGAATCACACAAAGAAACGATATACTTTTCAATACATTCGCTATGATTAGATTTAAGAGTCCAGGTAACGTTAGCAGTCGTTGAATTCTCGGTAACGACTTTTAAATCGAAATCCACATCGGAACCTAAAAGGTCACGTTAAAATAAGACATCTGGCTACTTATATGAATATTATACTTTGACGCGATAATGTAAAATTGGAAAGAAATGGATTATCCATGTGATCTCCATTTGGTGTAATAGCTAAAGCATACTGCGCACACGCATCTAGTTTTGTTATATTCAGTTCATTCGTTTCCGTGTTCGAGTAGTTGTAATATGTCCAAGTGCACTTTTCTTTGACACATTAACCAAATAAATAGAATTAAATTAAGAAATTGTGTTAAAAGCACTTCAGTTACCAGGAGTTGCAAGTAAGCAATCTAATTTCGCCCATTTTAGATAATAGTATTTAATACAGGATGCAAACTTCGAGGGCTTCCATTTTACCCTTATGGAATGGTCGGCGTTTTCCGAAAAATTTACTGCACGTATTACACCAGGATCTAAAATATTATAAAAGGTATGAAAAATGGTATTTTCGAAATATTATATTTGCATATTAAAATATAGTTTAAGAGGCCAATAAAACATTAAGGAATTATAAAAGTCCTATCCGCAACAAATTTGTCAATAAATTATTGTGCGAGTGAAATGAGTGCTGATGAAAATGTAAAAGAATAATATAAGCTCAACGCTGAAATGCTTCCACCACATTTTAAAGATTATCTACCTGTATGTACCTTCATCACGATTTTTTCACAAATAATAAATGATCATAACATGCTATTATGAAAGGTAAGTTGTTGCTTTCTCTTATAATAAAAAAATTATTCAGGGAGGCATTTACATAAGAAAACTACGGGGAAGACATGATCTCTTATTAATGATGTTTTATTAATTATTTCCTCGCAAAAGGTTTCCTCTTATCGCTGACTACATAAATAATGGTACTAACTGCACTCGACAAGGCCAAGGACTTCGGTATTTATCTTAACTACCACTTTACCATAGACGGCTACATCGGCACTGTAGTAAGGCTGATGCTGAAGGTGGAAGAACCGAACGAGTCAGACAGGCCCAGCCTAACTGACCACCCAGCAAGGAGGGCGACCAAGGCGGACTGGAGGGTTGCCAGCTCGGTCTTTACATGTAAAGCCATCAAGGATGCTATTTCATCCTTCGAACCATTCAAGTCCCCTGGCACGGATGGTGTGTACCCGGTGCTCTTACAGGAGGGCTGTGATGTTCTCGCACCGGTGTTGTGCAGAATATACAGGGCGTCCTTTGCACTAGGATACGTACCATCTATCTGGAGGACTGTGAAAATAGCCTTTATTCCAAAGCAAGGCCATGTAGATTACACACTCGCTAAAGCATGCAGGCCTATTAGTCTAACATCGTTCATGTTAAAGACGATGGAAAAAGTTACTGATCGGGCGATCAGGGAGAGGTATCTTCTACACTCACCACTTCATGCCCGGCAGCACGCTTACCAAACCGGAAAATCCACTACAACGGCACTCCATTACTTAATACTCAAGCTGGAGGGAGCGTTTTATTGTAAGGGAACTGCAATTGCAGCCTTCTTGGATATAGAAGGCGCTTTTGATAACACATCATTTGATGTGATCACTCGAGCCCTAAGAAGGAGAGGCCTTGGGACGACCTTCTGTCGATGGATAGATGTGCTGCTCAGGTCTCGAGATCTTACATTGAGTCTCCTCGATAGGACGATCAGGGGCTGCATCACAAGAGGGTGTCCGCAGTGTGGGGTGCTGTCACCCCTCCTATGGTGCCTTGTGATCGATGAGCTACTTGTACGCCTTGATGAGCGAGGCTTCTTCGCGCAGGGCTATGCAGATGACATAGTAGTTGTGGCATCCAGCGATATGGGGAACAACATTATGATACAACTCCAGGGGGCTCTAGACGTAGTTGCAACCTGGTGCAATGAGGTTGAACTCAAACAGTCGTAGTTCCATTCACCAGGAAGAGGAACACGACGGACCTTCCTGAACCGCCCTTTCTGGGGCACTGCGCTACCCTTCAAGGATCAGGTGAAGTACTTGGGGGTGATCCTGGATTCCAAGCTATACTGGAACCTGCACCTTGATATAACTGTGGAAAAAGCTCGGAAGTCCTTCTGGGCATGCCGTAGAGCCTGCGGGACCACCTGGGGACTTAAACCGAGAACAATGCTCTGGATCTACACATCGGTAATAAGGCCCATAATAACTTATGGAGCGATTACATGGTGGCACAGAGCAAAACTTAATGTGATAAGGACTAAGCTTAGCAAACTGCAACGTATGGCCTGCCTATGCATCACTGGAGCCATGCGCACCTCGCCGACGGCTGCACTCGAAACCATGCTAAATATTAAACCTCTTCATATAGAGGTTGAAAGCCTGGCTCTGTGTGCGGCCTACAAATTAGAGGGAGCCAGTCTCCTTGGGGAAAACATAGGTAAGGGCCACACGACAATAAGGGAGATTCTTGAAGCAACACCTGAGTTGGCCATGATAACTGATCAGATGCCGGCAAGACTCTCACCATTTCAACCACCCTTAATACGGGTGGAAAAGCGTGAGACATGGACGCTTCCAGCTGTCCGTTCAGGGGAGCTAGTATGGTATACGGATGGATCCAAGACTGAATCAGGTGTTGGGGCAGGGGTCTGGAGCGACTCTCCTCGATTCAGTTTATCACTGGCCCTGGGAATATATACCACGGTATTCCAGGCTGAGATCTTCGCCATACTGACATGCACCTGCGAGAACCTAAGAAGAGCCTATAAAAACAAAAGGATCTCAATCTTCTCGGATAGTCAAGCTGCAATCAAAGCAATTGCTTCATCTACCACCAGATCAAATCTGGTGTGGGAATGCCAAAGGAGCCTAGACGCACTGTGTAGAACTAATCAAGTAAGCTTGATCTGGATATCGGGACATCAGGGCTACACGGGAAATGAAAAAGCAGACGAACTTGCTAGGAAGGGGTCTAACACCCCTTTTATAGGGAAGGAGCCGGTCTGTGGAATACCTCTCTGCACGGCTAAAAGCCTAATAGCAAACCGCGCAAATGAGGGGCATAGGCTGTATTGGAACAATATTGAGGGGCACGCTCACTCAAGAAGCCTTATGCCCTCACCGTCGCCGGGTAGATCCAGGGAGCTCCTCAAGCTGAGCAGGTCGGCTGTTAGAAGTCTGGCAGGCCTACTTACCGGCCACTGTCAGCTAAGGAAGCACCTGGTGAGGATAGGCAGAGCCATCGATCCCACCTGCAGACTCTGTCTGCAGGAGGATGAGACCCCATTACATGTGCTATGTGAATGCCATGCAGTAGCCAGGAGTAGATTTAGCCTATTCGGGAAACCAACCCTGGTACCGAGCGAGCTGAATGACTGCCAACTGCGGGAGCTGTTGAACTGCTTCGGAGGGACCGGCTTACTATAAGGAGTTGAGAGGGTTAGCACAATAGGCCCCAGTGGCCGCGGCGCTTGAGTACCTCACACCTCCAAATCTAATCTAATCAAATCAAATCAATCAAGGCTGTTGTTACTTTGAATTAAATTAAAAGGTGGACTAATGAGTTAAATGATCCTTACATTTTGTCCTTACATGTGTTCTTAATTGCACATTCCTCGGTCCTATTCTCGAATATACTTGCTGTGTTTTGTCGCCCTAGAGTGTTCATATTAATGGCGTCAAGTCAGTTTAGAGACGTTTCGTCCATATTTTGAACAATCCCCTTTATTAACCCCTACTCCTATAGGCTTTAGTTCGATAGGCTCGAGTGTAGACGTACCATCGATCGACTTCTTCGTTTAACACGATGTGCAAGGATTGCAGTAATACTAAGTCGTGCCACCCACTTAGATTGATGAAGGGCGATTTTTCTATTGAGCAATAGAAGTCATCAAGACGAGCTTTTCTGGTTTTCAACCCCCTTTCTGAAGATATTGGTATTCTGAATCGCAGGTTGGACGACTTCATTAAGGCTAGGGTTTGGACACACTCATCACGAATAATGACTTGCTGCTAGACAAATCTTGCGAGCTCTGGCAGAGATTTATTACTGTGCCTAGCTCCATCGAGAGAATAAAAATAGTTTAATTCCGGTTCCAGTCCAGTGCTGCCACTTAGTTACAATTGTAACTAATTGGTTACATTTTCATATTGAAAACAAAATTAGTTACATTTACACTTTTATTTCTCATTTGGCACGTTTTTAACAAACATTTTTAAAATGTGCTAAAGTGCCAAAAAATATTAGCAATAGCACTTATCTCGCGTCTTTTAAAGAATTAATAAATGAAAATACACCAGATTCCAGTGTTATTGAAAAAGAGAAATGAGACTGTCATAAGTTATGTAGGGAAATACTAGGACGCTTTGATTTTGCTGATGTAAGTTTAAATTTATTAACAAATGCGGACCCAAAAATTATTCGGGCTTCTAAAAATATTTTGATGTTGCCTTTTTTAAAAGATTCTTCTAATATTGCTTACAGACGTGATTGGGAGGATATTAATACTGAATGGAGATTGTTAAGAGCTTCAGAAGTTCAGATAGACCAGGGTAATGTTGTTAGATTTTGGTCAGATATTGCAAAAATAAAAAATGGACTGCATGAACCCATGTTTCCAAGACTACATACTGAAATGTTAAGCATAATTGCTAACTTAAACCTGATAAAAACTAAAAATACTACTTGTTTTAATGTCTTAACGCTAGACTCTTATCACCTGAATTTTAGAAACGTGTTATTATATGTAGAAACGTGTTATTATATGTATGAATGCTTTTTATAAAAAGGTTACTAGATGTAACTAATAGGGTGGGAGGGTTATTTAATAGATTTTCCTTACAATTCATGTACTTTATAGCTTCACAAACACATTTTGGAAGTGGTTACACTTTTCCATAATTTCCTGCATTTTTGTTACAATTTTAAGAATATTTAGTTACAGAATTTATTTGGCAAGTGGCAGCACTGTTCCAGTCCTATTCTTCCAATTTGCGAAAGACATACTACGTGGCTATCGTATATATCGCACATTCACTAGTTAACTTCCCACATATAGGAAGTTATTGTAATGGGCCCGATTTTCAAAATTTTTAGCTTTAATTTTTTTTTACATTTCAAAGTCACCATAGTGTTTTACGCATGTTTTTGAACACATGTATGTGTGTGTGTGTGTGTGTGTGTGTGTGTGTGTGTGTGTGTGCGTGTGTGTGTGTGTGTGTGTGTGTGTGTGTGTGTGTGTTACGTTCGGACCCACTTTTTTCGACAACGAAATCTCGCGAACAAAAAATGATAACGACTTCGCTATGGTGCCAATGGAAGCGTATTATTGTAAATAAGAGCTGAAAGAAATTTAATCAATTTCGGTTCAGCCGTTTTTTTGTTTTAACAAAAAAACTGAAAAAAAGTTGATTTCAGATTTTCTTGAAAAGGATTTCTTCGATGTAATTTGTTCTGATTACGATCGGGCCATCAAAAAGTCGGATAATAACAATTTATTATGAACAGAAATTGTTTATAATGATGAAAAATTGTTTATAACAATAAATGATTGTTTATAACAATAATAAATTTATAATTATAAAAAATGGTTTTACCTGGTTGAAAATTGATTATGAAAATTGGAAATTGAATACAAAATTGCAGATTGTTCATAGCAATTGAAAATTCTTATAAACAATTGAAATTTTTGTTACCACAAAAAATTTCTTTTATGAATAAACTTTGTTTATATCAATTAAAAATGGTCTATAACAATTAAGAATTGTTTATATCAATTATAAATTGTTTATAACCATTTAAAATTATTAATAACAAATGAGTTCCAAACAGAGTGCATTTATTTGCTTTTCATTAAAAAATAGTGCTATAACGGAATAATTTTTAAAAATTTTTTTTGCATCTAATTACAACGAAATTATCATGATAAATTAAATTCATTAATTTATTTATTTATAAATTTAAAATATCAATTTTTTAAGTATTTTTAAATGAGATACAAGTGGGCGAAAGTTTTTTTTTGAAAAAGATTCTTCTGATCTAATTGGTTCTGATGCAACTCGATACTTAAAAAAAAATCCAGAGCTTTTATAGTTTTTTGTAATATTAAAAAAATGATAAATGGTTTAAATAGTTGATATTAATGATAAATAAAACGATAAATCGAATAGTATGAATTTTATTGAGTTTTCACTTACTCGTTTGTACTATGATCATGAAATTTATCGGTATTAACAATTAAATATTGTTAATAATAATTGAATATTGTTAATAATAATTGAAAATTGTTATTAACTGGGTAGTTGTTCGTGTGGACCTCAAGGGTCGAACCAATAATGCGACACCCAGAATCTGGACCTACCCCACTAGTTTTAATTTTGAATCGTCGATGCGTTGACTAAAAGTTTCTTAGAACACTTTGAAGGCACCTTATGTCCGGGATACTGACGCCTATGCACCAGGTGCTGTTTTGAGGTAACGATGTTTGTATGTGTTTTACAGATGAATTCATTCTCATCACGTGCCCTCGAGGCGATATTTATTTCCATGTAAGGGCGTCTTATGTCCGGGGCAACGGTACGCAAGGTTTATGTCAGGGATAAGGGCGCCCATATACAATGAATTACAGAACTTGAATGACCATATTGCTATAAAACCAGCAGAATTCATAAGTTAATCGGTGGATAAGGGGCGTACAAAGTGGAGCACAGTATTTAAAATAACAATATGGCTGTTTTATGTTTCATTTTATATTTGTTTATATTTCAGTCAAACAAATAAACGAATTAACTTCTTCTTTGTATAGTAAACAACTTAATAACTCAATTAAAATTTAGGAGACGGAGTTGGATCAATACGTTGAGCGGCAAGACCAACATGCCATGGGACCCGGGTTCGAGACAAGATGACCCCGTGAGTTTTTATTAAGAAATTAAAATAATCCACTCCGTCTCTGGGCTGTTGTCTAGCTCGCAGCAATGCAAAAAACAAGACAAGTTTCCTCACTTTCCTTACCCTAATCCCCTTCCGGCCAAAACCATGCTAACGCATCAAAGGGTTGTCCCCTAGGATTTGGCCACATAGTATAAAAAAAACTATACCTTGTCTAACTTACAGCATTTTCAGTTTTGCTTATAATTTGGGATGAGTTTTAAATGGATTAGGTTTATATGTATATGTACATTCAAGTGAAAGTTTTACCGGCAAATGATGTTTCCATTTTGATTGTAACATTGCTGACTAGTACACTGTTACCATCGAAAACATCCAATTTTAAATCGTATTCTTCACAAGGTGACAAACCGTCGATTTCATAATGTTTGTATGAATTATTTAGCAGAATATTTTTAATCACTTCATCTTTAGAAAGTGCTACGATATTAAACTTTGATATGCATCCAGGACTCGTTGCATTCCATGCTAAGAAAATCGAGTCATTGTTTGGTAAGACCATGTCTAAAATTACTTCTGGCACTGAAAATAATTAATTTCTTACTTATTTACGTAAAACAAAAGCATAAAAATTTATCAAACCTTCATAACTTGTTGTTAGAGTATAAGATCGGTTGAAGATTTGATTCGCTAAATCTCGAACTTTCGCCACAACTAAGTAATCTGTGCATGGCTTTAGATTTTCGCTAAAAATAAAAAACAGTTAAACTTTCATTCCTGTTTATGTTTCTTTACTATACCAAGTAAAATTATTTGCTGTCTTTAGAATTTCAGTTTTATATCTTATGTCCTTACACTTAACTTCTAAAAGGGTATAGTTTGTATCCTCAGTACTTATGCCTATTGTTGTCGAAGAGACAATAGGTCGCAGAATATTATCTTCTAAAAAGGACAATGCATTTTGTAATACTACATTATAAGGAATATTTAATTAAAAGAACAGTTACCTGCACTTTGATTTGTTGAATATGTTAATACTATTTGACTCACTATTATAATGCTTATAATAGTGTGAGCGTAAATTATCATGCCTTTCTTCCACTGTATACATCCAAAACTCATCTTCTAGGATACATTGCGTATTCAAGTTATCTGAAAATAAAATAAATATTTAAGGTACTATTATAGTATTAAAATAAATAAATGCACTATTTAGTTACGAAATAATTGTGTTGCTCTTATTACATTGTAACTTTAGATAATTTCGATTACAAACGGTCTTAAAAAATTAACGTTCACAGTATGCCAACTAAAAGTAATGTGATTAGTATTTCTAATTAGTGTTTATAAATTGGTGCAAGGTTGTTATAATTTCGAACTGTAAACATGTTAAGTTGGATATGAACACTTGCTTAGATGTGAAACGTCGGTATTTTAATAGGCGAAAGATAATTTAAACGGACTGTACCGTAAGAAACGCTTTTGTTTCCATGTAGAACTTGCATGCGTCTCCGTCCGTTGGTACTTGGTTGATACCTATGAGGTAATTCTTCTTTCAATCAATTGCCTCCAAAAAAATGGTGATCGTCTTGAAACAAAACTCCGCTGGAAAGACAACGGAATTACTTCCTTAGACGATAACTACTGTGGTGCATTTTCGCGGATGAAATCTTTGCTACGAAAATTGATCGGAACTTCAAGATTATCTGACTATGATGAAGCCTTTTACGATTTGATAACCCTTGGAATTGTAGAAAAGGTACCGAGAACAACGATGGCTGGAAATCGTATATATTATATGCCACATAGGCCAATATTTCGTGACGATAAGGAAACTACCAAGTTCCGTATTGTATTCGATGCTTCGGCGCATGCACCTTTCCAACTATCACTTAATGATCACCTTGCGGAAAGATTGGCCTGGTAGCAGACATCGAAAAGGCTTTTCTGCAAATTTTACTCTGCCCTGAAGATCGATATAGTCATTGATTATTATGGTTTGCTGAAAAAATAAAAAACCCCAAGTGTCCCTCAGCAATTCAGGAGTATCGTATGACACGAGTCACCTTTGCAGTCAATTGCAGTCCGTTTTTATTGGGAATTGCAATTAGGAAAGGTTTGGAAGAAGGTATAGAACGATATCCAAGAACTAGCGCCGCTTTACGAACTAGTTTCTACATGGACGACCTTATCATTGCAACAGATGACGAGACAACGGCTAAGAAACTACATCACGAAGCAATTCAGCTTTTAAAGAGTGCTTCGATGAATCTCCGCAAATGGAACTCGAGGAACTTCAATCTAAGGCAACAATTTGGAGATACTAATAACGGCCTATGTGATGCGTATGATCGACTTTAAACTTAAGGTACCACGACAACGTTTTTTGACAGCTGATGAATTAGAACGAGCAGAGAGGTATTGGGTTTTATATACGCAGCAAACAGATTATCGGTTAGAGATCGGAACTCTTCAAAATAAAGGAGTCATTTTAACAAATTCAAGGTTATTAACTTTTAATCCCATTTTAAGTGAAGGAATCCTGCGGATAGGTGGTTGACTGCAGTTTTCAACAAGTGACGTTATGAAACCCTCCCAAATCAGCCCCCATTGCGACTCTTATAGTAAAGGATATGCATGAGCGAACATGGTGGTTTCTCCCTTGCCCTAACTCGGCTGAGGGAAAAGTACCTGATTCCACAAGGACGCCAGCTTCTTCGAAAAATCTGCAACGCTTGCATGGTTTGTAAGAAGATGAAGGCTAAACCGGCATCGCAACCTTTTGCCCCTCTTCCGCAGGATCGTCTTGCCTTCTCCAAAGCATTTGATGTCACTGGGATCGATTTTGCAGGACCACTGTTAACTAGAGTAGATTCGGATAAAAGGACTAAGTGCTATATAATGCTATTTTGCTGCGCAGCGATAAGAGCAGTTCACTTAGAGCTAACTCCTGATTTAACGACGCAAAGCTGCCTTCTTGGTCTCAAAAGATTCATCGCCCGCAGAGGTGTACCATCCGTAATATATTCAGACAACGCAATAACATTTAGACGATCTGCGCTAGAGCTAAGGAAACTCGAAAAAATCTTGAACACTGAAGAGTTGCAAGGATTTATCAGTCGCAACGGTATTAAGTGGAAGTTCATCGTGGAGCGTGCGCCTCGGTGGGGCGGATTCTGGGAACGACTTGTGCGTTCTGTTAAATGCCCCTTAAAAGAAATTATTGGACGATCGACACTTAATTATGACCAGCTCCAGAAATAGATCATCGAAGTCGAATATGTTCTAAACTCTCGACCGTTGACTAACGTAGAGGACGATCCTCAAGACTTAATGCCGCTCCAACGAATTTTCTTTCTTGGTTGCGACTGGGAAGGACGGCGACACCAACGCAACTCTACTTAGACAAATTTGGAAAAATCGATTACGCCTTTTGAGCTTCTTCAAGAAAAGATTTTATAACGAATATCTACAGCAACTACGCTCTGCACATCACGGAAAGCGAAATAGCTCTGTAGATATACGCACGGAAGACGTAGTGCTTCTGCAAGATCCCTCGATACCACGCTTGTTCTGGAAATTGGCGCTGCTTGAAGAAACTTATCCAGGCAGAGACGGTAAGATTCGTTCGTGTCAAATACGATTTTTAAATGGTTCGAGGCTTCAGAGAGCTGTTCAGCAACTCTATCCTTTAGAGGTAAAATGAAAAAACAGAGAGGGGACAGCAACGCCCGCTGGGAGGATGTAGAAAATTTATTTAATGTCGACACATTTTTTTTTTGCCTACATACAATTATAAATCATTGTAAATTCTCTTACATTTTAATATTCTTGTTATTCATTCTCACACTTTTACAGTCAGTTTAGTTTCTGCTTAGCACTCTCCTTCAACACTTGTAGACCCAATTCGCTAATAAATTGTTAAGATTTGTGTTGAAATTGATCCGGTGTTTTATTTAATAATCAACAAAGGAAATAGAAGATATTATTTATTTTTTACAATATATATATATATTGAAATTTGAACCAGAAATTTGGGTAGAAATCAAAACAAGGAAATGTCAAACTTGGATGACTCGAACCTATGGTGAATAAGTGTGGTGAAAATATGTTTATAATGCCTAGAATGGAAACATCTAGAACTAAGTGACTTAAGTTTCTAGAACTAAGCTGAGTAGTATAAATAGGGCTGAGTAGTAGCCTGGAATTTGAATTTAGATTCATCATTCAAGAGGAAAGCGTTGTACCTGGTTAGTTGAGTCGTGATTTAGACTGCGAAGAGTTTACCTGTGATACTGTGTATTTTAACCAGTGAAGTGATAACATGAAAAGTAAAACTAAAAACGTAAAAGTAAAGTAAAAAACTAAATTGTGTAGTTCTGAAATTAAAGTGAAATAGTGCAGTCAATCTGAACATGGGTCACAAATTGAAGGATTTCCGTGTTCAAGACTTGAAGGGGAATTAAGTAATGCTTTGGTATTGTTACTACACTCATGGAACACGAAGGAAAGGATCCATAGACATTTGTTTTTGAATACGAACTGGAAGATGAAGAAGGGATTACTCCAAGCATGAACGTGCTCTTTTGAAACTTAACTCATTTATGGAAGAACAGAAAGCATCAATGCCAGAACAAAAGTCGTCCACGGAAGCATCGTCGATGGAAGCATCCGTAAACAAATTAATGGAAGATCAGAAAGCATCGAAGGAATCCTCGACGGAAAGTCAATCATCAATGAAAGCCCTCAAGCCCTTGAATTGCGATATGTAAACCAGCACAGCAGCCTGGAGAGACATTGTAACAGAAGCGAAAGGACATTGAAAGGTTGACACATTTGGCTTACCCCACGTTTAGCCATAATTATGTCAACAAGCTCTCAAGAGAAGCTTTCATCAGTTCACTCGCAGATCCTGACCTGCAGCAGCAGTGCGACTGGATGGGAATAACACCAACGCTGAAATTATGGCTAACGGCTTACGCCCTAGCTTACGAGGCAACAAAACAAGCCTCAAGAAGACCCATTCGTCTGAGAGAAGAAACCGAATTATGATATAGTTATTACCGAATCAATACCCAGGTCAATCGTGGTCGTCCTAGATGCTGGACATGCAGCCAGGAGAGTCATCTCAGACGAGATTGCTTGAAGCAAAGAGGATTAACCCTTCCAGGGCATGGCACGAGGAAGACTGATTGTGAAAAGTTCAACAGAAGGGAACGAGAAGAATTTAGATTTAAGAGAGGTACCGACCTAAACAATGAAGCTACAGTGCCCCATCGCAAGTAGAGATACTGGTTCTGCAGAAAAGAAGGTTATCTGCAAAGTGATTGAAAATTAAGTAAGACCCTTGACCACTTATCAGAAAAGTACGACTTAATTGAAGGTGGCCGAAGCAATGGAGGTGTTTCGAAAGAATGTCGATGGCGAAGGATTAACGAAGAGGAATGAATGGAGAAAGAAATGTTGCAAAATGAAAATGAGTCAAGAATTTGGACATGTGAATAATGGGAATGCATCACCAGACGAGAAGATAGAATCTGTGCAAAAACTGTCTTGCCGAGATCGAGCCGAAGAAAGCGAAAACGTCAGACTGTGGATCAAGAATTGCAAGATTTCAAAAAGTATATGGAAACTTCACCAGAAGAAAGGCATAAGCTGATGATGGATTTAAAAGTTCAAAAAAGTGATGTTAGCAAGTCCACTAACACCCCAACAGTTCATGCTGGAGAAGATGAGATTGTTCAATTATGACAGAAATTGAAGGAGTCAGAAGAATGCAATCAAAGTCTACGTTCTCAACAGGAGTGGCTTTCGTCGTCTTGCAGAGATCTTCTACGAAGCTAAGCTACAGCCAACTAGAAGAAGAATGTGCAAACGTGAAAGCTAAACGTGAAGAGAGCGCTAACAATAAGGAATTTGTGAAAGGCAGCCTTAAAACTATTTGTTCGAAGAAGAGAAATTTGATGGACGATTAAAGAAACAGTTGAGATCTGAGGAGCAGTTGCCGGGAAGGTACAAAGACCAATGTAAGATTACTGAAACTGAAGAACTGCAGAAAGGTCGTAAAGGATGAAAGCTATTCGGGACGAAGAGTTCTACGAGATGCAGTGTAACGGGCATGAGGTAGGCCACGAACAGAGAAATATTGAACCATGTAAGGCGCATGCCTCAGGTGGTCAGAAATTAAGGCAAGGAAATGTCAAACGTAAAAAGCCAAGTACGACTCGAACCTATGGAGAATAAGTGTGGTGAAAATGTATAACGGCAACATCTAGAACTAAGTGACGGAACTAAGCTGAGTAGTATAGTGAAAAGTGTTGTGCTTGGTTAGTTTAAGTGTGATTTAGACTGCGAAGAGCTTAGAGAAAACGAGTAAGAAAATTGTGAAACGAATTAATCGACTCAAGTGAATAAAAACTGTAAACATTTTTGATTGAAAATAAGTGTCTTAATTAGTCTTTCGAACCCGAAGAGCCCCCAGCTACATTACAATATATATATATATATATATATATATATATATATATATATATATATATATATATATATATATATATATATATATATATATATATATATATATATCGACCGATATATATATATATATATATATATATATATATATATATATATATATATATATATATTCATAAATAGTCGCCTCAAAGTACTATAAAACCTACCAATAGCAGTTGTTGTTAAGTTCTGTTAAAAATAATACCATGATTTTGACGCTGTATACGGCATCGTAGTGCCTTTAACTTTAACAAAGGGCGAAAGAAGGATTCTCAACATCACTCCTAAATATAATAATGGGTTTTCGATTTCGAATTTATGTATTATTTACTGATCACATAGACAGGGTCGTTATTCAGTCGACAAGTGGCATCTTGTAACGTATGGTCCGCATATATGTGAAACTTAGAAAAGTCGAAATGTTCAACAAGTTTAAGAATTAAGAGCTGGTGATCAATTTTATCAAATGCTTTTGAAAAATTAAACAGAATCAGTACAATTAATTCATCCCTATGAAACGAATTTCTAATATCATCCAAAATTTTCATTAAAGCTGTAGTACAACTATGATCTAAAACTACAACTACGGTCTAAAACCAACATTGAGATTAGAGATCGTTCTTGAAGAGATAAGAATTTGCTAATGTTTCAGATTTCAGAAACTTTAGAAAGGAATCGAGGAATGGATATGGTGCGGTATTCAACGGAAATAAAGCAAGTTTCTTAAATAGGAACAACTTTAGAAAATATCCAAACAGTACGAAAGGAGCAGCTCAGTTGTTCGGTAAACCAAGGACAACCGGTACAAATTATGCGCTTGGTTTTAACAGCACGTGTTTATTAACCCTTTTAGTGCCGAGAGAAAAATTGAAGTTGTACATAAAGTGCCGAGCCAAATTTATGTAATTTGTTGATTGTCAAAAAAACGATAATAGAAAATGAGTTTTAAAAAAGGAGCATCTTGAAAACTAAAAAGACAAGGAATTTTTGAAAATTTGGTAATTTTTTAAATGGTATTTAGGAGTAACACACATCACTTTTCGTTTAGTGAAATATAGAACATAATTATAAAACATAAACAGAACTTGTTTAAATAAAAAAAAATATTTCAAATACTTTAAAAGAAAATTTAGTAATAATTCAATCATAATGGGCTGAGCGAATGACCTCTGTATTGCTGCAAAAAAGTTATAAAAATTTTAGTGTAATTTTGTTTTATTACCGGTATTTGTCATACTTCACAGCCTAGTATCCTGGCGTTCTGCTACTATAATCTGTTCCAAAAAGATTGGCAGTACACGCTCTTATGGACTATTGCTGTCTGCTTTGTTTTCCCATCATTTTCATGTGCATGCATCCCTCTTCCTCAGCACGCTGTTGCCACGATTTCAAATCAAAAAATTTTCTGATTTTTCCTCGTGGACACGGGTTCCCATAGTAACAAACAAAGAATACTTACTACTAGATAACCGGCTCCCTAAATTACCCAGTTAATTTGAAAAAGTAACACTGGCAATACAGTAAAACGAAATATATCCAGCTTTTAAGGTCATAAGAATATACATACAAATAAAGTGTACAGGTAGTGTGCAGTCATTTACTGCTGTCAAAATTATTTGAGAGAATCACTTACTCCTGTCAAAATTCTGTTCTCATCCGGAGAGAATCAAAGCCTTCTGTCAAAAAAGTACCGCCAAACGAAAAATGTACCAAAACGTACCATCAATAAAAAGAATTCATGTGAATCACATGACTGAGATAGTTACTTGTGTGCGTAAGAAACTTTCTAACTGTCAGTGAATTATGATCTTTTAATGAGTGAAGTACATTTGACATTTGTAAATGCAGGGTTACCCGATGCGGGAAATATATAAAAGCAACCAACAAATTTTCACTACTTTGTTCAAAGCCGTGTAATAGTAATCTTTGGTAACAAGCATGTAAATATACAAAGTTTCTTGATGAACCCATAACCACTCATTAGGGCTTTTTTTATTAAAAGCTGTGCAACATTGACCCAAAAATATATACATATTTCAAAATCAATAATTCAAAACAATTTATAATAAGTAAATTCAAGCATTTCTTCAAATCTACTACTAATATAATCTGGCTACACTAAATGTTCTTTCCGACCATTACAGTCACTCGAATTCGTATTGCATCGGAGAACTTCGCATGTAAAAACACCCACCACCCACCACTGAGTGCTGAATGCTGATCATTGTCAAGCATCTGGCTGCTGAATGTTTTTATCACAATCAGTACATCTTGGTTTCTCGACCAAGAAAGGTCGAACGGGTTACACGGGGTTACACGGTTTTTAGCGAGTTTGAGAAATTTGGCATCATAAATTGCCATTTACCGTGTATTGCCAATCTTTTGGAACAGGGTATAATACCTGTTTTTTTTTTGTTTGATACATGTAAATTTCTACCTGCACATGGTGCGCCTTTTTGCTAAGGTAGTAAGATGGCCAATTTAATAAAAATAAAAAACATACTTAGGGAAATGCTGATATTTATGTTATCGAAAAACATAAAGATAAAAATAAAATAGTGGTGTGCATACGAGGAAAATTGCAGATTTATTATTCACCCTATAACTTCCAAACGGTTAAGATTACCCCACATCCTGCCATAACATTTTTTGCTTGGGTTGGTGAGAACTTATGTAAAACACTCAGTATATTATTTATTTACTCACATCCATAAATAGCTCATTTAGGATTTGTTTTTACTCACGCATACCCCTTGCAAATCGCACACATTTCTTCGCTCTTCCTACAAAATTTTTTCTTGGATTTTTGTTGTACTTGCTGTTTATATATAATTATTTTATTTTAAAATTTTATTATATATTCAAAACAAGTATAATTGAGCTTTCAACAGTTATGTTTTTAATCTTAAGCGCGTGCTGATTCACTCACGACGATATATCGCCATTGGCACTTTTTGCAAGTGTACTCACCGACGATATATCGTTGTTCGGCACTATAAGGGTTAAAGAGGTATATTATACGGTGGCGGATTTACACATTTCCCAAGTATAGGCTGTTCAATTTTTGAAGCTCTTACCTCTACAATTGTCAGTTCCTAGATTATTTTTACAATCCAACAATTTGGTTGAAATTGCACAAGAAATAGTTTTTAGGTATGTATATTTCTGAACTAATCAAAGCTCAATCATGTACGACTAATAAGGCATATGTAGAGTAGAACGGGGTAATGTGGTGCACGTTTCGTTGGAGTGCTCGTACGGCCGTATTTTTTAACCGAATAAGAAGATTGAGTATTCATTAGAAAGACAATTTGTCTGACTACATTTCTTATGCAAAAAGTTTTTGTGTTGCACATAATGGCGCTGAACTACGATCAAAAAACCGAAGGTACCCTTTTTTGATCTTCCAAAATTTTCGGGGTAATGTGGTGCACTATTTTCCGGTTGCAGTAGGAATACCAAAATGCGTCAGAAATGGTTTTGAACAGGTTTATTGAATGAAATGGAGTGTAATTAAACATATGCCAATGAAAATAAAATGCAAACTAAGGGTTTTTTATACCCACGTTAGGTAGAAATACAAATAGCTGTAAAATAAAAAAAAATAAAAAATTTTGCAATGAAGAGAATTACTGAAAAAATTATTTACTCAGTTACGACTTTTTGTTTGGTGCTTCAAAATAATTTCTTCTTCGTCAGTGTCTCCGAAGTCGATGTTCTTTGCGACACTAGGGCGGCCGCGTTTTCGTTTGGGGCTGTCTTAGTGGCTGCTTTTCCGGCGACTTTGGCTGACTTTTCGACGGCTTTTTGTTGTTTCACCACCTCTTTTTCGATCTTTCTGTTGGCAGCCAACTGCTTTTTGGCTGCTTGAGCTACCTTCTTTTGGGCTGTTGCTTCTTGTTCAGCGCGCAAAGACTCCGTCATCTCTGGGCTAGTTAGAAGTGCAGATTCTACTGATTTCGGTTTGCGACCTTGCAATCGATGGCGCAAAGTTTGCGGCGCAATTCCGAATTGCTTTGCTGCACCTCGCACACTTCTTCCAGCCTGGACAGCTTCTATTGCTTTATTAATATTATCTTCGTCCGGTTTTTGGGTTGTTCTTGGTCGATTGCGCACCATTTTGCTACATTCGCGTTTGGGAGAAAAAATTTTTGGCTAAAGACTATTGCGCACCATGATAATTCAACATACTAAATAATTGATAATTATGTTTTTCTAATTTGCATATCATAACAAATTAAAAAAATAACAACTAGATCTTCTCACTCATACAAAGTGTGGGCTGAGACCGATTACTAATTGGGGGTCGCGAACTAGATGTTTTACCATAGAATTAGAGATAAGATATGCTGCCCTAGGCTCAAGCCTACTCAGCC
Organism: Leptarthrus brevirostris; assembly: GCA_964036015.1. Taxonomy (NCBI): domain Eukaryota; kingdom Metazoa; phylum Arthropoda; class Insecta; order Diptera; family Asilidae; genus Leptarthrus; species Leptarthrus brevirostris. The sequence goes on along the minus strand of OZ038372.1, from coordinate 112,768,182 downwards.
TGTTGCTAAATCCGCCACAGACGGTCTATAAGGATCTTAAGCTGGTTATCAATTAATGCTGTATTATAAATTTGCATCCAGTCCAACAGTGAAGTAGTCCCTCATAATAAATATTTTTAAAATCACGATAAGAAAATATTTGTTCATATTGAGAATTCGAGGCTATATTACAGATACAAAAGATGAAAGTTGATGAAAGCCACCAATTAATTCGAGATTATCAGCACTAAATAAATCTAAAAGAGTTCTGGCTGTCGAAGTGAAGTGTGTTAGAGAAGAATTTACAAAGAGATCAAAACTGCTCACCATGTCGGTAAAATTGCTTGAGAAAGAAGTTTGTTTCAATAAGTCAACACTGAAGTCACCAGCAATGATTACATGTTGGTATAAGTAACATATTTAAGAGATAACAAAGTTTAGGGTGGATAAATCCGTAATGTTGGGAGGTTTGTAAACGGTTCCTATAGAAAATTTTCCAGAGTTAACCAGAAACTCTAAAAACAGATACTCGACGTCTTGGCCAAGATGAGATTTTACAACAAGACAAACTCAGAAAGAACTTATCACATAAATAGAAACACCTCCTCCCAATGTGGTTGGTTCGATGAATAAAATGAATCTCGGAATTCGCAAACTTGGGGTACAAACTCTGTGCATTCAAATGGCGCATCCTCAAGCCACCGCTCCGTTTACACAAAATATTTAGGAGAATTTTAGCGTTGCTCGATTCGCCAGACTCTAAAACGTATGTGAAACAGTAAAAGTAGAAAGCAGCATCACAATACCTACTAGCTACAAAATATGCTTTTAAAGTAGGTACTAATAAGCCTAATAAAGGATGCTGGAGGATGTACAGAAGAGTTGAAGCTTTCAAGGTTAAGGCGATCCTCATCTGGACATTCTCAAGCGTTAGTTATACCTCCAAGCGGTAACAACCGGGCATCGCATCCTGGAACGTAGCCAAGTAACTAATGGGGGAGGAGATAACTTCTTAAAAAATCCCCCTATTCACCGAGGGAGTCTGTAATGGTTTCCTTCTCCTCAAGGGTTCACTTTCAATCTGGTGGCCTGATGGAGCGTTCTGAAATGGAATCACTTGATAGAAGAAATGGCTCTCATCTCATTGGATATGAACAGTTCGAAATAAAAGCGGGACTATGTGGACATGATAAAATAAAATCTAGTAAAACAAAGAAAACCTTCCCGCAGAACACAAAGTTCCTGTACTATATAGGTCCAGAACGACCCACTCTAGCAAATAACTTCCGTCTAACGTTCTGGTCGAAGTTGAACGTAGCGCCATTAAGCACTGATTTGTACATACTCGGCGTGTACTTTCTATAGACCCGTCTCAATTAAAAATCCCTAATGTCAAAATATCTAACAAAATCCGCGGGCGCGGATTTAATTCAAAATCTTTCTTTTATAAAATTCATAAATTGTAGAATAAGGGAACGATAACTTGTTATAACATATTACCATCGAAAATGTGTTGTACTTTTTTGAATTATTATCATCTTCAACTCGCATTTCGCCTTGTATACTAATTTCATCAAAATTTGGCTCATTTTTTTGACTCTTTATTTTCTGCTTTTGAGCTACACCTTTTGGCATATAAACTCTAGCTATTTCCTTGTAAAGGAACAACAATAGTAACTATCTAGGCAAGGACAAATATCTGTAAAAAAATTAAGAAATTAAAATTCGTCTTGGGTATAAAAATAAAAAACAATTAAAAAAGATATGTGATGAGGGATATGAGAAATCAGATTTAATTTATGGATTGTTAGGATTTCTTCTTTTTTTAGAGATTTCGCCATTAGGGATTTGCTTTTGTTCTAGAGATTTTGTCGTTATAGATTTTTATTTTTAGGGATTTGGTTTTCGGTGTTTTGGCATGGGGACTATTTTTTACGGTATTTTGTATTGATCTCCTCAATTCCTCGGATGGGCATGATTTATAAGCTAATTTTTTATTTTTAATAACCGCAGAACAGTCTTTATTCAACCAATTGGTGTTAGTTAGTTTCACGTTTTTGAATGTATGAGGAATAAAGCGATGCATTTCAAACCATAGAATGTTCACAATATATTATAAATAATGTCTCTCATTGAGACCAGCTCAATCAATATTTCTATAATGTCACACTAATCTTTGAAATTCTGATTAGCGGGTATCGGAGTGGAGATGGAAAATGTAGCGGATACAATGGAGGCAATGGTCTAAATTGCCCAAGGGAACTGTGACCGAAACCGAATATTTGTCTAGATGCGATATTACAAGAAACCAGAAGATGCGTTGTGCCCCATAATATCAGGAAGACGAGTCAGACATCCAACCAGTGTTTACAAATTAAAGGATTCACCAAATAACTCGACATACCTTTAAAACAGGCTTGTGGTAGAAAAATGTGTTGTATAAGTTGAAATCCTCAGCAAGAACGATTTCAGAAGACAGAGATATTTTTAGATTCGTACCCATATCTGACAATTTATCCAAGCAACACATAGTATCAGCGATAGATATATTAGGGCTGCAGTATAGAAAGCAGAAATAAATGATGTTTTGATGGAGTTTAAATCGAATACAGAAATATTTAAATTCTGTATTGGTACAAATGAATCTAGAAAGATGTGAAAACGTAATATCATTCCTAATGTAAAATGCGATTCCCGTCGGGGGAGAGATTATCGGCACTAACTGAGAACCAGGAATATACTACTGAATAATATCAGAAACAACCTTGGATTCACTTAAAGCCAGCTTTTCACAAGTCAACCGAAAAAGTGGTTACTATATAAGCCACGAATTTGGAAAAAGCAAATGCTCCACAGTAGAGACTCGTTAAGCACATTCAATGAAGCATAGGTGTACTACTTGGAATGTTGGATGGAAAATAAAATAAAATAAAAAGGAACAGCCTCACCAGACTATGCTTTCGAATAAAGCATAAAATTCCTTTTGCTTGGGGAGATGATGCTTTTAACAGGGGTTCCTTAGGTGTGCAGATGTCCTTCACTGTCAAAGCAAGTGATAATCAAATTCTGAATCGCACTTTAATTCACTTTAAAAGGTTAGGACCAGGAAATCCCCTGAGTTTTATTTAAGCTTAATCAAAGCTTCTGCTTACTTACTTATTTCGCTGATGCATCGACGCAAAGTGGATCTTTGCTTCCGACGCTAGAGCATGTCAGTGCTTTTTAACCGACTTCCCAAAAACAAAGAGGTTCTAAGTTCGACGCGTATTTTTTTTTTTTTTTTTTATGTCTGACCGGGCATAACTTCGTAACGCGTCGACCGATTTGGATAATTCTTTTTCTGCTGGGTAGAGTATGTTCACCGATTGGTACCATGTGAAAAAAATTTTTGGTAGGGTGGGGGTGGGGGTGAAACCTAACTTTGTAAGGCGTGGTCCGATTTGGATGGTTCTTTTTTTGTTGTACAGAGTATGATCCCCCATTGCTAATAGGAGAAAAAAATTTGGCCTAGGGGGCGGGGAGAGGGGAGGGATAGTCTAACTTTGTAACGCGTGGACCGATTTGGATACTTCTTTTTCTGTTGGGTAGAGTATGATCCGTGCCTGATACCGGGTGAAAAAAATTTCAAAGGGATGGGGTGGGGGGGTGGGGGTGGAACCTAACTTTGTAACGCTAATAGGACAATAATTTGGTCCTATGGTGATAGGTGAGGGTAGGGGGGTAGTCTAACTTCGTAACGCGTGGACCGATTTGGATAATTCTTTTTCTATTGGGTAGAATATGATCCTTGGTTGATATTACGAGAAAACAAATGTTGCTGGGGTGGGGGTGGGAGAAGGGGGTGGAACCTAACTTTGTAACGCGTGGATCGATTTGGATGGTTCTTTTGCTGTTGTATAGAGCGTGATCCCCCATTGCTAATAGGAGAATAATTTGGTCCTATGGTGGTGGAGGGGTAACTTCGTAACGCGTGAACCGATTTCGATGATTCCTTTTCTGGTCGGTAGAGTATGTTCCCTGATTGATACCATGAGAAAAAAAGTTTAGTGCAATGGGGGTGAGGTAGGGGTAACTTTTAACGCGTGGATCGATTTGGATGGTTCTTTCTTGGATAGAGTAGAAGACACTTTAAAGTGAAAAATAAAATAGTTTTTAAAAAAAAAGTTGAACCGACTTCACAAAAAGCGCTAAAAAGCATAAAATAATTTTTAATTTTATATCTATTACGACATTTTGAAGTCGGTGCAAACTAAATAAATAAAACAACTACCGAACCACAATTGAAAATAATACATAATACTACCTGAACGTTTCAGCTTACAGGATCATAATAAATGACGATTAAATATTTTTGTTGTAGTTGTTTGGTTTGTTTGATTTGCACCGACTTTAAAATGGCGTAATAGATATAAAATTAAAAATTATTTTATGCTTTTTAACGCTTTTTGTGAAGTCGGTTCAACTTTTTTTTTAAAAACTATTTTATGGTTATATACGATTTCTTACCAGTATAAAATACCTATATCTCAGTAAGCCTCACATTTGTGACTCATAATTATTTTCTACCTTTTAGTACATCATCTAATGTTAAAGAAAACCGTTTAACTTACAATTTTGTTTACACATATGTGGTCTTAATTGCGTCAAAAAAATCAAGTAATGTGATGTAGACGGGGTGTTAAATGTTCCACAATTACTAACAATTAAATCCAATGTTTTAACCCACCGCTGACTTTTAGCTTTATTAGAAGAGAAGAACTTAGAATTTATGGTGGATTTTGATTTTATATCAAGCCCAAATGCCAAAATTTTTTTAAATAAAAAGTGTATGTCGCTTAGTCTAGCTACATACAAATATCTTCCGGGAATTGTTTGTTTTTACCCTACACCTAAAATAGCATAGATTAGTTATAACTAATTTCAAAAATTTAACAAATTTGACCAAATTTTGTACGTATAGCATATTACAAACGTAGCAATTTGATATTATTGGTTTTCCCTAAAAAATAAATAGGCGATTTTTACTGATTTTTGAAACTTATTTGATCGAACTTTGTTGATTAATCCAACAACAAGCGCATAGTCGTTATTACATTATATAGAATAAAGGTGATGAATTAAAATTATACTTTTTGCATATAAAAATGCGATATAAAAAATTCATTCTTTAATGCGAACTTATCTATCTAACAATAAACACTCCAAATGTTATCTTAATTCGATTATTATAGAAATAAATATTTTTATTTATTACCTCCCGAGCGTGTCAATTTCCAAATTAAGATAACTTACAAGCTACAATTAATCCATTAATATTATCTCACAGCGGAAATATCATCGTATTGATAACAACCATGTACACTTTTTATATGACATGTATAGACAGCACAAATTTACACCTTACTGAAAAATATCTGATGTTCATTTAGAAAAACCGCTTATATGGTGTAAATTTCACAATAATTAACAGCACTTAAGTAATTTTACATACACAACTTCAATTAACAAAATAAAAAATATTTCTCGATTTTAGAAAATGTTTTTATACTTTAAAAATCGAATTTCGTCATATTTTAAATGCAAAATTCACGATTCGTAAATAACATGGTATCTTTTAAATAAAATCTATTTAACTTCCGACTCTATGCATATCAAACTTCCGTATAAATAGCACTTGCACTTACTCAAATTAACATGACGGTCAGCAACCGACGTCCGATGTTATCCCAACTGCAAAAGTTAGGGAAGATTTTGTAAAACTCGAATTCGAACTCTGACTGAATTGCTACAAGTAACAGTTGGCTATCAGTTCATTACTGAAGGAATTTTACACTTCATAGACGTGGTATTCATCCACCATATTACCCGATAACTCGCTGATATCATTTATCAAAGAATTGTTTCTCCTTTTACAATGACGACGAAATCTACGAGATTCTGTTTTCTGGTCAGCAAATGTGGGAGCTCTTTTTATCGAACTGATAACACCAGTACAGCACAATGGCAAGGCATCAAAGATCTCATAACAATAAATCGCTAATCGTTAATTGCTCTATGTTTTTTGGAGTTTTACAATTTTATCAATGTCATAATAACCAAATGCAATTAAGATAATTAGTCCTATTACTCACGCAATAAACCCATTCCGCTAAGCAACGTAAAAGATAAGGCTTTGTTTATTCTTTAGTGATAACTATAAGCGCTTTTCCAAAAACCTTTTTAATGTCAAACCTAAGTAACAACATAAACGAAAATGTTGCCAAACTTCCGCAGAATTTAATTAATTCACACAATGCTTTATTAAGTACCGAATTGGAGATCGAATTGCTCAACCGATTAAAATGAAATCTGGCACAAAAATACTTTATGTTTATATATCGGCTAATTTTTTAGTTGTCAACAAACTATAAAAATTTTATTTAGAATCTTATAGGCATACGCAATGCATCATTAAATAATGCACAAAAAATTTGCATAAAATACTATTTACTAAAACTTACAGGAAACAAAGTAATGGTGTAAAACTGTACCGAACTTATAACATTATTGTAATAAGACATTAAGTACGCGTCATCAGTTACATAATTGTTACTTTGATTTCCCAAGCTGTTAAAATCCAATTCATTATATTATGATTATGATAATTATGGCGTTTAAAAATCTATGAAAATGTGGAATTATCTACAATTGTAACAGATTTTATTATTATTATTATTTGCTAGGGTGTCGTGAAGGCGTTGTAGTCGGTATATCTGTAACCTCGACCGGTGAGATCTTTTGTGACCTCACTCTGCAATATCAAACCCAGTCAAGACTAAGGTCCTTGATGAATCCTATAATTGCTCTAGAAGTTACTTTTGCAGAATCCTCTGACGATAGATACACTATTCCTAGGTGCTTGGACATTAACCTGCCAAAGGCTTAACAGCTTAGCACTGTTTTGCTTAGTGAGAAGTATGCTTTTGTCCTGTGTAGCGAGTAATTAATAAACGTATTCTCTTGTCTTTGACCTGAGCTCAGGGCCGACAAATGAGGATTTTGCGCCTTTAAATAAAAATAAAAACCAGGTGTATTAATTACATGAATTTCGCAGAAAATTTGGGAAAATGCTATATTTTGGGTTATCACAGTTGTCCTGGACTTTAAACGTTGACCCGATTGATTTTGTTTTTAAGATACATAGATTTGCAATTGCTTTGGTTATTACAATGAATAAAGTACTTAGCGTAGAACGGCGTAATGTGGTGCACGTTTCGTTAGAGTGCTCGTACGGCCGTAATTTTTAACCGATTAAGAAGATTGAGTATTCATTAGAAAGACGATGGAAAAAGTTGCTGATCGGGCGATCAGGGAGAGGTATCTTCTACACTCACCACTTCATGCCCGGCAACACGCCTACCAAACTGGAAAATCCACTACAACGGCACTCCATGACTTAATACTCAAGCTGGAGGGAGAGTTTATAGCAAGGGAACTGCAATTGCAGCCTTCTTGGATATAGAAGGCGCTTTTGATAACACATCATTTGATGTGATCACTCGAGCCCTAAGAAGGAGAGGCCTTGGGACGACCTTCTATCGATGGATAGATGTGCTGCTCAGGTCTCGAGATCTTACCTTGAGTCTCCTCGATAGGACGATCAGGGGCTGCGTCACAAGAGGGTGTCCGCAGGGTGGGGTGCTGTCACCCCTCCTATGGTGCCTTGTGATCGATGAGCTACTTGTACGCCTTGATGAGCGAGGCTTCTTCGCGCAGGGCTATGCAGATGACATTGTAGTTGTGGCATCCAACGATATGGGGAACAACATTACGATACAACTCCAGGGGGCTCTAGACGTAGTTGCAACTTAGTGCAATGAGGTTGACCTCAAAGTCAACCCTGACAAAACCGTCGTAGTTCCGTTCACCAGGAAGAGGAACACGACGGGCTTTCCTGAACCGACCTTCTTGGGCACTGCGCTACCCTTCAAGGATCAGGTGAAGTACTTGGGGGTGATCCTGGATTCCAAGCTATATTGGAACCTGCACCTTGATATAACTGTGGAAAAAGCTCGGAAGTCCTTCTGGGCATGCCGTAGAGCCTGCGGGAGACTCTCACCATTTCAACCACCCTTGATACGGGTGGAAAAGCGTGAGACCTGGACGCTTCCAGCTGTCCGTCCAGGGGAGCTAGTATGGTATACGGATGGATCCAAGACTGAATCAGGTGTTGGGGCAGGGGTCTGGAGCGACTCTCCTCGATTCAGTTTGTCACTGGCCCTGGGAATATATACCACGGTATTCCAGGCTGAGATCTTCGCCACACTGACATGCACCTACGAGAACCTAAGAAGAGCCTATAAAAATAAAAGGATCTCAATCTTCTCGGATAGTCAAGCTGCAATCAAAGCAATTGCTTCATCTACCACCAGATCAAATCTGGTGTGGGAATGCCAAAGGAGCCTAGACGCACTGTGTAGAACTAATCAAGTAAGCTTGATCTGGATATCGGGACATCAGGGCTACACGGGAAATGAAAAAGCAGACGAACTTGCTAGGAAGGGGTCTAACACCCCTTTTATAGGGCCAGAGCCGGTCTGTGGAATACCTCTCTGCACGGCTAAAAGGCTAATAGCAAACCGCGCAAATGAGGGGCATAAGCTGTATTGGAACAATATTGAGGGGCACGCTCACTCAAGAAGCCTTATGCCCTCACCGTCGCCGGGTAGATCCAGGGAGCTCCTCAAGCTGAGCAGGTCGGCTGTTAGAACTCTTGCAGGCCTACTTACCGGCCACTGTCAGCTAAGGAAGCACCTGGTGAGGATAGGCAGCGCCATCGACCCCACCTACAGACTCTGTCTGGAGGAGGATGAGACCCCATTACATGTGCTATGTGAATGCCCTGCAGTAGCCAGGAGCAGATTTAGCCTATTCTTGAAACCAACCCTGGTACCGAGCGGGCTGAATGACTGCTAACTGCGGGAGCTGTTGAGCTTCTTCGGAGGGACCGGCTTACTATAAGGAGTTGAGAGTGTTAGCACAATAGGCCCAAGTGGCCGCGGCGCCTGAGAACCTCACAACTCCAAATCTAATCAATCAATCAATCAAAATTCATTAGAAAGACAATTTATCTGGCAATTAAAATTAATTTTAATTTGCACCGACTTCAAAATGTCGTAATAGGTATAAAATTAAAAATTATTTTATGCTTTTTAGCGTTTTTTGTGAAGTCGGTTCAACTTTTTTTTTTTAAAACTATTTTATTCTTATTTTTTCAGTGTCTTCTACTCTATAGAACGTAGAAGGAACCATCCAACTCGGTCCACGCGTTAAAAAGTTAGGTTTCACCCCTACCCCACCTCCATTTCACTAAAATTTTATTCTCATGGTTTCAATCAAGGAAATACTCTACCGAACAGAAAAGGAATCATCGAAATCGGTCCACGCGTTACGAAGTTACTACCCCTACCCCTCCCCCACCATCAGCATAGGACCAAATTATTCTCCTATTAGCAATTGGGGATCACACTCTATACAACAGCAAAAGAACCATCCAAATCGGTCCACGCGTTACAAAGTTAGGTTCCACCAACCCCCCCCCCCCCCCCCACTCTAACCACACCAAAATTTTGGGTTGGCGGTCTACCAACCCGATCATGGTTTTCGAAGTTGCACCATATTGCCCCGAATGGAATGCACCACAATGCCCGAAGCACTTTTTTCACGTCAAATTCGGCATCTCGGTGAAAATCGAAATGATCGTCACACTTTCTGAATCGCACCTCTCCGATTTAATTAAAATTTTGCACACATGTTACCGCTGATTAGTTAAGTTTATGGCCGAAAAAATTTGCAAAAATATTCGAAAAATTTCGAAATATCGCACTTTGCATTTTGAAAAAAATGTCAGTTTTATCCAAATCTCACAAACTTTAAAAATACGTATCTAAGGCTATATTAATCCCACATACATGAAATATGCTTCGTTTTAAAGAGGAAGCTTTAAAGTATCCAACAAAAATGGGCAGGGAGTAAATCAGGACGAAAAGGATCAACAGGACATCGTGATATCCTTTATCCTTAAATATCTCGAAAACTGGTACTTTAATTTTCTTTATTTTCATATATGTTTTAGTGCATTATCTGAACTTTTTTTAACTTGGGCTGCCCATGGGTTCAGATTTTATGATTTTTTTATATTTATTGTTTCCCTGAAATTGTTCCCATTTTAATGGTTTTACAAGAGAGCTGAAAACACGCGTTGATTATCAATAAAGAGACACCTCAGTTACCTTCAACTACATCTTTTATGGGTGTTTTGCCATTGAAAAAGAACAATGTTCCTCCACAATTACCAATTAGGTCAATACAATTTCTTTCGGAAAATATTTGTGGAGGTAAATTCAAAGGAAAAATCTAAGAATTCAGGTTCATCAATTTTTTTTGTAATACTTAACCGAAATGTAGCAAAAATTTAAATGAAGTAATCCTAGTTTCTAGAAATTAAAAAAAGGATGGTTCAAAAAATTCCTCATTTAAAAGTGGAGTGGAAAATTTGTACAGCGTGCAGGAAAAAAATAAGTAATATGCCTAGTACATCGGAAAAAATGTTGGCAGAAGATTTTGAACTAGAAACAGCTTTCCCTGAAGATGAAGAAGATTTACCATTTATACAAACTGACGCAGCATTATCATATTTCAATATGTGTCTCGATCACATTGGAGAGGACAAAATTGAAAAGAAAAGAGTGAGGGAAGATGTTTATATAAGGGAGAAACTACGACTCTTAATAAGATAGTAGAGAAAATATTTGGCTTAAAAGACTTTGGAGAGAAAATTGAAAACACAAATAAAACAGATAGTTGAGAATTTATACTGCAGTGATGAAGTAAGCAGATTAATGCCGGGGTAGAAAGACTATGTTTCTGTAAGGGTATGTAAACTGTTCCCTTAAGTCCATTTCGATGATAACGTTTCTTTTTTATCTTTTTTAGATCGATGGTAAAAAGCAACACTTACAAAAAAGATTGATTTTAGGTAATATAAAAGAGGTTTACCAATACTTTAAGCAGTGTCATCCGGATGCGAAAATAGGGTTTTCAAAGTTTGCATCCCTTCGCTCAAAGAACTGTGTATTAGCTGGATCGGCAGGAACTCATTCCGTTTGTGTATGTACTATACACCAAAATATTAAACTTATGTTACAAGGATGTAAAATTTCTAAGCTCACCGCTAATGAAGAAATCCAAATATTGGATTATAAAACCTGCATTGCCCTTGTAATTTGCAATCCACCAAATATCAACTGTTACCACTGGTAGTTGCACAATCTGTCCAAGGTCGTCCAAACTTCGTAGAATATTCGACAGATGTTTTGTTACAAAAAGCATTGCTACAATAACTTATTATCAGTGGACTTGAACCGATAGATCAAATCTTCAACTAAGATTGGAGTCATCGAGTGATTTTATAGTTTCATTTATGATGCGCTTAATACCTTTGATACGCCATGTGTTTGTAACCGAACAGCAAAATTCTTACTTCAAGCATTTAAAAAATTCCCTTTTATGTCAGGAACTTTTAGTGATAATGGATTTTTCGGAAAATTACACTTTTGTTGTTCAAGACGCTGTGCAAGGCTACTATTGGGCTAATGAGCAAACTACAATACACCCTTTCGGAATATATCTTAGAAATGAGAACGGAGAAATTGACCATATCAGATTAGTTGTTATTAGTAACTGTTTAAAGCATGATAGTATTGCAGTGTAAATTTTCTAACGATCCCTCATTAAGTTTTTGAAAGACAATTTTGAAGTAGTGAAGAAAATATTCTATTTTTCGGAGATGGTTCAGCACCTCAGTATAAAAATAGAAAAAGTTTCTACAATTTGTCACTTCACAACGATGAGTACAAAATTGAAGCAGAATGGAATTTTTTCGCTACATCGCATGGTAAAAGTGTGTGTGACGGACTTGGTGGTATTGTAAAACGGCTTGCAAGTAAAGCTAGCCTGCAAGCAACACACGGTGAGGGTATTAAAACACCCTGGCAACTCTATAGCTGAGCGACAGCGAATATTAAAAATATGAATTTTATATATGTTTCTTTGGCATAATACGAGGAAGAGAAAGAGCATTTACAAAGAAAACGTTTAGGTATAAAGCCCATACCATCAACAAGAATGTTCCATCAAGTGCAACCTGTTTGTAAAGGCACTGTTTCAGTAAAACACTTTTCGTTTTCCGAAGAAAGATTTATTTATAAGTTAGAAAACCTTTAACCTTGAACACTTCTTTTTTCTCTTAATAAAGCCGAGTTCAAAGATATTTGAGTCTTTTTTATATTCCCAATTTCATAATTTCCTAAACACTGAATAAAGAAATTTAAGGCGCAACGTATTTCATGGAAAATTCGACTTCGATAGGCATTTCCCGAAGTAGTCATATTGACCTACTTGTTAATTATGGAGGAACATTGTTCTTTTTCGATGGCAAAACACCCATAAAAGATGTAGTTGAAGGTAACTGAGGTGTCTCTTTATTGATAATCAACGCGTGTTTTCAGCTCTCTTGTAAAACCATTAAAATGGGAACAATTTCAGGGAAACAATAAATATAAAAAAATCATAAAATCTGAACCCATGGGCAGCCCAAGTTAAAAAAAGTTCAGATAATGCACTAAAACATATATGAAAATAAAGAAAATTAAAGTACCAGTTTTCGAGATACTTAAGGATAAAGGATATCACGATGTCCTGTTGATCCTTTTCGTCCTGATTTACTCCCTGCCTATTTTGGTTGGATACTTTAAAGCTTCCTCTTTAAAACGAAGCATATTTGAGGTATGTGGGATTAATAAAGCCTTAGATACGAATTTTTAAAGTTTGTGAGATTTGGATCAAATTGACATTTTTTTCAAAATTCAAAGTGCGTTATTTCAAAAATTTCCGAATAATTTTCAAAATTATTTCGGCCATAAACTAAGCTCATCAGCGGTAACATGTTTACACAATTTTAATTAAATCGGAGAGGTGCGGTCTCATATAAGCGTGACGATTTCTTATGGAATGACCCCACAACAACACAAGATTCCTGTTAAACGAGAAATTGTACTCAAGAATTTAATTATGTCTGGATTAGATTTAAACTCTATCGGCACATCATTCATTTTTGTTTTTTATACCGCAGCCCGAATATGTCTGACACTGACAATGTGTGCTCCTTCGATAAACTGTCTTCCGATATCGATAAGATTTTGGAATTATCCCCCTCTTCTGAAATCGTTCTTGCTGGAGATTTCAACGTCCACAACACACAGTGGCTCAGGCATTCTTCCACCACAAGCCCGTCTGGAAGACACGTCGAGTTATTTAGTGAGTCTTTTAATTTACAGCAACTGGTTGAGTGTCCGACTCGTGTTCCTGATACTTTGGGGCACAACGCGCATCTTTTAGATCTATTTCTAACATCGCATCCAGAAAAATACTCGGTTTCGGTGACGTCTCCCTTGGGTAATTCGGACCATTGTCTAATCTCCGCCCAATTCTCCATCTCCTCTCTGACAACCACTAACCTAAATTCCACCAAAAGATTAGTGTGGCATTATAAAAATGCTGATTGGGCGGGACTTAATAAGTATCTCAGAGAGCTGGATTGGTCCGATTGCTTTTCTGTGAGAGACGTTAACAAATGCAGCGATTATATCTTAAACATCCTTTGGTTTGGAATGCATCGCTTTATTCCTTATAGCTTCAAGAACATCAAACCAACTAACACCAATTGGTTCAATAATGACTGTTTCGCAGCCATTAAAAATAAGGAAGCAGCCTTCCAGGCATATAAATTGTGCCCTTCAGAGGAATTGAGACGTATCTATAGAGATGCCCGGAATATTTGCAATTCAGCAATTAGTTGGGCAAAGTTCAATTTCGACCAGAACATCAGACGGAAGGTTTTTTCTACCCAAAAGGGTAGTAAGGGTTTCTGGTCTCTAGTAAAAACCGTAAAGAACAATTTCACCTGTTCGTCAACACCACCACTCATTTATAATGGGAATATTTTTACTGACTCATTGGACAAGGCCAACCTGTTTGCTGCTAATTTTGCTGCTAATTCATACTTACCACCTTCATCGCAGCCACTTCCATCTCTATCACAATGTACAAGTAGGCAAAAGACGCTACACTTTCGCACTCGCGAAGTTTTTAGAGTACTTTCAAAACTCGACGTGTCCAAAGCTACTGGGCCTGATGGTTTCTCGCCCCTTGTTTTAAAATGCTGCGCCTCTGCGCAAACTTTTTCACCTGTCATATTCAACAGGAATGTTTCCAAGTGTATGGAAACTTGCTCATGTCCAGCCGATACTTAAAAAAGGACAGGCATGCGACCCCTCTAACTGCAGACCAATTGCACTAACCTCGATCATATCTAAAGTTTTTGAATCTCTCATCAACTCTCAGTTGTTGAAATATCTAGAAAAGAACCATCTTATCAACGATTGCCAGTACGGTTTCCGCCGCACTGGGAATCATTGTCTTCATAATTTTGGTGAGTCTGAAATCGTCGCTCTTGATATTTCAAAGGCTTTTGATAGAGTTTGGCATGCTGCCCTTTTAGCCAAACTTCAAACATTTGGTCTGCACTCGTTAAATGGATAGAGAGTTTTTTGTCAGGCCGTTCAATTCGTGTAGTAATTGACGGAGTTACTTCTGATTCCTACGAAATATATGCCGGTGTACCTCAGGGTTCAGTTCTTTCACCAACCTTATTTCTTCTTTTTATCAATGATCTCTTATCCCTTACTCTCAATCCTATTCATAGTTTCGCCGACGACAGCACCCTTGATTTCGCGTACTCATTTGATTCTGTTATGAATTCACGTGGAAATGCTACAGAAGCCAATCGGGAACGCATGTTTAGATCATTAAACAACGACATTTCCAAGGTCCTTGCTTGGGGCAGAGCAAATCGTGTTACGTTTAATGCATCCAAAACCCAATGCTGTTTAATGTCCCTTAAAAAACGCCCAGTTCACCCCCAACCCATTTCAGTAGACGGAGTGAATATACCCAATTCACCCTCCCTAAACATCTTGGGTATCGAGATATCCAGCAATCTTAGCTGGACTGATCATATATTTGCAATCGCTAAAAATGCGATGAAATGTTTGGGTTTTCTACAGAGATGTAAGAAATATTTCACCCCACCTGACTTAGCGCTGATCTACAAGTCCCACATTAGGCCTAGACTTGAATATAATTCCCATATTTGGGCAGGGGCCGGACACACCGCACTTTCCGCGTTAGACAAAGTCCAGCGTAAAGCTGTTAAGCTTATTGGCGATCCCTCAATCTCTGAGGGTCTTGACTCTCTGGAGCATCGACGGAATGTCGGTTGTCTCTCACTCTTCTATCGTTATTTCCATGGCCGTTGTTCTAACGAAATTGCTAGCCTGATTCCTTGTAGATTCATGACAACGCGCGATACAAGATCAACAAGCCGCTCCCACCCCTATACTCTCCAGGTCAAATTTGGACGTACCGTCAAATTTCGGGAATCTTTTCTAAGCAGAACAACACGAATGTGGAACAGTCTACCATCTTCTGTTTTTCCCTCGTCTTATCAGCCTGAAACTTTCAAACGGGGCGTACATCGACACCTCCTTCACCCAAACTCCTAACCTATTTCCCTCATCCTTAATTCCTTTCCTGCCAAGGCTGTGCTTAAGCATCATAGGGCATCCCCTGAGCTTTGGCATCATCATATATAAAAAAAAAAAAAAAAAAAAAAAAAAAATATTGACCTGATATTTTTTAACGGGAAATAATATGTTTTCTGACGGAACGAGCTAGAACAATTTATCATTTCCGCCAACGGCATTTGGTTTCAGCGCGAACAATTACTTCGGAAACAACTATTCATTGTCCAGAGAGGAAAAATTTTCAAAATTTCGCAGTCCTGTTGTGGTATTATGGTTTCTATGTTGTGACTGGATTTTCGTATTTGTAAATTTAATTTATTTAAGATGGTTTGATCGTCCGATAGACTGAATACATTATCTGCTAAGTCGGTGGGCTCAGTTAATCGCTAGCAGTGATAGTTAGTGGAAGTGCTTGCTATGGCATTCTGGTCATGAATATAACTTCGCGCGTGGTTTAAACGTAGATCAGTGCTTAGAGAAATAACTCATGTTGTTCATAGCGTACGACTATATTCAGGTGGTACAGATAATTTCAAAGAGAAAATTTCACTCTGGACGACGCTGAAAGGACGGAAGTTCACGAACGTCAGTAACAGAGCAAAACGTTGCTGTTGTGAGGAAAACGCTTGACGAAGACAGGCGAGTTACCTACCAGCAGATTGAGAATATATTCTGCCTAAATACACCAGCCATTCGTTCGATTCTACATGAGTATTTGCACGTGAAGAAACTTTGTTGTCTCTCTGCCGCATAGGCTGACTGAAGACCAGATGACACGACGTGTGACATAGCGCCGGTAGATGCTGAAAATGTTAGATAAGGGACAATCTCGGCATGTAAACAATATCGTGACAGGTGACGAGACTTAGTTTTACTATTATGATGTATCGACCAAGACTCAAAACAAAGTTTGGGTCTTTGATGTTGAGGATACACCTGTAGTTGTCAGAAAATCTCAATCAGTAAAGAAGGAAATGATAGCTGTATTTTTTAAATCGAGTGAAATTGTGGATCGTGTCGTTTTGGACACACAGAAGAAAGTCACTGAACAGTGCCTACATAAAGTCATCGAGTCTATGAAGAACCTACGACCAAATTTAAGAATGTACACCCGGTTCCTTCATCATGACCACTCAGCTCCACCAGCTCACCGCGCGAAATACTGCACCGAATACATAACTTAAACTTCTTCAACACTCTCCTTACAGTTCGCACCTTGCCCCCTGCAACTTTGCACTGTTTCCGCATGTGAAAATGTAGCTGAAAGGGATACAGTTTCCCAGTGATGAGGACCTTCTGAGGACTTCGGGCAACGAGTGCACCTTACTCCCAAGTGAAACTTGCCAGATCTGGTTTAAGGATTGGTTTCGGAGGATGGAGAGATATATTGAATGTGGTGGAAAGTATTTTGAAAATATTAAATAAATTCAGCTGTATTGCAAAACTTCGCTAGTACCCTTTGTATGTAAAACTCTGTCTTACCCTTTGATTACTTGTACGTCGATCTGTTGCAGTAATGTAAATCCTTCCTTTGTTTCCAAATTCTTCATATTAATCAGCACTTGAGTTGGGGTGATTAGCAGCATTAATGTCAGTATTATTACCTGAAAAATATTTAAATTTCCGTTTAATTCTGCAACGATGTGTATTACGATTTTTTGTATATATTTATTTACCATTAGAAAATTTTGTTTTTATCTTAATGTACCGAGGTTCTGCTTTGTCGTTCTATTTTGAGATTCTTTACTCAGATTTCTTTTCTTTCACTTAAGGGGGTCCTCTACTCTCGAGGCCTGAAATTGAGCGGTTTTTTGGGGAATAAATTGCGAAGGATCTACTGAATACATTTTAACATTTTTTTTTATTTCGAAGATACATGTTTTGACTTTTCAATTTTACTTTTGAAGATGAAAAAAAAATAACTATCGCGACCTTGAAACGTCATTGATGACATTGATGTTGAAACTGCATGGGTCCCGCTTAAGCACAGTTGTGGCCAATTGGGTAATCTGTAATCTGAAAATTTATATTCTTTATAATTATAGATACGTTGGCTATGTTTTCCCGTTACAGATTTTTTTTATTTTGCAATTTGTAAAAGTTATGCAACAATTTGTAAAAATTTCAAATTTTACGTCATTTTTTGACCTATTAGAAGCTATAAAAATGGAACAAAATAAAATTTTGCAAATCGTACTCGGGAAAACATAGCGGTATGTTTTCTGAACAATTGAAAAAAAAAATTATTGAAATCGGACCAATACTTTTATGAGAAGTCTTACTCGGCAGCTAAAAAAACACTACTTTCGGGAAAACGCGTTTAATGATAAATTACGGTGTATAACTTGATTGTAGTAACTTACGAGTTAATCTGCTATACCGGCGCCGTAGAGTTCTCCTTCCTCATCACGTTGATGTTTTTGGTTGTCCACATTCTTCTCAAGAACGGACCGGTAAATTCTTAAGACAATGATTTTTAACTGGAAAAGCGCCGTCGTGACGCGCCGCGCTTAGTTTCTCGGAAACGGCCGGAAACGGGTACCTTTCTGTTCCTCGGAACATGCAAAGGAACGTGATTTTCATGAAATCCTTTCTGTGGCGTATTCTCAGATACATATAGATTGAAATTAAAAAAAAAAACAAAAATCGATTTTTTGAAACCGCGAGAGTAGAGGACCCCCTTAAAACTAAACTTTGCCTATCTTTACTTAATTTGGTTATATTTTTCACTTTGTTTTCCTGTATTCTACACGTAATCATATCTATATTAGTAACTTAGTGCTTCACTGCTTACTGCATTTTCTATGGTAGAGAGAAACACCTCTTTGTGGCAGTACAATAGGTCTGCATGAACTATTTCGTTTGGGAAATTTTGTGTTTCGGATAAATTAAATTTATGTTTGATAGGATGTCTATCGTATTTGGTTAAGTTGCAAGTTTCGTAATTGTTAATGTATTTTTATATAAGTTCTTTTAATTTGGGAGAAGAGTACTTGTGTTTGAGTTCTTCGTCGTTTTTGATGATGGCTCTACGGTTTGTTTCTTTATGAATTTTCTCAATTGCTTTGATCGCTTCAATCTCGTTTTCTAAATCCTCGGCTCTGATTGCACATTTGATAAACCTAATTTGTCTGTTGTTACTAAAAAGTTCTAATGGTTTTTTCTGTAGCGAATTAAAGTTTGTATCTTCTAGTTCCGAATATATACCTGTAACTCCATTCTTTATTAGCCTTCTGCCCATATCATTGAGGTAATAATTATAATTTCGTTCTTCTGCCGTTATAAATATTTTTATATATGTATTTTTCTATATCTTCGATATTTTGTTATTATTTCCTGGGCCTTGTTTTGAACTAAATGTATTGGGGTCAACTACTATTTATTAGTACTTCAGTGACCGGGATATGATCGTGGCTCGATCGCTTTTTGGTTTTTCTTCTATTTCATTTATTTCTGAGTTTTAGTATTTAACTTGTTGGGAAAATCGGCAACCTTATTATCTTTGCCCCTTAGATATTCGATTTTCTAGTTGAACTCGTTCTCGTTCAATCGAATTCGCCATCTCTGCAGTGTAGCGTTAGGCTCCTTTAGTAAGCTCAACCAAATAAAATTATGCCCAAAAATCTTTTTTTTTGTTTCTCGCATTTTAGGTATTTTAAAAGATTGTAATTATTTCTACATTCTTTGTGTTAGGTTTTATTCCCTCATTTGTAAGAATAAGCCCGAAGTATTCGGTCTCTTTAGCAAAAAAATTGGATTTATCTACTTGGATTTTTAGATTAAATTCTCTTAATTTTTGGAAGATTTTATTGATTGAAATAAACTGTCCCTATCTTTCTCATCTACAAGGATTTGGTGAAATCCTTTAGCGAAGGTCTAGAATAGTAAAATATTGAGTCCCACCTAACTTGTAAAATATAGATTTATAACGTGTTTTCCTCGTATATGGGCGGTTACTGGTTTCCTTCAGGGAACAAGCTCGCCGGATCCAGGGTCAGTGTCTTTTAAAAGAAACAAAACCTTTGCCTAAATACAATTAACTTTATTCACAGTATTTACTTGTGTCAATTATTGTAATATATCCTAGTCACTTCACACAATTATACTAAGCAAATAACAATAGTTACATTTCACTTTAAGTTTGTACTGCTCTTACTTTTACAATTCCATTCGAATCCACTCGCCGGTTGTCTGCTCCTGTACTCTGCTCTTAGACGGTTCGTACTCCTTTACTCTGTCCTGTGGTGTCGTTGATCTGCTCTGTCCCACGATGAATACGGTTCGGGGTAAGGCCAGCTGCTTCACACTGTATATGGTCGTTCGGTACGGTATCGAGGAACTACTCTGGGCTCTGTTAGTCTTACATTCGAGGGGAGGGAGGAAATTTCCCTAAGAAAGAAAGAGACAAAGAAGGATCAATCTGTACGGAGGATAATAACGCCTAGATTACGACGGTCAATATTGTTAGAAGGGTAGGACGTGTTATTACGGTCAGGGCGATAAACTTCTAAGAGGGGATACCTAGATAACCAGGGTGACACGCTGGCTATGCGAGCGACCTGTACTAGGGGAGCGCTCTAGTACGGAGTAACGGTATGTGTCCGATACCAGGGAAGCATGCTGGTGAGGGAAAAAGTTAGATTACCAGGAAAGCAATCTGATTAAAAGAGTGTTTTACACCAAGGAAGCACGCTGGTGCAAGGGAAACAATACGAGTGGCCAACATCAGGGAAGCGCACTGGTTAGGCAAGTGTCTCACATCAGGGAATCACGCTGATGGAAGAGAAATAATACGAGCCGGGTGTCTCACCAGGAAAATGCACTGGTGCGAGAGAAACAAAACAAGCGGCCAACACCAGGGAAGCGCACTGGTGAGGGCGATAACTAGATAACCAGGGAAGCGCACTAGTTAGACGAGTGTCTTACACCAGGGAAGCACGCTTGTGCAAGAGAGAATGGTATCTGTGGCCAACACCAGGGAAGCGCACTGGCGAAGGCGATGGCTACATAATAAAATAATCACGAGTCACCTCAGTCACCTGAAATTGAAATTACCTGGTTGTGATCTCCTCGACCACCGGACTGCAAGTGGCTTAAGTCTTCTATCGGTCGGACTTATATGGCCGTGGTCCACTTTCCTCCAATTTCTCAAATTACCTTTTGTTGGCTGCTAGTTCCTCTGGCTTCTAATTGGTCTGGTCTGGTTGACTACCGGACAGCGACTGTCTGCTGGTATAGGAATTTTATTGTCCACCGTTACGTCGTTCAACTTTCTAAAATTCACGGTGATTCGCCATTTTTGTTTTGGGAACTGTCTATCTTCTTCGGCACTACCCAAATTGGTGAATTATGAGCTGAACTGCTAGGTCGTATTATTTTTTCTCCCAGTATTTCAGAGAGTTATGTCTTCCTTAAGAATTTTGGGGAATTCTTAGGTTTTAGAGTGAATTTATTGGATATACTTCGTTACACTAGTTAGTTGTTGGCCCTCGTGAAAAAACAAATCTCTATTATATTTAATGATTTGTTTTAAAACATTTAACTCTACCGAATTTAAGTGGTCTGTTTAGAATTGTTTAAGTAAATCTACATGTTTTAACCCAACTACCTCCAACTGGTAGGTCTTCTCGTATGGAAAAATATACAGTATGTCATTATTATCATTTTTATTACAATAGAATCTGATTACAGAATTAGAATCAGATTATTATCTTTATGTTCTGATGAAGAAACAATTTGTAATTCTTCAATAGATTATATGAGAAAGAAGGATACACTTTACAGAGATTGGGTTCGAATTAAGTAGTAATGACCATTTCAACTTCACTTCAACTTTCACACAATGGCATGAGGAGATTACACACAAGCTTTCTTCCGAAAAGGCGAACTTAGGCCTTTCAAATTTCTCGAAGAATCAGAAGAATATCAGTTAGCATTTCAAAATATTGTTACCGATGACGAAGAAATACTTGAGCGTACATTTGTCACCTTAGAGAAATTTGTTTGTAATATCTATGTGGTCCGTCATATTACTAAAGTTAATGATGTTAGATTTTATTTATTTTGTAATACTTATCGATCGATCTAAAAATTTCGACGACAGTTTTCAAAAAAAATTTAGATATTTCGACTCATCAAATGTATCGCCTTGTGACAAATTCTCCTATATCTTTGTCACCACTCAATGCTAAATATATTAATTTTAATGTCGGCTTCTTCTTCTTGTTTGCAACTATCTCTCTTTTACAACCTGCATATTATCACAATACTTGCCCAGACTTAGGGCAGACTTAGGAAAACAGCAATTTTTAAAAATTTTTTTAAGGGTTAAAAAACAATCGAATCATTTGTAGTTTTATGCTACATCATTGTATGTATTTTCAACTGTATAACAAAATTTCTTTGAATAAAAATATTTATATTTAAAGCGGTGGTAGCCTTAGGCGTCAGAGATGTCCAAAAAAGGCACCTCGATGCCAGGCGCGATCGGTCCTGAAATAAGGTACAACAAAATCTTTCCTTAAACTATATTAGACTAGCTATCGTGTAGCATAGGATTTTTTTTTAATTCAAAAAATTACAAAAATGGCGGCAGTTTGAAAATGAAGTTCCGTGAAAAAATGTTATAAAATTGTTCATAAAAAATCGAAATCTTTGTAATGACTTCGAATATCAATAAACTCTTTTAGAGGGTTATTCTAGACACTTTAAGGAATAGATTTATTTTAAAAAAAGAAATAGATTTTTTGAAACCTTCAGGGTGGGGTCCCTCCTTAAACGGCCTAGCTCCGAATTAAAAAACCGAATTATTGTCTGGCAAATTAATTTTACATCTTTTGATAGGTGACTAACATCATATTAAAATTTCAGCCTAACTGAAATTCTTTAAAAATAATTTTTTTAAATTACAAAATAGTATCTGGCACAGCGTTATCAACAACGAAAGTGTCGGGCAATAATAAATTTGTATTGCTGCAAAATAATAAAAACCAATTAAAAAAAATTATGTACCTTAAATGATTTTAAAATTAATATTTTTACCTGTATTAGTGTTACGCTCCCAGGTAAACGCAACGTCTGTTGCCAGCCAGACTGTCGCTATGCCTACCGTGATAGTGAAAGAGAGCGGATATCTAAAAACCAGCCTACCTGTCGAAAACGTTGCCAGCTCTTATACTATTAGTTTCAGGTAGGTTTCTTGCACTCCAAATGATTTGATGAGTTGAGTTTTGATGACTTGCCAATTTGGGTTATGGTCAATTGTTATCCTCACTGATTCTTCGTAGTAATAAAATAGTTTTTAAAAAAAAGTTGAACCGACTTCACAAAAAGCGCTAAAAAGTATAAAATAATTTTTAATTGCAAACAACTACAACAAAAATATTTAATCGTCACTTCTTATGATCCCTTAAGCTGAAATGTTCAGGCAGTATTATGTATTATTTTCAATTGTGGTTATGTAGTTGTTTTATTTGTTTAATTTGCACCGACTTCAAAATGTCGTAATAGATATGCAATTAAAAATTATTTTATACTTTTTAGCGCTTTTTGTGAAGTCGGTTCAACTTTTTTTTAAAAACTATTTTATTTTTCACTTTTTAGTGTCTTTTACTCTACGCAACGAAGAAAGCACCATCCAAATCGGTCCACACGTTAAAAGTTAGTTTTAACCCCCTACCTCACCCCCATTCCACTAAACTTTTTTTCTCATGGTATCAATCAAGGAACATACTCTACCGAACATAAAAGGAATCATCGAAATCGGTCCACGCGTTACGAAGTTACTACCCGTCCCCCTCCCCAACCACCACCATAGGACCAAATTATTCTCCTATCAGCAATGGGGGTCACACTCTATACAACAGCAAAAGAACCATCCAAATCGATCCACGCGTTAAAAAGTTAGGTTCCACCCCCCTTCTCCCACCACGAACCCAGCAACATTTGTTTTCTCGTAGCATCAACCAAGGATCATATTCTACCCAATAGAAAACGAATTATCCAAATCGGTCCACGCGTTACGAAGTTAGACTACCCCTCCCCCCCCCCACCCACACCTTTCACCATAGGACCAAATCATTCTCCTATTAGCAATGGGGGATCATACTCTATACAACAGAAAAAGAACCATCGAAATCGGACCACGCGTTACAAAGTTAGGTTCCACCCCCACCCCCGACCCCACTCCCTCCAAAATTTGTTTCAACTGGTAGCAACCACGGAACATCCTCTACCCAACAGAAAAAGAATTATCCAAATCGGTCCACGCGTTACAAAGTTAGACTACCCCTCCCACCTCCCCCCCACCCTATGTTAAATTTTTTTTCTCCTATTAGCAATGGGGGATCATACTCTGTACAACAAAAAAAGAACCATCCAAATCGGACCACGCGTTAAAAAGTTAGGTTTCACCCTCACCCCCACCCCCACCCTACTAAAAATTTTTTTGACATGGTACCAATCGGTGAACATACTCTACCCAACAAAAAAAGAATCATCTAAATCGGTCGACGCGTTACGAAGTTATGCCCGGTCAGACATAAAAAAAAAAAAAAAAAAATTTAAAAAATAAAAAAAATAAAATACGCGTCGAACTTAGAACCTCTTTCTTTTTGGGAAGTCGGTTAAAAATCCATTCCAACGAGAGTTTCAAATTCTTTGATAAAATGTGATAACTCGTATGTGCCATCACCTTTGAAACCTGACACTGAGCTAGCTTCATTTATTACATATATAATTCACTGTAATGTTAGAATTTTTACGTGAACTTTCTTGCCGATCACTACTGATATTTAGCAAATTTTCTAACTGATCAACACTTTCAAGTTTATGTGTATTAGCTGAGATCATTTGTTCCCATACTTTTTCGAGCATCTTTTCGCAGTTCGAATTATTGTAAGGTATGCCGATTTTTCTTTAACAAGAAAAGTATTCACTGATATCTGTAGATCAAAACCTTGTACCATCGGCATCCTACCAAATGTGCCCTTTTCACTTAGGTTTTCTTGTTAATAAAAGAAACAAACAAATTATTTATTTATTTATTCACGATCGTACGGTTTAAAAGGCGACAAACGCCTAACTGCTAAGCTTTAAAATCTCTTTTACAAAGTTTTAGATTGTATCAAAAATTAAATCTAACATCGAAAAGGTGTCGACATTAAAATCTTAAATTGAGTAGTTTGTTTTTTACAATTCACGCGATTCGTGAGAAAATATTTTAAAGACAAAAATTTGTCTACTATACATTGAAAAACAAATTATTGTGGGAAAATGAAGTTATGGAAAATGTTTACGTTGTTGGGAATATAACTGGCGCGCACTAAATTGCTGAAATCTTTTAATATATAAAAAATTTTACATTAAAATTTTTAAGACAATATTTTTAATCGATTTAAAACAACAAAAATTCATTTTTGAAAAGTGGATTACCGATATGAGTTTAAGTCAGAGAATAATTTATAATTTAGTTGTATACTTGATATGTAGCACTAGAATGCATATTAAAACGATCTGAAAACATGAAATAATTCCAACATATTGTTCATATCGTTTGGAAATACTCGTCTAGCAAATTGTCTAAATTTACCTTCGTCAAACCCTTGCATTTAGTGCATACCTTGCTGTAACAACAAGTTCTCACTATAAACTCTCTCTTTTAACGTATATTAAATTTAATCCTATGGAAATATTACGCCAAATTTTATTATGCGCAGTACTGGCATATTATGGTTGCTGGAGGATGGACGGAAGATTTAAAGCCTTCTATAAAATCACACCGAAACTTAGTCACGTAATTCCGAAATATTAATTACTTAAAAAGCGCACCAACCACTATCCATGCCCAAAAGCAATCTAATATCACGCCTCAAGTAGCTCTTCCTTAAAAAGAACTGCACAGATAATTCATACACACACACCTGCTCATTTGTATCCTAAACCCTAATTATGCCGGCCATAAACCTAATGACAGTCATTCATACTTTGCACACAGTTCTAAGAATTAATATTATTAATAATATATTACTTGAAATGCCGATATTATTTAATAAATAAATAGAATTAATCCTTTTAACTCAGAAGCCTGGAATCAATTGACCTATTCACCAGAATATAAAATATATTGAGGTGAATGAGGCTCCCACACCAACATGCAAAGAAGAATATTAGTGAACAAGAAAGTGAAACACGTCCAAACACTACAGTCAGGGGTGCTCAGATAACAGAGATCGTTTAAGCAAATCCTTGGTAAGAGCCAGGTCAAAAATAGGACACATATTCACGGCTCTACACATGCGATTAATAGGCTCATGCATACCATAGTTAGACCGAGAATGAACAACATGTAGTAAAGGCAATCTCCTTAAGCAATACGGGGTATGCCTATAAGTAACCAAACCTGCGAGAGTGCGAGAATCTATATTCGAGTTCAAAAGCTGGTGAATAAATACTAGGTCAGCAATCTACGTCGTTCCTCCAACGAGTGTATATTAAGCAATTGGAGGCGATCCTCATATGGAGGAAGCCTTAATGGATCATTCCACGGGAGGTCCCTTAGTGCGAATCTAACAAAGTTCCGCTGCACCGACTCGATGCGTCTAGAATAAACCGCATAGCAAGGTGACCAAACCTGAGATGAATACTCGAGAACCGGTCTAACCAAGGAGAAAAATAAGTGAATAAGGGTCAGTCGATCAGAAAACTTCCTTGACCACCGTTTAACAAAACTCAGAACTGAATTACTCCGAGATACGATATAGTTCATGTGCAGAGTGAAATCGAGTTTTTTGTCTACCCTTACACCAAGGTCAGTAACGGACTCCACACGACTGATAGTAGTTTCTGCAAAGGTATAATCAAGGACGAGCTAATTGATGTTGCTAGAAAATGACATAATTTCACATTTATCCAGGTTAAGTTGCAGTCCATTTGAGGCACACCAAACTCTGAAGGTATTCAAATCATCCTGAATGCAAGAAGAATCATAACTGTTCCTAACGCATGAGAAAATCTTCATATCGTCTGCGTAGATTAAGACTTTGGAGTGCCTAATCAGAGGGACAATGTAGTCAATGGCAGAATAAACAGCAGCGGTCCCAGATGGCTACCATGCGGTACACCAGAAGAAGCCCTAACAACTCTAGATAGTGTTACGGAAAGATACCCGGTATGACCTATCTTTTAAATAAAGCGGATCAAGCTACAATTCAAGTGTGACTTGTATGCAACCAAAACACCGCCACCACGAGCCACGGAGTCAGAATATCTATCCTAACGAAAAACCTGATAGGAATCGTCAAGAATTTCAGCATCATTAAAACCGTGATGAAACCCTCACTTTGAGATACATTAATATGTCTCAATGGGTATTTGTCTTCTGACGATTATACTGAGAAGCGCCGGAAGATATATTCACAGCTAGAGGTACCTGTGAACGAAGTGGCAGTGCGTCTTTCGGCAAACATATTCGTCGGAGGCCCGGCAGCATGAACATCAGCCATAAAAGCTCATAGATAGGGGAAAGCGATGCAGCACTTTTTTCTTTAACCTGGATTTGTTCTTATCTTGCCCGCCGCCTATTACACTTCTAGGATACGGCGAACAGAGTTGTTTTTAGTGAATAAGAGTTTCACACTACCGGAGAGCACGGGCTGTCCGGTGTCTTTTGGAAGATTTTCACCCCTCCCCATAAAAAATCATAGCATAGTATAAATAGCAGAGTATAAATACATTAATAGAAATACCTAATATGTAGTTATTCTATGGTATGGGTACACTAGATTGTTAGCAAACAAATTATTGATCGACACATTTAAAAATTAATCTACTATCGCCTATTCTCGCTTTACCTCTACGTGAATATTATAAACAAAAAAACTTTCTTACCAAATAGGCTAAAACTTACCTAGGACTTTCCGATTGGTAGGCTGCAAATTCATCACTTACTCTTTTCCTTTATCACTTACTTCTCTTGGTTTTTTTTTGTGTTTTTAATAATCAAAATAAGTGGAGTGTCACATTTGAAATAACATGATGCAGCTGAATAATTCCTTAATTTCGATCCTCAATTCTAATTACAATCGCGGCGTGTAAAATGCTCATTATGGTTCTTTTAGCATTCTATATAACTTCTGCCACACGGTAGGAATCGAAACAAGTTACCACCAGTGTCATACCTATAAAATATATAAATCAACAGTTATGCAAACTTTAGTCCCTGAGAGTATGTTTTCTCTCAAAAAGTGACAGAATTTATCACTGGTATGCGAGAAACACTGATGGGGGATCAGGATCTGCTTTCTTCTCAAAGGAAGTCCATGTTAATCTGATTGAATCGGTCCTGCAAAAGGTAGATGTGATCTTCCTTAAAACAATGCCGTTGTATTGGGAATGGGTAGACTTAAACTTATTTTTATATACACATTCGAAAAGGGACCACCCCGGTGGGACTCGAAACTGGAACTCTCGCGTGGAAAACTAGTACGATATATCTTACACCAATAAAGCTGAATATAGATCGCTTAACTCTGTGAGATAGAAACTGCCTAACTAGGTACCAGACATGCACACTAACTAACACTTGGTGCCAGAAGTCTGCTACCGTGAGGTTTGTGAGTCACCCTGGCACTAATACAAATGTACTTAAACGTACCAAATAAAAATAAACTCAATATTTCTCGCAGTGTATGCCTCTATAAAGTTGTTGTTAATTTTGCTTATTTTTCTTATAACTATAAAGTGATTTTAATAAAATTTAGTGGCATATGCTTAGTTAGAAATAATACATACCGCTGTATAAAACAAAATATAAAATTAAGAAATGAGATTAAGTTTTTTTTTTCTCTGCTCCACATTTTTCACAAACAATATGTATTATTAATCTATTTTGTAATCACAGGTCGCTGCACTGTCAAAACTTTTGGGTCGAAAATTAAGTGGAGTTAAACCGTTAAACTCCATAGTACATTTTTTGCAAAAGTAAGGGCTATATTAAAACCAATCCAAAGAGTTCAGGTATTGTGCTAATTCCCCTATCTTTACTCCTGAGATTGCTTGAAGGTTCTCCAAGAAGTATTCTCCAGAAACTTCCTCCTAGCACCCGTTAGTGCTGGGCACTTGCACAGAATGGTTTCTTTTTCACTGGTAATTCCGCAGCTGCGACAGTGCGTACTGAAAGGAGCACCCAGCCTAGCCGCATGCTCAGCTATTAGACAGTGACCTGTGCCGACCGCAACCATCTTAGCAACGAGAGCACAAGGCCTATGAAACAGCTCAATGTTCTATTTTAATTAAAGCTTGGGCAGGTCATTCTAGAGATAATACAGTTTGAGGAAGCACTCCATCTTTTAAGTGATACAGAGTGTGAAGCCAGAGCCGTTCCTGGCAAGATTATTAGCACTCGCATTATCAGCAGCCAATTTCTGTAACTCACGTGAGTATTTTTTCACTCGCAGTGACGTAAAACTCAGTGAAGTTGTGTTTTTGTGCCATAACAATTTCGTTTACTTTTAAGTCACTGCGAGTGAGAAACTACTCACTTAAGTTACAGAAACTGGTATGTTCGTATGACCTGGAACCCAGAGAAGGATGATATTGTATCTCCCAGAGAGTTGAGTTTTTCTTTATATTTCCCAACAAGCTTCGAGGAGGTGGTAAGCGAGTCAAGCGCCTTAATGGCAGCTTGACTGTCAGTAAAGATATCAATACTCATCATTGGTGATTCACCGAGTCCCAGCACCTCCGCCTCAAATAAGATTGCGTTATCCGGTAGTCTGTAGGACTCCAATTTATGTAGTGTTTCAGAGAAAACAACCGAACAGTTAATCTTGCAGCGGTCAGTGAATAGGATGGTTTGGCCATCCATCATATCCAATGTGAAGATCAGGAGGTAGGAGGTACAGCAGAACATTAAGAACATCGGTCGGGGTAGTGCGTAATGCCACAGCAACCGATGCTAGCGGTTCTTTGCATCTTACTTAATTTGGCCTCATTATAATACTTTCGCATATATGGCCACCGAACTATGGAGCTATAGGTGAGGATAGGATGTACCACTGCTGTGTTCAACCACAGGATTATTTTAGGCTGCAATTTCCACCTTTTTACTAAAAATGCGATTGCAGGAATATAGCGCCAGATTCGCCATTCTAACTCTTTCTTTTATGTTTTGCTTCCAATTCAACTTCGGGGCTAAATGCACTCCCAAGTATTTGACTCTGGATGATATGTCCATTTAGTTTGGGTAAGGTAAAGTTGGTCGAGTTTCAACAATATTTTGTTCATTACGATCCGCCAAAGTAGAGAAGACAGAACTCCACCCTGAGGCGTACACCTACAGATATACCATACAATACGGCTGGTACCCAATTCGGATTATACTACCTTTGATCTTAGCGATGCTTTGCTCCACACCCAACCCGGCGAGAGCCTCAAGGATAAATTCGGAGCGAACGTTATTGAAGACTCCTTCATTATTCAGGAACGCCGCAAGAGTATATTCTGTATATTTTAATGAGTTTTCAATCGTACGTACGACCTCATGAAGAGCTCTATGGATCTTCCCTTGCAGTAGGCATGCTCAGATCTAGACATACGATTGACGTTCAGAGTTTGTCTAAGGTGAACCTCGAGCACACGCTCCAGGGTCTTTAGCAAAAAAGAGATCAGACTGATCGGCCTGAAGTCTTTTACAAGTTCGTGACCCCGTTTACCAACCTTAGGAATGGACACTACCTTGGCATTTCTCCAGGTCTAAGCGGTTCTGTAGCATGATTGGAGATATTCTCTCTGGCCCAGGGGATTTGTAGCGGACGAAGCTGTTTATAGCCCAGCTAGTTCTCTACCGAGTTGCAGGCTGCCGATGCACTTTGGCTATGTCTCCTGCAAACCGGGAAGTGAGTATCCATTAGAAATTCCAAGGTTTCAGCCGAGGATTGCGTCCACGCAGCATCCGGTCATTTTTTACAATACTTGAAGCGGCAGGAGATGATTTGCCATGTTTAGAGGGTATAATTAATCGAAACTACATTCAGTTCCTAAAAATAAACTGCCAAGAAACAATCTTACCCCCTAAACTGCCAAGTAATAAAATTACAGAAATAAAAGTTGTGCTTACAGGATGTCGTGCGCTAAAGAAAGATATTCAATAAGAGTTTCTTCCAGTGAAGCTAAAGCTTGGCTTCGAGAAGGAAGAACAAGTAGGACAATTATTTATTTCTTGCGTGCTCTAAAATTCAGCCTATAGGTCTAAGTTCTACTAAACCTCTAAAAAAAGCTGCTATTTTTTAATACTCCAAGAGTTAATTGCAATAATATAGCTGCATTCCTCACACCTTTATAGAATTAATAAAGTTAACTTTCTGTCAAGCCTCCATGTAAGATTTGAAACCAATTTACACTCCTTGTGTTGTTATCAGCACATATATTTCTTTTTAAAATCACAATACCAGCTTATTTGATTTTCTGTTAAAGTTGGCCTCGTTTCGTTCAAAACTATTGTAAAATGTTTTTCTTTAATAACATCTGAGTTAAAATCTTCTGTAAAAGCATGCAATGCAGCTTCATTACACAAATTGCAAATATCTGCTCCAGAAAAATTCAAAGTTCTATCAGCAAGTAATTCAATATCCACATCGTCATCAAATGGCATTGTCTTTTTGTGAATGTTAAAAATTGCAATTCGCGAAGTTCGATCTGGTGGAGGAACGTGAATTAATTTATCAAAACGACCTGGTCTCATGAGCGCTTTGTCTATCATATCCGGTCGATTAGTTGCAGCAACAACTAAAATATTATTATTAGAACTTGTACTGGTTCCCGAATGAATTTTAATTCCAATTCCATCAATCTCAGTTAACAATGTTGAAAGGACTCTAGTTTGAACATCATTTTTTGAAGTAGTTTTACGATTTCCTACAAGTGCGTCTAAAATAATAAAAACTAAATTTTAAGAAATTAACTACTTGAAAAAAAACAAACCAATTTCATCTAAAAATATTAGACAGGGAGCGTTTTTCCTTGCAACGTCGAATATTTTTGATATAAACTTCTCTGAATTTCCTACGTAAGGCGAGTAAACTTCCGCTCCGGATGTTGCAATTAAAGTCATTTTCGCTTCGTTTGCAAGACACTTAGCAATAGTAGTTTTTGCACAACCAGGAGGGCCGTATAATAATATTCCTAAAAATCTAAATTTTATCACAAATAATATTATGTATATTAATATTCATTAACCTTTAGGGAGTTGCAATCCAAATCGACGAAATGCTTCAGGGTTCTTTAGTCCAGCTAAAACAGATGACTTTAGGGTCTGTTTTAGGTCTTCCATACCACCAAGGTCGCCGAAATATTGGTCACTTTTGTAGACTGACACATCAGACCCTTTAAGGCATGTTGGTTTAATCTGAAAATGTAAAAATTTACTGCAATTAAGTAATTAAATATAAATTTTCAGATAATTATTTAAGCCTATAGTACTGATAGGTGGTATATTATCTACTTAGAAAAAAAAAATAGAGCGTTAGTTCTGCATGAAACGTGCTTTCTGCACATTTCAACAAAACGAGGTTAAGGGTGAAAATTCCGTAACAATATTTAAAACAGTTGATTGTTTATAACTCTCACTCACAATGATCTAAAATCACTTCTCTAACTGCTTCATTTTTTTTCAAAAAACTTATTTCATTCAAAGATATTTTAAAAACGATATACTTGAACTAACAATCACAAGATGCTTGTTAAACTATATAATGCATACTTCCCATTGAGGTTTCAGGTCTTTTTTCACCTAAAGCATAATATGTTTTCTAAGTCTTTCCGAAATTTTTTAATTTGTAATTGAATGTGTGATAACCCTCCTGAGTAGCGTCGTGCTTCAGCGCGCAACTGATCAGTCCTAAAGACCTTCACTCAAGTTGGGTTACCTTGGAGCAGCTTGTCACAGCTTTAACTCCGGTGGTATTTCCTGGGAGCAGCCGATAGGCGTTAACTCCAATGGAGCAGCTAAATTAGCTTTGAATCCGAGATAACGGTCAGAAAGAGCAGCTAAACAGCAGGAACTCTTTAGTCCAAAGACTTGGTTAATGACTGACCTTTTTATTGAATAAAGCTAAGGTTGGCTGTAAACCTTTCCAATTAAGTAACATTGTTTATATTTGTTATTTACACTCGATTTCAGTGCTGCTAACCAAAATTAACGTAGCTCAGGAAATTGTGCTCAGCACTTTAAGTGAAGTGATCTCATATTTACTTTTGAAAGCAATTGGCATTTGAATTGCATGTGCTAACGCAATTCAGATTAATTATATGGGATTAATTATGTGGTATATTACAAATGTCCAAAAAAATTATTAACAGAAATATTTAATTATATAACATTTTCAGATTTATTTAAACCATTATCAAATAAGTTTAGTCAAATGATAAATATAATTAACCTATTCGCAATTATATTTAACCCATTAACAAATGAGTTTAAACTTTGAACAAATATATTTAAGCTATAAATGGAACATTTTAAACCATTAACAGATATATTTAAACTGGAAAACTTGTATCGCTTATATCTCGGCCGTTTTTCATCATACGGTAATAAAAAACATACGATCGTAGAGGGCGCTATTAAACATTTCATACATATACACATAATTAGTAATTATGTGGGGAAAGTTGTAGTGCTTGAAGCGCCCTCTACGAACTTGAATTAAAAAATACCTGACGCCTGGACTAATCGGAATTGCAAGTAGAATTTGCAATGATCTTAATGCTATATTCCTTGATTACTTATCGCTGCAATAAGTGTTACGTTTCTGCCACGTACTGCTGGAACTACAATTCGAGCCCGAGTGTCTTTTCTTGAACGGGCTTAAGGGGTTATATACAAAGTTGAGGGTAAAAAGTGAGCTAAGTTGGTGAGTTTTTTAAAGGGTTTTATGTAAATTTTATTAGAAAAAGCGAAAGATAATTTGTTGGTAGTACTATCGAAGAAAAAAAAACAAGTTGAATTATACAAAAATATTAAAAATTGTCGGAGTTAGGGCCCCTCCCCCGAAGCGCGTTTGTTTTTTAATTAATTCTTTATTTAAGAAACTTGTATTGTGGTGTACTTGAACGGTTCGGTTTCCGAAAGAAATTTTTTTTTTCCAATAAAAAAACCATGTTGACAAAAAAATCGATTTTTGCGGTGTTCAAAATTCTAAACAAAAATTTATTGCAAACAATCGAAAATTTTTAGATGAAAAAGGAACCGTTCAAGTACACGAGATTATAAATATGAACAATTAAAAAAAAAATATGAAAATCGGTTGAAAAGTTTATGAGATATCACGTTCACCGCAACAGTATTTTTCAAAAAACTCTATTCCGAGATAATCGCGTTTAAAGTTTTTGGACGCCGCTCGCCAAGTGCTTATGGATGGAACTAGCGCACTGCGAACGGCTGTCATTTGAAATCTAGTGCTCCGATCTGGATGAAATTTGACACAGATATTTTCGAAAGCATGTACTTTCAGAATATGCAATAAAAAATTGCAATCGATTTTTTGAGCCCCAACTTTGTATATAACCCCTTAAGATCTTCTAAAGTGAAAATTAAAACTACAATCATCAATAACTATCATCTTATCTCTGTTCTGAGAAGCCCATTCTGTGAAATCCTGGAAGTATGTTTGCCTGTTTTGTTCGCAGTGAATTAATTTGGTGATTATTAAGTATTATTATGATTGTTAATTCCTTAATAGCTTTTAAGGTGACATAAAATTAAAACAAATAGAAATTTCAGTCACTGCGCTTTATTATTGAACAATTGATGTGGGTTTATACAAGTCTAACGAGCTAATAAACTGAAGATAACATTTTAGTTTGTTGCAATGCAATAATTGAGAGAATACAGTAATATATAGAAATAATGTGTATATTGTAATAAAGCAAGAAAAAAGAGAAGAAATATTTGCAATTTATAAAATGACTTTTCGGGTATTGTTGATAGAAGGTGTTGCCAATGCTTATGATATTAACATTTACCGGCCACCTTGGAAGTGCTGCTTTCAACGATAAAAGATGACGCCATAGGCAGAGGTGCGATTTTTGTAATTGGCCTCTTAACGACCCCTGACGTTGTCCGTATGCAGGCAACTATAAAATCCGTCATTCCCTTGAATGGTTTCCTTGATACGCCTTAATGGTCAGTTGAGAGGCGGAGTTTTGTCCTCCTTAATTAAAGCCATATCTGCTTTCTTGATATTTTGAGCCGCAATTTGCCATTTGTTTCGAATCTGTAGACCCTGCAGGTACTCTCCTTGCATTTTGTCCAAAATATGTGTAGCTTGGCTTGGATATATTGCCATGTAGACAGAATTTTAATATTTACTTTGGAGAAGTCGGGCTCTGGAACAGTTGACATTGGTCCGTGTGAATAGATAAGTCATTTGGATCGTCAGAAAGTGAAATTCAGCACAGCCTCTATTTGGCATGTTACTGTTTGAAGTTCGTCGAAGGGGTGAATTTCAGTACCAACTGTCTTACGAAGGTGAAGTTTTGCGTGAGGAGAGCGTGGAGGAATAAATTTCCACGTAATAGCATCCTTAAGACACATTTCATAAATTAACTTGTTCTGTTTCTCTGATATGAAGATTTCTTTAAGCTCGTTTAGTTCACAGCATGCAGTTTGTGGCGTTATCTGAGGTCGTCTGGCTATAAACCTTCTTCAAACGGACAAAAATGCACCTGTAGTTAAATCCACAGCGACGTCTAGATGAACTGCTTTCACTGATAAGCATATAAATAAGCAGATGTATGTTTTGATGGCCGGGCGATTACGAACTCGATTCTTGACGTAAAAGGGGCCGCAAAAATCAGTGCCAGTGTGTGAGAATGCGGAACTAGACTGAACACGACAGGATGGAAGTTGTCCCATTATATGTTGAATTATTCTTGGACTCATTAGAAAAGAGCAAACACAATTTCGAATAATTTGTTTGGCCAAGCTTTTTCTGCAAATGAGCCAAAATCTTGTGCGAACAATCGCCAGTAGCGTTTGAAATCCGGCATGGAAATTTTTAAAATTGTGGTAGGTTATTAGCGTTTTCGAAAAGATACATTTTGGGAGAAGAATCTAATGTGTTTCGTCATAACTGAGATTAGCATTACGCAACCGACCGCCAATGCGGATAAGTCCATCTTCATCAATAAACGGATCTAAAGATTTTATTGCACTACCGAGCTTTAAAGTCTTTCGTGTCACTAGTCGAGAATAATCTTCACTGGTGTTCTTTTTGGAAAGTTATCCATATAATAACGCGAAGAGCATGATCAAATTATTTCACTTTAAGTGAGCCGCGCGTTCGAACACAAGAATTTTCAGATGGAATTTTTGAATTACTGCAAAAGCGAAGCATATAAGCCACCATGTTTACTAGTTTTTGAAATGAATTTATGAATTTAGAGGATTCGATGAAGTTAGTAGTAATGTAAGCAGTAAATACAGCAGCCTTTTTCAACTCCGGATTTTTCAACTAAGGATTGTAGAAACTTAGGGCCTTTAAACCACAACGGTGATTCCATTAATTCCATTGGTGTGGTACCTCTACTAATCATATCGGCGGGATTTTCTGCGGATGAGGCGTGTTTGCATGTGAAGTCTTTTGTTAAATCTTGTATTTGAGCAACTCTATTACTAACCAAAATGTTCCACTTTTACGGGCTTGAACCTATTTATGCAAGGACGATGGTGAAGTCGGACCAGCAGTATACAGCTTCAACAAGATTCGAAAATATATTGTAGATTAGCGATGAGCTGAGATGCAAGCAGCGCCGCACAAAGTTCCATCCTTGGTATAGTGATTGTTTTTAATGGTGCCAGTCTCGACCTCGAAGCTAATAAATTACAAGTTACTTCGTCAGCATTGATGCAACGAACATATACGCATGCGACATAAGCGGCCATGCTGGCATCAGCAAAGCAATGGATCTCCATTCTTCCAGGCGAGAACCAAATACATCGAGGAAGTCTCAATTGATCGATACGATGAAGCTGACAATAAAATTTCGTCCATTCATGATGCAAATCTTGTGGTACCGACTCGTCCCATGAAAGTTTCATGGTCCAAAGCTTTTGCAGAATAATTTTAGCCTTTACAATTATTGGGTTCAAAAGGCCCAACGGATCAAATAAACGGCTTATGGCTGATACGATATTTCAACATCCCAATAATTATTTGGTATAAATTTAAAATTGCCATTCCGGGCAGATCTGTACCTTATTTCTCGGGAATGTTCTGAAATTTTCAAAAACGTAGTTTTTTTTTTTTTAATTAAAAAATTTATAAAAGTATTTACTTTGACTTAGCAAAGACAAACACCTTCAAAATAGAAAATAGTACACGGTTAATGGGAAGTTATGATGCCAAATTTCACAAACTCGCCAAAAACCGTGTACAGCCATCCTTTCGATCTTTCTTGGTCGAGAAACCAAGAGGCACTGATTCTGTCAGCAGCCAGATGCTGTTGGTCGACCGACAGTGATCAGCACTCAGTGGTGGGTGGTAGGTGGTTTTACATGCGAAGTTCTCCGATGCAATACGAATTCGAGTGACTGGAATGGTCGGAAAGCACATTTAGTGTAGCCAGATTATATCTTTTAGCAGTAGACCACGAGGAAAAATCAGAAAATGTTCTGAAATGAAATCGTGGTAACAGCGTGCTGAGGAAGAGGGATGGAGGCATAGGAAAATTATGGGAAAATAAAGCAGACAGCAATACTCCATAAGAGAGCGTACTGCCAATCTTTTTGGAACAGATTATTATTGGTTATACCTCTATTTTACGTAGCATCTTTGGCGTCGGAGGCGGTAAACGATTAACTGTTCTGCTCTAGTTTTCGGAAACAAACAAAAAAGATTTATTTATTTTATAATATTACATAATGACTAAACCTATTAAAATAATAAAAGATTTGATTACTTTATAATAATTTGATTTGATTATATCATTATATATTATATGTATAGAGGGTGATCAACGAATTAGAAACGCATGAACATTTTTACTTTTTAGCTTTTTATTGGTAGTTTTTAGAAAACCTTCAGAACAAAAATTAAAATTCTTATGTACACATATTTTTTCGGGACAGATAGATTCGAAATTAATATAAACTTAATTAATATCTTGTGATTCCTCCTCGACTTTTTATTACCACCTTAATTCGGTTGGGCATACTTTCTACACAATTAATAATTATTTCTCGCATTTGGTTGTCATTTGTTCAAACATTCTTAATATTTTGCTTCAGTTCTGCAATATTTCGGTTCTGCAGACTGTAAACTTTCGCTTTTGGTAAGGCCCAGCAATTTTCAATTGGATTCAGATCCGAAGAATTGCCGGGCCATGGATTAATTTTCTCCTTCATTAAAAAGTGCTTGACCGATTTCGCTGTATGGCAAGGAGCTTTGTCCTGCATGAAGGTGTAGCAAAAAGGGTGATAATTGAGTGAATTCCTATGTGGAATAAAAACATCCTGGAGGACTTTATTAAACTGATCCTGCCTCATTGTTCCGTCAACAAAGTATACAGGGCCAGAAACTTCTCCAGAAATACAGCTCCATAACATTATTGACGGTGGGTGTTTGACCGTTCTTTGTATACAATCTTCTTTGTATCTCTCATCTCGCCGCCTCCTTACAAAGCAAAAAGATTCAGTCATCGTTTGCAGCTGAGACTCGTTGCTTAAGATGACCTAAAGTTTGAAAAAAAATCATTAGTTTTAATACATTTTATACTATGATCAGAAATTTAATAAAAATAAGCAACATTATCAGCTTACTTTTTTCCAGTCATTAATCGTAAGGTGTTCATGTTGTCTAGCCCACTCAAGCCGTGATTTTTTCATTTTTTGGGTCAACCTTGGCATTTTATCTACTTGCCTCCCTTTCAAATCGCTTTCATATAACCGCCTGCGTAAGGTAACTTGAGATATTTAAATTCCTTCCTCATCCAGACTCCGTTTAAGAACCTTAGTAGGAGCTCTACGTTGTTTTACTGCCATAAGGATTATTCTTCGGTCTGTCCTAGGCGTAGTTTTCCTGATTCCTTGGCACTTAAGTCTCCTATTGTATGTTGCAGGTTGATAATTTTTTAACAATTTTGAGATTCTACTCACTGTCGCACACGAAACATTCACTTGACTCGCAATCTCAAGATTTGTTAGCTTTTTTGATTTCAATAGTTCACCAATAGAATATTTTTTTTCATTTGTTATATCCTTTTTACGACCCATGTTCTCAATATAGTCTTGAATATCAAATTTCACACTAAATCTTTAATTTACACAAAAATATCACTCAAACGTTTATAATATCAGTCAGAAATCTTGCAACTGCATCCTTCAAATAAACCTTTAAGACCGAACTGAAAACTAATTCCAGTATTTTGCCGAAAACAGAATGTTTGTAATTACCTAGAATCGGTCATAAATGTGGAAATAGTCATTTGTCCTGGGTTTACCCATTTCTTAATTGGATGAAAAAAAGGACATGTCATAAAATAAACATTAACAGATACATCTTTGATCTCAGGTATTCGTCTTACAAAAAGATCTTATTTTAGTGTAAAAAAACTTGATGAGCAATATAAAATTCAATAAATTTTAGACGTTTCTAATTCGTTGATCACCCTCTGTATAAATAGTTTTAAAATACTGTTAATATTGTACTGTCGCTAAAGAATTTAATCATCTTTATGCGAGAAAACTCGAAAAGTGAGAGTTTAAGATACTTGCAGTTATTTCTAATTTGAAATTTCAAGTACACTGCTTATCCTATTCACTGCCCTCGAATTGCTATACAATAATAAATTACAGAAAACAGCTACAGAAGTAGGGAAATGGAAGTTTTAAATGCCTTGCTTGCATTAAGGATGAAACAAAATTACAACTCTCTGTCAGCTTGAAGTTAAAACGCAGCCGCAATAATTGCGCAATACAATATAGAGATTATGCTTAACAGTTAATCGTTCACGCGATGTACTTTTCAGAAATATATTTTAAATCATTAATTAATGCTTTTCTAATGTACCGTCCAACGAAAACGTTTTTAGAAAAAGCAATTTCGCAAATAGTCCAATTAAATATTTGTTAAGGCATCGAAACTCAACGTTACATCGCGCACCAAACATATTGGAAAGTATGTCCGAGCAAAAACAAACACTTTCGCTCACAACGAGTATACAGCGGATATACGAATATAATTTTTTTTATTTACTCTTTCTACAAATCGAAATGGACAAAAATTGTTTCTAACTAATTGAATTAACTTTTTAGTGCATTTTGAAAATAACATTACAAATAAGCTTACCGATTTCAAAACTGATAAAAAATGATGCTGCATATCAGCATATGATTCCTGAGATGCCATTTGTATGCCAAAAGATTGTGTTTTCTTTTGCGCAGCAATACGCGCAAGCAACAAAATATCAGCTGCAACAAATCCCGGCGTACATTTTGCTAAATATAAAGACAACTCTTTGCAAATATTTTCATTCATTTTCCATGGTGGTTTTGATAAAACTACATTAAGAATTTGTTCTCTTTGAACATCGTTTAATACAGATAAGCATATCTGAAAAAATATCAAATATATATTTTAATTATTAAGTAGTTCTATCTTACCTCTTTTTCAAATCTCCCAGGTCGTCTTACTACAGCGTTTATCATGTCAGCATTGGAGCTTGTCCCTAAAACTATAACTTTCCCTTGAATATTATAAATTTCGTCTAGCAGCGAACAAAATTGCCCACATATACGATTAATATTAGCTGCATCCTGAGATTCTGGCTTAGAAGGACAAATAAGCTCAACATCCTCCACAAATATGACAGTAGGACCTTAAAGAATGTTTATTAATACCGTTAAATTGAGCTCCATTTTTTTACCCTTTGGCTTAAAGCAATTGACAAACGTTGAAGCTTGATGAAAGATGCTACGAAGGATTTCTTCAGTTTCACCGGGATATTGCCGAACTATGTTTGAAGGTTTAGCGATAAAAACATTGCAACTATGTTTAAGCATAAAATTATTGCATAGCGATGTCTTTCCAGAGCCAGTTGGACCAAGAACTAACGCATTTAAAGAAGGCTTCACCCTCCATTTGAAGTCATTTAAAATTTTCCAATTATATATAATTGCATCTATTTCGTTGAAACAGTCTTCTATACCTTCCAGCTCGGACAGTATTACACATTCAGGCGTCTTCATTTTTACATCTTCTATGACCACATTTGTACTAGATCCTATCGTGAATACAGAAGAACCACTTGAAGATTTAACAATTATTTCAGTTATTCCAAAAGATTTTTCCTCTTCTGCTAGTTCTATACAGCAATTTGACATCAGATAATACGGTTCTAGCAGATCTCGTACAATATCTTCCATAACTGATTTAATCCTCGTCACACATTTAAAAATGTTATGGTTAAAAATTACTTGAACAGCGATGGATTTGACTGGATCTTTTTCGAATTCAATTTGCTCAATTTTAACTAACCGTTTTTCAGTGTCAAATTGATTTTTTAAGAGGCAACTTTCATTTATTAATACGCTCACCGATGGTTCCAAATAACAGCATGAGCTATTGTCAGAATCAAATGGAAAAATGCGTGCAATATATTTAAGACCCGAACTAGTATTTAGAATAACTGGATCTCCATAATGTAATTCCTTAGGAAATAATTTCGAAGGAACTTTGCACTTCTGTGTAATTTTTAAGCCCGTGTCTTCTATAGGAAGTATTTGCAAATCCAACGACATATTGGTGTTTATTAATTAAACGGCTTTAACTTATGATAAATGTAAAAGGGAATTGCTTCCGTATTAGGAAATCATGTCCGTGCTCTAGAAAAAAGTACAAACATATTACAATCATACTTTATATGAATTGTTTTAAGTAAACAATAGACCGCATATAAATAATATGAGAACGTTTCTTAATTCTAGTTATAATGAAAGCTACTGCAGCTTATGAATATTTATTTATGCAAGACCGTAGCTCGGCGGCACAAAGAGCTGAGTATAGAAAAAAACAAGTTCAATTTAAAACTAGTAGAATCAAATTTATAATCTGGGGATACAAATAAGGATACCAGAAAACATCTCAAATAGAGCATTTTTTTCTGAAGAAAACAGGCGTCAGGCGATATTTTTGAAAGCTCATTTAAGTAGAGTTAATATTAAACTTTTACAAAATGAAACATTAAAAACAATTGAAGGAACATGAAAACGGATAAGTACTAACATTACGATTCGCTTGAAAAATAATACGAACTACTGCTGAAGTTTTTGTAAAGGTATATAATATACATATATTTATTCTAACGTTCTCGAGCCTTTCGAGCTCGACGTCATTCGCAGCCAGAAATTCACAAAGCTTTTATTTTTTCAGTCCCAGCAATTCGTTTAAGGGGGTCCTCTACTCTCGTGGTTTCAAAAAATCGATTTTGTTGTTGTTTTAATTTCAATCTATATGTATCTGAGAATACGCCACGGAAATGATTTCGTGAAAATCACATTCCTTTGCATGTTTCTGTGAACCGAAAGGTACCCGTCCCCGGCCGATTCCGAGAAACTAAGCGCGGCGTGCCACGACGGCGCTTGTCCAATTAAAAATCATTGTCTAAAGAATACACCGCTCCGTTCGCGACATTGACAGAGGGAGAAGAATGTGGACAACCAAGAACATCAACGTGATCAGGAAGGAGAACTCTACGGCCTCGGTATATCAGATTAACTCGTAAGTTACTACAATTTAATTTATCATTAAACGCGTTTTCCCGAAAGTAGTGTTTTTTTTAGTTGCCGAGTAAGACTTCTCATAAAAGTATTACCCCGATTTCAATAATTTTTTTCAATTATTCAGAAAACATACCGCTATGTTTTCCCGAGTACGATTTGCAAAATGTTATTTTGTTCCATTTTTATAGCCTCGAATAGGTCAAAAAAAGACGTAAAAATTGGAAATTTTTACAAATTGTTGTATAACTTTTACAAATTGCAAAATAAAAAAATCTGTCACGGGAAAACATAGCCAACGTAACTTTGATTATAAATAATATAAATTTTCAGATTACAGATTACCCAATTGGCCACAACTTTGCTTAAGCGGGACCCATGCGGTTTCAACATCAATGTCATCAATGACGTTTCAAGGTCGCGAGAGTTATTTTTTTTCGTCTTAAAAAAAAATTGAAAAGTCAAAACATGTATCTTCGAAATAAAAAAAAAATTTTAATGTAATCAGTAGATCCTTCGCAATTTATTCCCAAAAAAACCGCTCCATTTCAGGCCTCAAGAGAAGAGGACCCCCTTAAAGAATTTAAAACTTTACAAATTTTATCTTATACGATAAGGTTTTACATTTCGCTCATGTCGGTGCAAACAGTAGCAGTTGTCGATTTGGACCAAAACGTTCGCGTAAATATTGTAACATGCACTGTAGTCTGGCATAGGCAACGTGATGAAAACGAAATCAAGTTGTGCAATGCGCATGTGCCGAATTTCGGAAACCAGAAAAACGTCAGATGCCGTATGAAGTTAATAATAACGGGCGAATAACGGAAATTTCTAGAACTAAGTTGCTGAACTTTCTATAATTAAGCTAAGTAGTACAAATAGGGCTGAGTAGCAGCCTAGTTAGTCAGTTGTATTTGAACCAGTGAAGTGCTAAGTGCTAATAAGTAAAGCAAAACAGTGTATTGTGAAGAAATATTATCAAGAAGATTGTGCAATGAATTAATCAGTAAAGTGAATAAAAGTAGTGAAAATTTGTGACTTTAAGATCCCCATTGCCGTTACAATTGGTGTCAGAAGTGGGATTAATTAAGAAAGACTAAAAGGTGAACTTAGAAAAAAAAGTGTGACTGTGAAATTAAAGTGAAATAGTGCAGCTAATATTAATATGAGGCGCAAACTGAATTATTTACGTGTTCAAGACTTGAAGGGGGAGGTAAGTTAACGTTCGCTACCTACAATTGGAAATAAATTTGCCCTGGTAGCGTTACTACAAGAAGTCATGGAAAAGGAAGGAAAGGATCCAGAGGCTTTTGTTTTTGAAGGCGACCTCGAAGCAGAAATTACTCCAAGCATGACAGAGCTTTTCAATGCTCTGTTGAAATTTAACTCAGCAATGGAAGAACAGAAGACTTCATCAGCCGAGTTGAAATCGTCAATGAAAGGTTCCGTTAATGAATTGAAGAACAGAAATCGTCAATAGTAGCTTAGCTTAAGTTTTCCGTTGAAGAAGTGAAAGCTGAAGTGGAAAGGAAAATGGGAAAGCTAAAGTCAGGTTTAAGACAGAGATTGGAAGAAGTAAAAATCTCTGGACAAACGAATATTAAACAAGTTAAAGGCGATATAGAAGCAATAAGGCATGAGCTGGAGAGCGTCAAGAAGAAGCAATCAGGAGTTTTATCCACAGACGTAATCGTAAGTAAAAGTCTTCATCCTCCAACATTTGACGGCCAAATGCCCTGGCAAACATACAGACTTCAGTTCGAGACAGAAG
Source organism: Leptarthrus brevirostris (assembly GCA_964036015.1). Classification (NCBI taxonomy): domain Eukaryota; kingdom Metazoa; phylum Arthropoda; class Insecta; order Diptera; family Asilidae; genus Leptarthrus; species Leptarthrus brevirostris. The sequence goes on along the minus strand of OZ038372.1, from coordinate 112,723,976 downwards.
CGGCAATGAACTTTTGGATTGACGAGAAGAAAGCTACAACTTTAATTTTGGCACTCAGAGGAGCAGCCACTGAATTGTTACAGACTATATCGGCAGAATACAGGTACAATTATTCATCTCTAATACAAGTCTTAGAATTGCGGTATGGAAACCAGCACATGAAAGAGGTGTACCGTCTTCAGCTACGGAGTCGAACACAGAGGCCTGGAGAGACGATGCAGCAATTATGTGCGGACATAGAAAGGCTGAAACACTTGGCTTATCCCACGTTTAGCTAAGATTATTTCAACGAGGTCGCAAGAGAAGCATTTATAAATTCACTTGCAGATCGTGACCTGTAGCAAGCAGGGCGACTAGCTGGGAAGAACACCAACGCTGAAGTTTTAGCTTACGCTCTGGCTTATGAGACAGCAAAATAAGCCTCAAGGAATACCGTACGCCGTACAAAGGAGCAATAGAGCTGTAAGGCCTATACCAAATCTACACTCCCAACAGGGAACGAATAAGGACCAAATCTGCGGGGCAGGAGTTGGCCGACGGAATCGAAGCCCTCGGAATCATCATCAACATAAAGAAACTACAGCGTAACGATAGCAGCTTAGTAATCAACGGAAGAGTTCAGGAACAAAAATGCACGATAACAGTAGACAGGTGCTTTCGGGTCTATTCTTCGGCGCGATTATGCTACAGACAACTGGCTTAGCAACAAAAATCGACACATTTTGAGGAAAGCTACAGGAGAGTCCGTGGAACTGTATGGGGAAATATTAATGACAATATCCCCCGGTGACAATCGATTTTCACACAGATTTCTTGTGGAAGATATAACAGATGAGTGCATACTGGGCCTCGATTTCATGAGATAACAGAACATTCAACTGGATATTGGAAGAGGAATCATAAAACGGTAACAGAGAGATTCCTATGGCTCTGGGATCAAATTGCTACTCGAAGCTGAACATCGTGACATATGAAGACGTCGAGCTTCTTTCTCGTGCAGAAACTTTAGTACGAGCAAAAGTTCTTGGTGATCCCGGGAGCTATCGAACTATCTAATAGAACCAGACGGAACAGAACAAATAAGAAATGTCGCCGTTATAAAATGTTTAGTGACTATCGAAGGTATGGCTAAAGAAGGTAGTTTTGGCACGAATCCTGGATTTCCGTGGAAAACCCATTATATTAAAGGAAGGTAAAGTTTTGGGGCATGGAGAACCAGCCGAAGAGATCATTTTGGCGAAATATTCAGACTTGGATGAAATCAAGCAGCTAAAGAAGGACGTTAAACAGCTAACCGAAATGGTACTTCCGTCTAATAAACTCAGCCAAGGGAAATATTGTAAAACAAAGAAGTTAATTGAAGAATTTGCAGATATCTTTGCAATAGATGACGAGGACTATGGAAAAACTGTTATAGTGCATCATAGAATCGACACAGATGACGCCCGACCGCTAGCAAACCCGGAAGAAGCAAACATCATGGTTGAAACAATGCGCAAAGAATGACTGATAGAAGAGTCGAAGAGCCCGTGGATGTCTCCAGTGGTGCTGGGGAAGAAGAAGAACGGGAGTACAAGATTCTGCGTAGACTATCGTCGACTAAATTATGTTACAATGAAAGATAGTTATCCAATACCTCGAATAGATGACACGCTAGATACGCTGTCAGGATCCAAGTGGTTTTCGATGTTGTTGATGACAAAGAGAAAACCGTATTTTCGGTGGGAAGTGGATTATGGCAGTTCAAGGTTATGCCCTTTGGTCTTTGCAATGCCCAGCAACATTCATTTTATTTGGATGACATCAGCGTAATTGGAAAAGGTTTTAAAGAACTCTTAGAAAATTTACGGGAAGTGTTGAAGAAACTGAAGTCAGCCAAACTGAAACTAAACCCTAAAAAATGTTCCCTCTTCGGAGACCAGGTCAAATATATTAGACATGTGGTATCGACAGAAGGAATTAGCACCGATCCTGAGAAAATAGCTTCAGTGGAAAACTGGCCCACTCCACAAGAAAAACACAAGTTGCGAAGTTGTCTAGGACTAGCAACGCAACGTATTACATGCGCTTTGTGAATAATTTTGCGGATGTAGCACGGGAACTGCATAAGCTAACAGAAAAGGCTAAAGCATTTATGTGGACAGAGAAGGCAAAAGACAGCTTTACAGCACTGAAGCAGGCACTTTGCAACGCACCTGTGCTAACTTATCCAAAGGCAGGCGATACATTTATATTAGATACCGATGCAAGTAATGTTGGAATTGGCGCCGTGTTATTAGAAAAAGTAACCGGACAAGAGAAAGTGGTGGCATACTATAGCAGAGCGCTATCAAAACCAGAAAGAAAATACTGCACCACAAGGAAAGAACTGCTATTGTTGATTCAACGAAGCATTTTCATAAATTCCTCTATGGACAGAGATTCACCCTCCGAACAGATCATGCAGCGCTGAAGTGGTTAATGCAATTTAAAAATCCTGAAGGTCAAGTAGCAAGATGGCTGGAAAGACTTCCATCCTATGATTTGAAAATTATTCATAGGAAGGATAGATCCCATGGAAATGCAGATGCACGTTTACGAAGGCCATGTAAACCGGAATGTAAATACTGTTCCCGTCTGGAAGGAAAATGCGACCACGTGACTGTACAAAGAAGAACTGTCGTACCCTTGACAGGAAGAATTTAAAGCAGCACAACGAGAAGACGAGAATATATCAACAATTTCGACGTGGAAGGATAACGACGAAAGGCCCCAATGGAAAGATATTTCCGACAGAAGTACAACGTTGAAGAGCCACTGGGCGCATTGGAATTCGCTGTGTGTTGAAGATGGAATATTGAAACGCAAATGGGAAACACCCGACGAGTCATCATTCCGAATGCAGGTATTAGTTCCCAGGAACAAGATGAAGGATTTGCTGGAAGAATTTCATAATTGTGCTTAAGGACATCTTGGCTTCAATAAGACTTTGGGGAAATTACGAGAACGATTCTACTGGTTGCATATGAGAGAAGACGTTGAGAACTGGTGTGGTAAATGTGCGGTTTGTGTCCGTAGCAAGAGATCACAAATAAAACAAGGGGAGCTATGTAGCAATACAACGTTGGAGCTCGTTTTGAGAGAATCGCGACTGACGTTGCGGGACCATTCCGAGAGTCAGATCGGGGCAACCGGTGCGTTTTAGTGGTAATGGACTGCTTCAGTAAATGGCCAGAAGTATTATGCAATATGAAATCAATAAACAAATATAGTGGCAGAGGAGATAGTAACAAACTGGATATGCAGATTTGGCGTCCACAATGAGCTTCATTTCGACCAAGGACGAAACTTTGAATCTCAAGTATTCCAGAAGGTTTGCGATATTCTTGGGATAAGAAAGAAGCAGACAACACCACTTCATCCACAAACTGACAGGATGGTTGAGAGGATTAATAGGAGATTGGTCGAACATCTCAGAAAAATAGTAGATGAGCATCAACGTGATTGGGATAGTGTATTGTGAAGAAATGCTGTGCAATGAATTAATCAGTAAAGTGAATAAAAGTTGTGCAAATTTGTGACTTCTATACAAGTATCTGAATTAATCCGTCGAGCCCGAAAAGCCCCATTTACGTTACAATATCAACATGCTCGTTCGTAGATAAACCCCTAAACTCTCGCTCGTATACCAAATCGTAATTACAATAAATTGATTCCAAAAAATATTAATTTACTCGCAAATTATAAGCACTCATTTGCTTGTTAACTCACAGTTGAATTATAATCTGTTAATTATTAAGGTCATTCCACGAAAAATCAACCCTCTTTGATTTTGACGAAATTTTGCATATTGATAGAGGTTTATTAGAATAGCAGTGTATTTTCTTAACTTTCCACTTTTTAAGACATGTGAAAATAAATCTTGGTGAATGATTATTTTTACAAGCCTCTTTTAACACCCACTCCTACGGGTACTAGATGTCTCTTAATCTAATAGTATCCAACGACATTAAGAGTATGAACTATGAATTCGAAGTTAACATCGGTCGAATTCGGTTCTTTTCCTGTCCCTTCCTCAGGTCTCGAGATCTTACCTTGGGTCTCCTCGATAGGACGATCAGGGGCGTCACAAGAGGATGTCCGCAGGGTGGGGTGCTGTCACCCCTCCTATGGTGCGGGACTTCTTCGCGTAGGACTATGCAAATGATATTGTAGTTGTGGCATCCAACGATATTGGGAACAACATCACAAGACAACTCCAGGAGGCACTAGACGTAGTTGCAACCTTATGCAATGAGGTTGACCTCAAAGTCAACCCTGACAAAACTGTGGTCGTTCCGTTCACTAGGAAGAGGAACACGACGGGTCTAACTGAACCGACCTTCTTGGGCACTGCGCTACCCTTCAAAGATCAGGTGAACTACCTGGGGGTGATCCTGGATTCCAAGTTATACTGAAACCTGCACCTAGACATAACCATGGAAAAAGCTCGGAAGTCCTTTTGGGCATGCCGTAGAGCTTGCGGGACTACCTGGGGACTTAAACCCAGGACAATGCTCTGGATCTACACATCGGTAATAAGGCCCGAGCGATTACATGGTGGCACAGAGCAAAACTTAATGTGACAAAGAATAAACTTAGCAAACTGCAACGTATGGCCTGCCTATGCTTCACTGGAGCCATGCGCACCTCGCAGACGGCTGCACTCGAAACCATGCTAAATATCAAACCACTTCATATAGAGATTGAAAGCATGGCTCTTTGTGCGGCCTACAAACTAGAGGGAGTCAGTGTTCTTGTGGGAAACATAGGTAAGGGCCACACGACAATAAGGGAGATTCTTGAAGCCACACCTGAGTTGGCCATGTTAGCTGATCAGATGCCAGCAAGATTCTGACTATTCCAACCACCCCTAATACGAGTGGAGAATTATGAGACCTGGACGCTTCCAGCTGTCCGTCCAGGGGAACTGGTATGGTATACGCTCTCCTCAATTCAGTTTATCACTGGCCCTGGGAAAGTACACCACCGTATTCCAGGCTGAGATCTTCGCTATACTGACTCTGTCTGGAGGATGATGAGACCCCACTACACGTACTATGTGAATGCCCTGCAGTGGCCAGGCGCAGATTTAGCCTATTTGGGAAACCAACCCTGGTACCGAGAGAGCTGAATGACTGCCGACTGCGGGAGATTTTGAACCTCTTCAGAGGGACCGGCTTACTATAAGGAGTTGAGAGGGATATCACAGTAGGCCCCAGTGGCCGCGGCGCTTGAGAACCTCACACCTCCAATTTAATCAAATCAAATCAATCAAATGATCGATATCCATGCTACCTTATACCAAAATTCGCATCAGGTATTAGTAATAGAACGCCAGTATACTTGGGTGTTAACACTTTTTTCGCATTTTCTACCCTTTGTCTTAAAACTTTCCTTTATTTAAAGAAAAGTGCAAAAAAAATAAGTAGGTAGTCAGGGATTTCAAGTCCTTTTTCTAGCTGGACATGTTGTACCTCTTTGGAAAGGTAAAAAGATAGACAATCTAATAAATATAAGAAAGAGGTAATTACAAGAATTTCTGAGTAAATTTGGAAAATGCCGATAGAAGTGAGATCCACATTGTGGACAATTTTGGAAGGATAGTAGTTATTTAGCGTTTGTTTGATGTCGCTGTGTTAAGTAGATCAAAAGATAAATATAAAAGAGTGATACGAATACCATGAAAATTGCAAATTTATGAATCATCCTGTAAGCCCCAAACGCCCCCCCCCCTCCCTCCCACTTATTTTGGCACATCCCTGTATCTGTATATATAAAATAAATTCAATGTGCGCTCTTGCATCTGTTGTGGAGCGGGCTTATGATCTTTTAAGATGAAGATAAAAGCCAAACTCATCTATAAAAATTTATTTTCAATTTTTTGTGGGTGCCACTCAATAATTCGGAGGGGGTCGATCTGATCGCTGTACAAAAACCAGCCTGTTCAGCATTAACAGCGCGCTCGATTGTTTGCTTGATTTTCACTGCAGTTAAAAGACAGATACCTCGCCAACTTGCCCGTTGCCTTTTTTGGGTATCTTCACAATTACGCCTTTTTTCCAATTAGTGGAATAGGTCTCGTTTTCCGAACATTTCTGGATTACGGGCAATGAGATCCGCCTTAAATAATTCCGCCGGTATTCCATCCATTGCTGGAGTCTTAACGAGGGCCATCTACTTTATTGCACCCACCATCTCTAATCTTGTTAAACATTTAATGTTAGCCACAAAAGGCTCGGATGAAGAGTTTTTCGGCGATCCAAAGGTGTTGTTGAGGGCTTCAACAAAATATTTTCTCCGCCTGCGCAATTAATGCTTGCAGGATATAAAGCTGCAAACGTCTTTCCTACCGGATTCTTGAAAATCTTGTATTGATATTTACTATCACCGCAGTAGGCCGCTTGTTCTGCCTTTTTCGCAAGCGCGTGATGTAGTTGCACTTATCACGTCTTATACTTACTTGAGTGCCTTCCTGTATCCCGATAACATCGATAATCCTACGATAATGGAAATATTGATTTGTACCTTTAAAAATATGAACGTTTTTGGGGAAAATTTTTTACATTTATCTCGGTATTGTCACATCAAAGGAGAAAGGTGAGAATTCTTAATTGAAAATCAATATTGCGTAGTTTGTTCTTTGAAAAATAAAATAAGGGACTGTCGCCAGACGATCATAAACCGAAGTAGTACCTGACCCAGAAACTGCAAGGTAAATTTTGAGACCTAATTACAGGTCGTAAAAGAAGGGTCGGATTACGACACATTACGCCGATGCAAGTTGTTAATGAGTTTAGGTTTAGAGCTCTTCTAGGAAGTGAGTGAACATTGTGAGTGAACCTAGTGGTTATTTTGAGTGTTTATTATAGTTCTTGGTTTGGTAGAGAATTTCTGTGAGTATTTTGAGTGTTTATCGTAATTAGTTGTTTTGTAGCCAATTTATAGTTTTTTTAAATGGTTTGAGTGAGTAGTTAGTTGTAGTGTAATTTAACGAATTATTTTAAGATACGAAAGAGCTTTTTCGCGAAGTCTGAGTGTCTAAGCGAATTGTTTGTGTTTTGCGAAGTCTTTGTGACGGAGCAAGGAGTAATTGAGCTTGTGAAGTCTTTGTGACGGAGCAAGGAGAGTTTTGTAAAGTCTGAGTGACAGAGCAAGAGGTCTGAGTGACCAGTAAACTCGTGTGTGGATGTGTGTATGAGTAGGTTAATAATATAACTCATTGAGTATAATTGAGAATTTTTTGTGATTGCGAAGTCTTTGTGACGGAGCAAGGAGTAATTGAGCTTGTGAAGTCTTTGTGACGTAGCAAGGAGAGTTTGTTATGCAAAGTCTGAGTGACGGAGCAAGAGGTCGTAGTGACCAGCAAACTCGTGATTGGGTGTGTGCATGAGTAGGTTAGTAATATAACTCATTGAGTATAATTGTATACTCATGCGTGGTTTTCTCTTTATTTTCAGAGTGATGGGCTCAGCTTTCCGCATCGCCGCTTTCCTTAAAAAAAAAAGTATGCTTTCCTTTAAAAAAATGTTAATTGAGCAAAAATAAATTCCTTTTTTAATTCTAGCTGCTGCCTTTAATTTTATTTACTATAACCTATAATGAATTCAGAAGTGGGATTAAATCCTAAGACAAGCGGAAAGTTACCCATCACTTTGCTGGTTGAAAATAAGTGTACAGATATTGTGGGAAACACATAGTTATTCCTATATACATATTTTTTTCCTGTCAGTAAAACTCTGTGTGTTTATTACTTTCTTTTTGGTATAAGAAACTGAAGAAGTGATTACGAGAAAATGGCATCGAGATATTGGCAGGAAAAGAATTTAAAGGAGAGAAATCTTGTAAAAAAACGCCGGAGAAACTATGAATCAACGGATGAAAAAGTTTCAGTGGAATCAAATAGCGACTCTTCTGGTTTAATGCAATTGGCTGAAATAATGACAGTGCTTACTCAAAATGTGAAAAAAATAAGTGCAAACAATATGTGTACGAAAACAGGCAGTGAAGTTATTCCCATTTTCAATCCTGAGGACAAAAATCAGGACATTAATAAATGGTTGAAAAAGATCGATGAGTTGAAATTAATTTATGGCTGGGACGAGAAAACTACTTTGTACTACGCTACATCAACTCTAGCAGGTTTAGCAAATGTTTGGTATATAAGTTTGCCAACAATAAGCTTTACTTGGGAGGAGTGGAAAATAAAATTAGAAGAGGCATTCCCTACGACGACTAATTATGCATCGCAATTAGAGGAAATGCTTCGTCGCACTAAGCGAAGTAATGAGACCTTCATAAATTATTATTATGAAAAATTAGCCTTGCTTAATATATGTGAAATATACGGAAAAAAAGCTGTATCTTGCATTATTGAGGGGATAACTGATAACACCATCCAAGCTGCAGCAAAAGTAAAGGAGTACACCGAACCAGCATTTCTACTTAAATACCTTAAAACTCGTTCGGAGGATAAGCCCAAGCAGATTGTGCGGAAAGAGCATCAAATGATGAAACCGTTGGAAATTTATGCGAAACGTAAATGTTATGAATGTGGAAGCAAAGATCACATTATGGGCCTAAAAGAGTCAACAAGCAAATCGACCACAGAAGGCATCACCAACAACCCGAAAAGCCGAAGCAAGTCTTAACAATGCAAGCAGAACAACAAAAAGGTGACAAATATTTTAAAGATGTTGTGGTTAATGGAACAGTAATTAGATCATATGTAGATTTAGGAGCTAGTTGTAACGTAATTAGAGAAGATCAATTAATCTTGTTAAATTTAGCTCACGATGGAAAAAACAATTAATTTGGGGTTATGGTGGAAGTGTTGTAGAATCACCGGGAGTTATAAAACACGTAAATGTAAAAATTGATCAGGCAAGCGCGGAAACAGACTTTCTTGTCGTGCCCAAACATGTGCAGAAAATACCTTTAATAATAGGACAAGCTCTTTCTGAACAACCACATATAATGTTACTCAAAGACAATAATAATTTACATATATTAGATTTGAATTGTAACCTTCCAAATATTGTAGAGTCGTTAAAACGTAAAAGTGAATTTCGCCTACTTAAACCTGTGGTAATACCACCAAAACATTCCGTTAATATTGATTGCAAAACAGATGATGTCGGTGTATTTTATCTTGAAACAAGTATAAGATTAAAGGAAAACAATGAAATTGTCCTGCCTAGATATGTAATCAAAACCACTGAAGAAGGAAAATGCAAAATTCCAGTAATTAATGCTACAGATAAAGAATTAACGGTATTACCAAAAAGTGTTTTTGCTAGCGGAGATAAATGCGCAGAAAAAGAAGGGAAAATTTTTATTATACAAAATGAAAATCAAAGTTCTAAATTTTCTGCGTTGAATATAGGAAACACCTTAACTGAAAAAGAAAAACAGAATCTAATTAATTTGTTAAACAAGTATGAACACTGCTTCGCAACATCATTAAACGAAATGGGACACACTAATTCAGCAGAACTTACAATAGAAATGGAAGATGAAAAGGCGATTTGCTACAGGCCATACCGTATGAATACAAAAGGACGCGAAAAAGTAAAAGAAATCGTCGATGAATTATTAAAAAACGACATAGTAAGAGAGGCTTATTCTCCATTTTCAGCACCTGTTCTATTAGTAAAAAAGAAAAATGGAGACCAGAGGCTTTGTATTGATTATAGAATGTTGAACAGTAAAATCAAACAAGATCGATTTCCTTTACCAAGAATTGACGATCAGCTAGATCAACTCCAAGGATATTCTTATTTCACAACAATGGACATGACGTCTGGATATTATCAAATTCCAGTCGCGGAAAAATCAAAATACCTGACCGCTTTTGTGACTCCAGATGGTCAATTTGAATTTAATAGAATGCCTTTCGGTATTTCTACAGCTCCTGCTGCTTTTCAGCGAATGATCAACAAGATTCTGGGTCCTTTGAGAGGAACAATTGCTGTTGCGTACTTAGATGATTTGTTGATACCATCAAGGAATATTGATCAAGGAATGTCCAGGCTTGAAACAATATTGAAAGTAGTTGAAGAACATAACTTAACATTTAATCCCAACAAATGTCACTTCTTCGAAACGTCAATAATCTACTTGGGATTTGAGATTAACAGCGAGGGAATGAGACCGGGAACCGAGAAAATTAAGTGTGTATCTAATTTTCCAGAACCTAAGAATGTGCATCAAATTAGACAATTTCTTGGACTCACTGGATTTTTTAGACAATTTATAAAAGATTTTGCAATTATCTCCAGACCATTAACTAATCTCACTAAGAAGGACGTTAAATGGAATTGGGGTCATAGTGAAAGAGAAGCTTTTAAAACTCTCAAGAATCAGCTTATAAATAGACCGGTGTTGGCAATTTATAATCCAAACGCTGAGACGGAGGTACATACCGACGCTAGCAAACTAGGTATAGCTGGAATATTATTGCAGAAGTCACCAGAAGGAAAGCTGCACCCAGTAGCCTACTATAGCAGACATACTAATAAATCTGAACAAATATGTCATTCATACGAATTGGAAACGTTAGCATTAGTGGAAACGCTTAAGAAATTTAGAATTTACCTATTAGACATCACATTTAAGGTCGTAACGGATTGCAATGCAATTAAATTGACTGCAACGAAAAAGGATTTGGTACCAAAAATTGCACGATGGTGGTTAATATTACAAGAATTTACATTCACTATCGAATACAGACCAGGGACAAAAATGGCCCATGTTGATGCATTGAGCAGAAATCCAGAGTGTGGCGTAGCTGAAGAGAAAATTCTACGAATTGAAACTGCAGATTGGATTTTGGCTAATCAACTAAATGATGAAAAAATTAAATTGATCGACGAAGTTCTACATAAGAAAAGAAAATTCATAAAGATTATAAATTAGAGGATGAATGCATTTATAAGGTGACTGATAAGGGACTTAAATGGCTAGTGCCAAAAGGAATGCACAATGAAATTGTTAGGACAGCGCATGACGAAATGGGACACTTTGCTTTGGAAACACCTAGGGCTAACGGGCAGATGGAAATATTTAACTCTACATTGTTAGCTTCCTTAGCTTCTACGACAAAGGATGACAATAAATGGGATAAAGAACTAACCAAAGTCCAATTTTCAATAAATAACACCGTTCACAGTATAACAAAGAAAACCCCAAGCGAGTTATTGTTTGGTTATAAGCCCAGATCTCCAGCCGATGCCCAAATCAGCAAAAGGATAAAGGATAAAGGATAGTCAAGTTAAACAAAAAGAGAAATACGATAAGCACAGAAAGCCAGCCAAAACATACGAAATAGGTGATTTAGTATTAGTAAAGAAAGTTAGACATGGTGAAGGACAAAGCAAGAAATTATTCACAAAATATAAAGGGCCATTTAAAATAGTAAAAAGATTGCGAAACGATCGATATGTTGTCAGCGAATTGACAGGCTCTTACCGTTCGCAAAGAGCTCCTTACAAGAACATCGAAGCAGTTGACCACTTGAAGCCATGGATTCCAAAGTATGGAAAATCAGATTCAGCAACTGATACAGAAGATACAATAAACGAGGACGTTTATAATTCTCAGGTTGGCCGAACTATCACATCAAAGGAGAAAGGTGAGAATTCTTAATTGAAAATCAATATAAGAATTGCGTAGTTTGTTCTTTGAAAAATAAAATAAGGGACTGTCGCCAGACGGTCATACACCGAAGTAGTACCTAACCCAGAAACTGCAAGGTAAATTTTGAGACCTAATTGCAGGTCGTAAAAGAAGGGTCGGATTACGACACATTACGCCGATGCAAGTTGTTAATGGGTTTAGGTTTAGAGCTCTTCTAGGAAATTAGTTAGACTTAATATTTGTGTAGGACTCGTATAATTGCGCAGTGGCGAAAAATCCAATAGATCTTGGATTCTTCTGGGAAGATAATATTTACAAAAGATAAATGAGAGAGATCCCTTATTTACTTATATAAAGAAACATAAGGGAGTTTTCTAGAAGGGGAAAACCTCATAAGATCTTAATTAAAGATGAAATTGAGATCGACCAGTTTGGTTTCAAACGTGGTCCGCGCAACTGAATTCTATAGTGAGTGAACATTGTGAGTGAACCTAGTGGTTATTTTGAGTGTTTATTATAGTTCTTGGTTTGGTAGAGAATTTCTGCGAATATTTTGAGTGTTTATCGTAATTAGTTGTTTTGTAGCCAATTTATAGTTTTTTTAAATGGTTTGAGTGAGTAGTTAGTTGAAGTGTAATTTAACGAATTATTTTAAGATACGAAAGAGCTTTTTCGCGAAGTCTGAGTGACTAAGCGAATTGTTTGTGTTTTGCGAAGTCTTTGTGACGGAGCAAGGAGTAATTGAGGTTGTGAAGTCTTTGTGACGGAGCAAGGAGAGTTTTGCAAAGTCTGACTGACAGAGCAAGAGGTCTGAGTGACCAGTAAACTCGTGTGTGGATGTGTGTATGAGTAGGTTAATAATATAACTCATTGAGTATAATTGAGAATTGTTTGTGATTGCGAAGTCTTTGTGACGTAGCAAGGAGAGTTTGTTATGCAAAGTCTGAGTGACGGAGCAAGAGGTCGTAGTGACCAGCAAACTCGTGATTGGGTGTGTGCATGAGTAGGTTAGTAATATAACTCATTGAGTATAATTGTATACTCATGCGTGGCTTTCTCTTTATTTTCAGAGTGATGGGCTCAGCTTTCCGCATCGCCGCTTTCCTTTAAAAAAATAAAGTATGCTTTCCTTTAAAAAAATTTTAATTGAGCAAAAATAAATTCCTTTTTTAATTCTGGCTGCTGCCTTTAATTTTATTTACTATAACCTATAATAGTATCCTAAAAAATGTTTCCACCCACCAATATTAAACTTTTAATTTAAAAAATATGTGCCCAACGAAGCCAAGAAGGAAAATAGCGAAATTCTTTAAATCGAATTTACAAAATCGAAGGACAATGTGAACAAAATTCAAAATATTAAAGATGATTTATGTCATTTTAGTGGAATTTTATATCTTTTAGGTTTTTCGTCCAATTTATTAGGATTTTTACAAGGGACAACCCTATGATGTGTTAACATGGCTTAGGCCAGAAGGGAATTAGGGTAAGGATAATGAAGGAAATTGAGTCTTGTTATTGCATTGCTGCGAGTTAGTCAACAGTCCAGAAAAAGGGTAGATTTTTTATTTACTGCAATTACAAAACTCATAGGCAGATAGAGACAAATTCTGAAGAATTAAAATATGTAGCCATGGTTCTTTTGGTTATTTTAATGGGCCTCGCAAGGCGCATTAGTTTTCCCATTAAAAATTGGAATCCTTGATAAAAAAACATTCAGGATAAGGGTTAAATATCGAGTTAATTCTCACAAACGATGACCAGAACACTCCAAGAAATCGATTGGTGTATTGGGTTGTAGGAAAAAAACCTCAACTTAAAGTATAATAGCAATTGTTATTATTGGTGAAGTCTGTTCTTCCACTGGTATTATGTGTAAAATTTCGAAGGTAGGTGTGCTGGAAGGGAGCTTCGTAAGGCGATTTGTATGATCCCTTTTTTCTTGTCATAAAAACTTCGCACTTTTGGATGGAGTGAGGGAAATTTAATGTCTTCTTTTTGCATTGCTGCGAGCTAAACAACACCTCAGAGATGGAGTGGTTTTTTTTTTGCCTCCGTTGCAGATCTTGCTCCTTCTCTCTACTACCTGCTGTTTCGATACTGATGAAATGGACTGTGAATGACACAAAAGTGCACATTTTGGCGTTTTTGAATTTAATTCGACAAAAGTACAAAAAATTGTAAACTTTCCTATCAAGCAAAAACATTGTATTCATTATTTATTATTATTATTAAGATTTATAAAATACTGACTATTACAAAAAAAAGAACAATATAATACAAAGAAAAAGTAACTCTAACAAAGCTGATTCCTCAGATGAGACCTAGATAAGTGAAAATCAATAAGCTCAATATGATTATTAAAAAGACGACACATAGATGTAATAGGCTCATGCATACCACAATTAATGTGGTGGTGGGAAATATGGAGAAAGCTTTGGTTCCTTAAGGGGCGAGTAGGAATCGATAAATATAGAGCTCCCAGCAATTCGGGGGAATTAACCGCGCCCCGCAAGCAATCGAAGGCAAAAACAACTCGGGAGTTGTCGCGTCTACTTTCAAGGGACTCCGTTGAAATAAGCTAAATCTAATGAATCTACGCTGCACAGCCTCAATACTATTACTATGAGTCGCATGAAAAGGAGACCACACAGGACTTGCATAGCATACTCCAAAGGAGGTCTTACGAATGTAAAATAAAGGTGTTTAATTATATATGGGTCATAAAACTCCTTAGACCATCGCTTGGCGAAGGCCAGAGCAGAATTAGCTTTGATAAAAATAGTGTTGATATGGTCGTCAAATGAAAAGGTGGTATTTAGCACGACCCCTAAATCTTTGGTCTTGTCAAGTCTGTAAGCCACCATCTAAGGTGTAGTTAAAGTGCACTGGATTCCTTGATCGAGAGAACAAGCAAGTGTTTAGAAGAACTACGACTTAATAGTCAAATGTTAAATAGAAATTTCTGAAGTCTTCACTTACGTCATTGATCCACCGGACAAACGATATATTGTAGAGCAATATGACCTTAGTTTTCGATATAATTAAGTGTAAAGGTAAAAGGTAGGGTGCACTTTTGCTTTTACCAACGACTTTTGATTTTTGAAGTTCGCTAAGGCTAAAATTCGATTGCGTACGTGACTTCAAGACACAGTAGCACAAATTCAAATTCTTTTAACTAATGTCTTTTAAAGAACCCCTAAATTTGTATTTGGGTTCTAAGATGTAAAGAATAAATTATTAGTAAAATCAGCTGTTACCTTTGCAGGAATAAGTAAACAAGGCAGCGCAAGACAGGATCAATTTAGATCATTTTGCTTCTCATGCACGTTTTTATTTCAACTTTTCATTTCGAATATAAGCAGTATTTAGTTCGTTAAACTTATGTAAACATTGCCAAGCTATGGATCTGTAATAGTTTTCAAAATAATGTGGCACTTTGATTAGCGATTCACATCTTAATAACATGTATTTTAGTATCAATGCTCACACAATCACCTTAGATAAATTGCTTATTCCAAAGTAAATCTCGAAGTAGAAAAAGCATACCATACTCCAATAAATAACAAATCGTAAAACAAAAAATTGTAAATAAACGGCACCACATGGAGTTGTCAAACATCATACATCATACATCGAACATGTTATAACACATGGCATAACGACCACGAAAAATGTAATTCAAAAAACCTCGAACAAGATTAAGTTAATCACTGTATGAAAAGACGCGAAAACTAAGGTCTCTTAGTGATCCCCTAAATTAGTATTTGGGTTCTAAGATGTAAAGAATAAATTATTAGCAAAATGTACTAATCAGCTGTTACCTTTGCAGGAATAAGTAAACAAGGCAGCGCAAGGCAACATCAATAAACATAGCAAAGCTATGGATCTGTAATAGTTTTCAAAATAAAATGGCACTTTGATTAGCGATTCACATCTTAATAACATGTGTTTTAGTATCAATGCTAACATAATATCACCTTAGATAAATTGTACTGGCTGGTATTGACAACTAACAAACAGTACTGACAGATTCATCAACGAGAACTTTTGCACCAAGAGCTTTTGCTCACTGGACCGAAGTTTGCTCCAGTGCCCGTTCAATTGCAACGGTCGTTTATTTGAATTATTTATGATACTTTATGTTTAAATATTTTATTATTATAACATTTATGTTAAAATTTTAGCAACGAAGGTGATAATTTCCTTCATTAATCATTTTAAAAATATCAAAGCTGGAGCCAACTTCACCAGGCCGCTCCAAAAAGCACACACATTTAAATGAGAGAGAGATTTTGGAGAGCTCTGAAAGAGTTTCGAAGAGCTTACAACAACAACTGCCTAGTAGGTGGATTAAATTGGCAACAGTTCAATTTAAACTATGATGTTTTTGCAACAATATATATTTAAAATGAAATTAGTAGGCAACCACACGATATATGAAGAGGAGGACTACATGCGCCCAAATGTATTTCTTTAAATAATCCACCTACTAGGCAGTTGTTGTTGTAAAGTTCTCTAATTAAATTTAAATTGTTAGTGCAGAAATTTTAAATGTTTAGTGACATTTTTAAGTGGTTCGCGTCCATAATCTTAGTTTGAAATTAGTTCTGATACGATATCCAAAATGTAGATGGCTCTTATATGAATTCAAATGCCCAATCCACATAGCACCAAGTTTTGACAGCAGTTAATGCCGTTGTTTCACGCTTGTTCTGTTGATTGTCGTTAACGTCTGGGAATTGTTTGTGATTTTACAGTTCTTCGGCGATTTTATTTGCTATTTTAATTATGTAAGTAGTTATCTAATTGAACGTTAATAGAAAGTGATGTTTTCGAAATATGAATGAATAGAAAAACGTAAAGAAAGGAAATTATAGGTGCAAAAATTGACTTGCAAAATATCTTTCAAGATGGCCGGAGACTAATTTCAGTTTACGCAATTTTGTTTATCCCATAAGAAATGTATAAAAAAGGGTTTTGTGGTGGCTCTAGATAATCAAGAAGTTTCGTTAACATACCTTAACACCGTTTTTATCATATTTCAACCTACCTGGTTAATAAGTATCCAAATAATATGTATGACACATCGTTTGCTTTTGCTCTGGACATTGATTTTTCTTTCGTTAATTTGGTTGAAAGTGGAATAAGCATAAGCGAGATGCAATCCCTTTAAATTTGCAAGTGTAACAAGCACAGTAAATTATGTGACATCATACAAACACAGGCGCATGACGTATTTTTGACTAGACTTTTTGACGCAACGCAAGCGTATTGCAGTGTCAAAAGCGTAGTGGTTTTTTTAGACAGCTGTATAATTATCGTATTTTCGATTCTATTTATCCAATAAGGCATAAATAAAGTGCTAAAACCAGTTGTTTATTCCTTAAATCACCACTAAAAGTTGTCCAATAAAGGTTTTCAAATAGGCAAGTATAAAAATTTTTCATTCATGCATGGGGAGCAATTATTATCTGATGTCATGAACCTGCAAATATCAAGTGCAAGGCTGTCCGCAAATTAAAGATTGATTTCTTTATTAATAGCTAAGCCCATACGACATTGCTTAATTATAAAGATTTTAGATGGAACTAAAATGGTTTAGTAAAATTGTTTCCATACATCTGGAGTGGTCTGGTGCTTTTCTCTTTGTTTTACGGTCATGAATAAATTGCATAACTTAAACTAGACATGTTCTACCTGCTATTCCTGTTTAATGAAATTTTCATGTATTTCTTAAATTATTAACCTCTGGACACCTTGGCCAACCGGCACAAAGGTTTATTAAGCTATCACAAATGACGAAAATGCTAAAAGACTGTCCGGGAATACAGTTTGATAGATAAATTCGCAGTGACATGTGTGGAAGATTGCGTTTCAAGCGAATCAAAGGTGATATTAAAATATTGTTTGTGTTTATTTTCATTTGTAAAATTATAGACCGTGAATTTCCTTTTACGTTTATTACCAAAGGTGAGCTGACCAAATAATCTATAAAAATTAAGCAGTTAATACTGTTCGGAGTTTTGCGTAGTTACAGAAAAATTTATTTAACAATTTTTCGTGTACTCGTATTTTTTTGCTGATTTGCTGAAATATAAAACAACCTAATTTTTCAAAACCTTGTGTTTTAATTATGTCTGCAATAATAAATCCATTTGTGAGTTCCAATTAAAGAAGAATTTCGCTTTGATTTTCTTGCCGCGAAAAAAATTCTAGTCTAAAAATTTTCTTTAACACCCTAATTAATCGGTTTTGCCTAACCAGATATATTTAATGTGTACTCTGGAGGTGCCAGGTCGTATCCCACGGGTAGCGACCCATAGTTGTTTTCTGCTGATAAAAAGGTTATACAGAGAAAATACCAGTGGTTCGGAATCCTTTTAAAATGTAGGTCCACACGCAGTCGTTTTCTCGAAGCGGGCGAAGTGTTTTTCATGCCTCATGCCCGACAAGGGTTCGCGGGAAGCAGAGAAAGAAGTAATGTGAAATAATAGTTGATATATGTATAAATAAAAAAAGGCTAAAAATGGTAAAAAAAAAAAATTAATCCAATTAAATTAAGAGTGTAAAAAAGAGGCACGCTGTTGTAAAATGACCTATATTGGCCGTGACTGAGCAAGGTGTATTGCGCGCCTTATCGTTTTTCTTTTTAATTGGTAAACGCATTTGTGAATTCGGTTTATAAGAATCATCGTATTTTCTTATAGTAGAAATGGAAAGAAAATAACAATACTCTAAATTGGAATACGCATTGCGAAGTTAGGTTTCGCCCCTTCCTCACCCCTGAAATGTTTGTGATAGTAGCTGTGGGAGAGCATACTTTATACAATAAATCGATCAACGCGAAGTTGAACTCCACCACCCTATGTTCCGCTTAATTAATAAAATTATTTCAGCACTGACTGTATAATAATATCTTAATATCTCATACTTAACACTTGTTCAAAGATCTGAGTAAGGAAGTTTAGATACAAGCCTGAAAACAACTACAAACAGCTGGGCATTGTTGGTGTAAACAAACCGCAATTTCTAAAGTAAACCATATGGAGGTAAATCTCGATGCTTGCCTTCCGTTGAAAAGGTATTTGATCAACAATAGTGTGATGCAAGATAGGACCATAGCATTTTGCACAGATGGCCCAAAAAAAGAGCGTAGCTGTTGTTTTGGAGTGTCATACGAGGAACTAAACCTGTAGATATGGAGAGAGGTAAATAACACATTTGTTCTTCAGCTTGAAATCGCAGCGATAGATATAGGACCGAGGAGGCTAAAATTACTTTAGGGAACGCTGGCATCAGATATTTAATCTTTTATATCTTTTAAAATAAACCGTAAAAAAAGGAAGCTTGGTTTTTCTGATGCGATTTCAGGTTTCTTTAAGTTGTAAAAATATTCTTAACGATAAGAATCCAAAAATTTCATCATATTTTTGCTGGTTTTACGTGCATTTGTGCCATCTCTTGTGGGCATATCCCAGTGCTCCTAACAAAAGCCAAAGCAAAATCCTCAATAGTCAACAAAACAAACACACAAGATAGTCTTTCCATTAAAAACATAAAAATTGCAAACTTTTTATGACCGCATATTCAGAACATTCGTATATAGGTTCACCTCAAGTAAATTCCAAGTTGAGAATTTAACAACATTATGAGAAAGTAGAATTTCAAAAAATATCAAAAGTCGACTGCGAGAGTCAGCTACGGTCACACAGTGAACTGTAAAAAATTAAGAACAACAAATTCGATTTCACATAGCTTTTTCGATAACTGCGACCAACTGCAGTCGTCTTTTGGATCGCGCTCCTGCTGCACTCGTGTTTTGAATGAGCTTCCCGTCTATTTTATAGTAGGATTGTTTGTTGACGGTACTCCGAGCCAAAAAGATCCGTTTTGTGTTCTTTGAGAAAATAGCAAAAATCTTCTTGTGCTTTTTGTGTTCTTTGATAAAAAGCCAACCTCCTATCGGCTCTTTTTATGTTCTTTGAGAAAAAAGCAGAAATCTCAGATCACTTAAGGGCCAACTTTTCTGCTCGTGCTTTAATCAAAGTGCAGCTTTCTAACGTTTAAGATCGAGTTATTTGAAAATGACAGTCAGCTGCAGTGGATAACTGCACCCAATCCGGGTTTGCTAATCGGGTGAGAGCAGAGCTCTGCTCTGATACCTTCTTTCCATCTCTTTTTGGCTCCGAGCCGAGATCTGCGCTACTGGGATCTGTGTCGCGAACAGACGGTATTGGATCGATGGATGAGTGTTCATGATCACCACGCTATGGTTCCAAGGTTCGAGTCTCGGTCTAATCATGAGTTTTTAAATAAAAAAAAGATCCACCCCGTCTCTGGGACGCATCATAGGGTTGTCTCCTAGTCTGTGGAACTGTCAAATATGCCTTCTGCCATTCCGTAGTAATTTACTTCAGTTTTTACTGCCGTCGTTGAGCATAATTTATTTGTTTTACCATTTTATGTGACAGATAGTCTTAGTTAACGTAGAATGGATTGTCCGGCATTGTTAACGTTTAGCGTGTTTTTAAATGAACTAAAATTTGCTGGATTAGGAGGAGGCAAATGAAAACTTATAAGCCTATCAAGTAATAAATGAAAGAAAATGGTTTATAAATTACGTTCGGTTAAAAATTTGCCCAGTTAATCGAACGGGCAATGTTACACAACATTGCCAAAGATTATTTACTTAATAATAATAGTTGTAGGCAAATAACTAAAGATGACAGAGAAGAGAATCATCGCAGGTTTATTTCGGAAAAGTCTTGCAGTATCCAACGGGATTGCAAATATGCGTGCAGACAGAGTACGCAATTTATTGAATAAATAAATTAGAATCTGAATTGGTGGTTGCCTTTATAATTGTTAAGAAAATAAAAAATGGAGACTTCATACAATGTGATTCCTTTTAAACAGATTCGCTTCTTTACATAAAAGTAAAAGTGAATGCTTCGAAAGTGCCAAAGGAAATGTCTTAGTCAATTGCCTTTTATAATATAGTCAAAGCCAGCATGAAATAACTTAAGCTGCGTACAAAATGGTTAAAAGCCGTATAAAATTCACCACACTTTCTGCCAGGTTCTTAATGCGGCACTAAGGCACATAAAAATTTTACAAATTACGTGTGAACCGTCTGATAATTAATTTAAATAACTTTAATTAAAACCGACTTTGATTGATTACTGCCTGACAAATGTTAAATATCTGCCCGCACTCATTGCTCTTCATCCAATCCAAGTGCAGAAATTTGCACTATTTTGCAGCCAAACAAACGCTGTACATTATGTCTGTCTGTTTACTCGAAAGTTATTCACAAAACTGATAGTTTTCGTCTGCACTGCGTCTGTTTACTTTTGAACTTGGAGAAATTTGACAGTCGAGTAATTTCCCCTTTTGCCCAAATTTTACACACGCGGACAAAATTTCGGCTATTAACTTTTGAGTAAATTGTTATTCACTTTTATTTATTTTTAAAATTTCTTTTACATGCGCACTGAAATTTGGTTTTGACTGTTCTTCAGTTGTCATCTTAGAATATAGAACTAATAAGGAAGTGTTATAATCTCAGAAAACTTCGGCATACTTCTTTAAGTACTGAAATGATCATTTCTTTTGTGAGTACACCATTGAATTAACACAAATTTAGAATTTATCTATTGAATCGTGCATGCCCCTTTTCTAAACATAACCAAGAACTGCCTTTGAACAATTGGTGTGACTAAAAATGAGCATGTTTCAGATGTAAAAAAAACTGGAAATTGTAATAAAAACTTTTATTTTTTATCATTTCTTCTTTTTTCGGTATATTAGGACAATAAACAATCATAAGAAGTTAGTCGATGCAGCGATTATTGTCACAGCACAAAAGTGAGCTCTTTTTGTGAAATAAAGTTATTAACACTTTATGTTCCTAAAGAGTTTTTTAAAACACTTTATGTTCTTTGTCTATCTAGTTCAGCAAATTTAATACTTCACTTCAAATTTGTACACAAACTCAAAAAGTCTTTAACACGAACGCTTTAGATGAAAATCACACCAAATGCAAGTTGACAGTTTGGCTGGACTCACATATACGGCACATAAGCGCCTATCCTGTTTATTGTACAATCTAAGGTTGCCATCGATTTACCCAAAAAGCGTTTGCTAACTTTCGTATTTGTAGGTAGAAGGTTTGTTTGTTTCACTGCATGGAAAGTGCAGAAATAGTGTAGAGTGTAATCGATGTGACGTCAAAAGTGTAGAAATTTACATTACATTATTACTACATTACACTAACTTCAGCGAAACAAACATTTTAAGTGTAATTTGCTGTCAGTTATATTTAACAGAACGTGTTTTGGTTAATACAATTTTTTAATATCAAAAATAAAATTGTAAATAATACATTGCCTGATAATTAATTAAAATCACTTCAATTAGACCGACTTTGTTTGACAATTGCCAGACAAATGTCGAATATCTGCCTCACTCATTGCCCTTCATCAAATGCAAGTGTCTGCACTTTACAGCGTTTAGTACTATAAATTGATTTTAAAAACACCTTCTTCACGTACCGTTCACAAATCCGAATCCGGATACATTTCAGCATGCATCCATGCCATCATCAGCGGAGCAAGTTAAAGTTCAATTATTTTACATATGTAACTTACAGCGTTTGTTTCGCTGCAAAAAGTGGAAATTTCTACACTTGATTGAATGAAATGCAATGAGTGCAGGCAGATGTTTGACATTTGTCAGGCAATTGTCAAACAAAGCCGGTCTTAATTGAAGTGATTTTAATTAATTTTATCAGACGAGTCACACATAATTTCTTGCATTAAGGTCGGCAATATATATTATTTTCCATTTTATTTGTGACATTAAAAAATTGTATTAACCAAAACACGTTCCGTTAAATATAAGTGACAGCAAATTACACTTAAAATATTTGTTTCGCTGACGTTAATGTAGAGCAAATTATTGCACTTTTGACGTCACATCGATTACACTCTACACTACATCTGCACTTTTCATGTAGCGAAACAAACAAACCTATTAAGTTTACACTGAGAGGGAAAAAACGGCTTTTGACGTAAATTTTGCACACAGTGCCAGGTAGTGTACAAAAAGTGGAGCGAAACAAACAGACCTTGTGTAGAAAAAGTGGAGCGAAAACAACAGACCAATTAATTTAAAGCAGGGAGGTATTTTAAAATATTCCAATATATTCAATATCTTCAGAGAAAACACGATGAAATATTATCTGCCTTCTGGGGAATTTTTCTCGGCAATGCAGAGAGGGACTGCTGGTATCTTAATATACAGAAATAGTAAAGTAAATACTAAAAAAGTATTATTGTAGTTTTTGTTATTGTCATTTTTAGTTTGTAGTTTTAATTACCCACGATTCTATAAATAATAAATTTCCCAGTTGGACAAATAATGAAATACGTAATTAAAAATATTTATATATTTTTCCCGACACCTAATTAGAAATTCCAAATTTTTATTACTTCCGTTCACTCTCACCCAACTTGTAGCACTTCCTTGTTAGTTACTTATTCTAAGGATACAACAATCACATTGCTATGAAAATGCCGCTCTTCAACGCAGAAATTCGGATACGGGGAAAGTGCATTTTAGAAAAACGTGTAAACTTGGTGCGTTTTAGACCCATCTGTCACGAGGCATAAGTAAATGTGCCCATATTATATACTAAGGTTCACGAGACGTAGTGAGGAAGTTCAATTCCTATTCTCTGGCGTAACACCACACGCAATAAAACTGATATGTCAGCACAGCCTTGCGCGCGAATTGTAATATTCAAATTCTTTTAAAAATCTTCAAGAACAATTAATTGATTTTTTGAAATGTAATAGATTGTAGAATAAATATTTTAAGAAAAATCTTAAAGGCAAATCCAGTGCACTTTAAATAAATACATTATTACGTGTTATCTAGATATTTATTGGTGTGTTACTCACTTTAAAAGTTTGCTATAGCTCTTTGTTTAAGCTGTTTACAAGGAATCGTTACAAAATTCCAAAAACAAAATTCAGAGGGAAGGCAACACACCAAATCCCGAAAATCAAAAAATTGTAAATACAAAATTTCGAAACAATTTTCAAATATGAAAGAATTATACTATTGGAATACCTTTAACTCTTCAATTCCCAGAGCACGTTCGGAAGCACAACTATAGTCATAGCCATAGTCAGCTCTGACTATTTTAATAGCTGTGCCAAAGTCAGCTATATGTATATTGAAGTGTATTGAAGAATATCTCCGATAAAATGTCAGATGATGATAACAAAAAACAACAATCTGTACTGAACCGTTTATCCACTTTATAGGATTACTCTTGAGATTTTTTCTATTCTCTATTCCGTGGTTCATTTTCGTACTGTTAAATATTAAATTAATTGTTTATTCATCATCCACATTTAAATATTTTTTATTTAAAATTATTTATTTTCTCAATTTGTAAAAAACCCATCAGAATTATTTTATCTGTCATTTGCAAGCTTAGAATATATAACTAATAAGGAAGTGCTATAAGTTCAGAAAACTTCGGCATACTTCTTTATGTGCTGGAATGACCATTTCTTGTGTGAGTACACCATTGAAGTAACACAAATTTAGAATTTTGGTAGAGGCGTTGGGAAAAATATAAAAATACCCCCAATTAACTATTTAATAGTTCACTCAGTTGTTTCTAACTATTTGTTACGCACATCTTTACCTTTTAGGAATTTGTATTTATATAAAGGAGAAAGAGAATTATTATCTATTCAATCGCGCATGCCCCTTTTCAAAACATAACCAAGAACTGCCTTTGAACAATTGGTGTGACTAAAATTGAACATATTTCAGATGTAAACAAACTGGAAATTGCAAACAAAAACTTTTATTTATTATCACTTATATTCCAGAATTTACACTTTTTGTGCTATATTAGGACAATAAACAATCATAAGAAGTTAGTTGATAACTAAAACCTTCCTAAAAAGTGATCTTCTTGGCGAATTGCAGCGATCATTGTCACAGCACAAAACTGAGCGTTTCATTGTGAAATTAACTTCTTAACAACACTTTAAGTTCCTTAAGAGTTTTTTAAAACACTTTTTATTATGTTCTTTGTCTATTCAGTCAAACAAAATTAATACTTCACTTCTAACTTGTAAATAAACTCAAAAAGTCTTTTACACGAACGCTTTAGACGGAGTTAACAGTTCAACTTCGTCTTCCTCGTTGTCTTCACCTTGCCAACGAGCAATTTGGCTGGTCTCACATATACGGCTCATACACGTAATGGCCTATCTTATTTATTCTATAATCTAAGCTTGCAAGGGAATATTACATGTGTTTTATATGTGTGTGTAATGGCTACTATTAGCTCGTCGTTTAAGCAGAGTCAAGAATAGTTGACTATTTAGTCAACTATTGTGAGTTCCCGGACGGCTATAACTATCAAACATAGGGTGTTTTCGATTTTGCTTCTGGGTTAACCCTTGTCCCTTGAAGAAGCAAATGCGTGTTCGAGATTGCGGTGGCATGACCCGAGTTATGCTTCGGATTGTTCGTTTTTGGCACATTTCAACCTTGGTGCTAACACCGATTGCCCCTGGTTTGGACCAGGAACAGCTGTGACACTACTAACACAAATGAAGTAGATGAGTAAAGTAAACTGGTATTGTGCTTGCGTGCTGCGAGTTTTTATATTTAATTATTTATTTTTACTGTTCTGTTATAATAAGAATGAAAATAAACCGAAAAATCTTTGCAGCTTCCATTCTTTTTATTTTAAAGAGGAAAATTGTACTTTCGGATTCGTCATGTAGCCTTTCTTCTTCTTCAAAATACTCATTTTCATTAAATTAATGCTGCAGTAAACCAATAATTGCTGAAATTGCTGCTTTTTTATTAATCGCCATAATTTTCAGTTGGATTTGACAGCGGGTGATAATAATAAACTCGAACACAGGGTTTAACACTTGGAAGCAGATGACACTTCGGTGCAGGGTCACAGTAACTCCAGTTGTCCCCGGTGTTTTGTCTCGGTGGCAAAATCGAAAACACTCATAGTCAGCTATAGTTGTATTTCCGAACGAACTCCCAGTGCCATCTGTGGTGACAGATGTTTTCAATTTTGTTCCCCCAGAAGGGAATTACATCTTTGCATTTTACCATTATCACTAACAATAAATCAGCTATGAGGCCACCAAAGTACACGAAAAATATACGCTAAGTGTGATATTGGTTTCCGTTTGAAGTGTTGGCATAAGTTCTATAATAAAAAAATCTACTTCTTAACTCGTAATGGATTTTTTTTTTTTTTTAATAAAAGCAAATATTTCCTTAAAAAACATGTATCACTTAGCAAATACGGAGTAAATTGGTAAAACTAATGCCCAGTGTCACGTAAGTGATACCCTTTAAAAAAAATTATTATTGGTTTTTAAGTAAATCCAAAGTTCGATATACATATATCAGAACAACAGTCTAGGAAACAATATTACAACCAAAAAATTTAACTTAAGTTGAATCTTTGCTTAAATTTAGGAACAAATTAATATATTTTAGTTATTTTAATAAATGCAAACAATAATTTAGCAAATTTTAAAAGCGAATCTATCGAGTGATCGCTTAGATACTTATGGTATTTAAAAACCCTAATTTTAAAAAGACATCAAATGGCGGCTACACTTCCGGAAATAAAATGTGAAATTTTCAGGAAAATATGGGCATGTTATTAAACGCAGATTTGCGCAGCAGCTGCCTAATTCAACTGAACCGAATAAGTTGCTAAATCATGGAGCTGCAGCGCAAACCTGCGTTTGTGAACAAACCCTATTTTTTAAGCGGTTCATATATGACATATATCTGTATCATCAAGTAAAGGGTTCTATACTCCCACAGCAAATATAATTGACATAGTTGGACAACATAACTATGTCAATTATATTTGCTGTGGGAGTATAGAACCTTTTACTTGATGATACAGATATTTTGTTTATGCAAATATTCATATATTATTGTTTTATAGCGATAATCAAATTAGAGACTCAGGTGTCGATACTTTCATAGAAATAAATAATAATGTAACGTTTTCTGTATTTAGAAAAAAAAATTATCGCGCGTAATATTACATTGATTAATCCAATGCAAATTGTTAATTTACATTATTATTTTGCACCTGAACTTGATATTTGCCAATTAATTTAAAAGGGAATTCATTAACATTGTTTCCTAGTTTTAATTATTCATTAACCTTAAAGTCGGCAATATATATTAGAGAACAATGTATATAAACAGATTGTCGCGTATCGTCTTTTGATGGACCTTGGTAGCGCATGATAACGTAATCATTACTAACACGAACGTTCTTAGTTCAGTGTTTTGTCAAAAATTCACTCCTTATCGCTAATGCATGCCAATATTGTGTGCAGTTACATATTGTTCAGTCGCCCACTTTGGTGATGCTTAGCGAAATTAATTAAAAAACAATTTCACAGAAAGCATTTCAAGGCTGACACAGTTTTAGGTTTTATATTAAAGAAAGTATTGATTGACTGATGACGCATGTATGATAATATCTAACATATTCAATATGCTGTATAGGAAGTGGAAACAGGCATAGAGGAGGAATTAATATGTATGTTTGCAGAGACGTAAAAGTTTTTAAAATCGTAAGTCATAATAAACTGAACTTTTTATCTTTCAATCTTACATATTTACCATGCAGTACTTAAAATATATCTCAAATAAGCTTGATGGTTAATCTTCAAGGAATGAAGTTGAAAATTTACGTAACGTAATTAGGGAGCAAGGTGTTCTTGACATTAAAATTAGGAAATGATAAACTGCCTAAAAAGAATGAGCTAAATTGCCTATAATCTATAATAATTAGAATAAATTCAAATGTATTTCGAATGTAAATTCCTTTATTTCGGTACACGAAAAATTAGAAAAAAAGGAAGATGGAACAAGCATACTTATTGGAAATATATTTACCTAATGCAAATATACTTACCTTTACATGCTGATACGTGCAAATTGGAATGGAACTACGAAAATTATAGATTCTTCTACTAATTTAATTTTTTATGTTATTATACACTCGATTCTAAACATTAATAAAAAGAGTAAAAATTTTATACCATAATTCTATCTGATTTTGCTTAATCGTTTTTAGTAAGGAAAGTAGGGTATCATATTTTCCATTACAACTAGTTTTACTGGTATTGTTATTAATTCACGAGAGAGGACTTCTATAAATTTCAACGCCATATTTAAGTATTATGTTTGATTTGGAAAATATTTCAATACTATTTACTTTCCTTCTAACGTTTTTATGGCATTATAGTTGTAACAATATTAAGTTACATAATTAGTTAAAAAAACGTAAATATATTTCCTTTTTTATTTAAGATTTAGTATTTAGTGGAACCACCTTTGGCTTTAATTATTGCTTCAATACGTCGAGGCATTGATTCATAAATATGAATTTTAAATATTCTTCATTAATAATAATTATTATAATAATTTTTTGAAGGTCTTGTAAATTTTGCGGTTTCTTTTTCTGCACCTTTTTTCCCCATATAAACCCCGACATTTTCTATAGGGTTAATATCTGATCTATTCCCGGGCCATTCTAGAGACTCTATTCCTAAATCGTCCTTATATTTGGTAATCTGCATTAAGAAGATCCAATATGCAATTGATTAATATAAACAGTTTTGCGATGAAGTAATTGAATATTTACAGATCGGGCACGGTGGCGTGGGGTGCTGAATCATCTTGGAAAACCATATCTTCAATGTCTGCTGATAATTGCTCTAAAGTGGGAATAACGCCTTCATCGATAATGTCCTGGTATTTCCTTGCATTTACCGAACCAGTTATGAACAAAATCTGCCCTACTCCTTTAGATGTGATAGCTCCCCGGACCATTAAGTAAGACGAATGTTTTACCGTCCGGAGAAGACATTCGTCACTATACCGTTGTTCGCCCTTCGGTGCGCAGTCGCTGTGCCATCTGGACCAAAAAGGTTAAATTTGGATTCGTCTGAGAAAATGATTCGAGCTCAATCATTTTCCGTCCAAATTTTGCGTTCGTTTGACCAAATTAGTCGTTTTTCCTTCATTTTTTTTTTGTAAGGAGAAGTTTTTTTGATGGTCGTCGAGCCATTAATCCAAATTCATTCAGCCTTCTTCTGACAGTTCTCACACTAACATTTACTGAAGAAGAAATTTGAAGCTCCGCACGTTGCTCTGATGCTATCTTAAAACGATTTTTCAGGCAAAGCTGCTTTAAATGTCGCTCTTCCCTATTTGACGTTGCTTTCGGTCGTCCACTGCCAGCCCTTCGGAATACACTTACCGTGTCCTTATAATTTTTTAAACATCTCCGCACTGTCGCTTCACTACACCTAATTCTTCGCGCTATTTCACAATTATTTAACAAAACAGTGATAAGAGTCGTTTTTTCAACATTTAATTATATGCTTCCCACTTTCAATTTCACCTGAACTGAACGATGCACCAAAGACAACTAAATTATCTGCTCTTGTTAAAGTATTAAATATCTTAAATGATGAAGAAAAAATTTGCCCAATTGTTCTAGACAACAGCAATAAAATTTACCCTTTTTTATTACTTTATGGAATTTCCCCTTACTCGACTTTTTTTTTCTTGGGTGTATATTAATAATTAATAAAATAAAAATTATAAATTTATCCTCGGTTCATAATTCACATTATAATGACAATGACCGGTTCTCAACAGAGCCTGTTAACGTGGTCGTTCCGTTTCTTTAGCGACCAAAGCATGTCAGTTTTGAAGCTTCCGGGAAAGAAATAATATCCAGTAGGTCCTCGTTTATTTGATATCAAGTCTTCGTCATTCTACCTGTACCATCGTGGACGTGGACCAATTCTAGAGTGGAGATCAGGTTATTTAAGACCGCTTTCTAAACCCGATAAACTTGAGAAATACCCGAACAGAAGTCTCTCTACGATTGCCTCTTCTTCCGTCGCAGTTTTCTTCAGCATCTTTAAAGACTTATATTTATTTCAAGCTTCTGGGTCATTGCCTCTCATAGCAACGGTAAATGCCTTGTTATCCTTCTTCTTAAGTGATTTCAGCTCCCTTTCACACTATGGGGTCGGGATGTACTTCTCTCTTTCAGATTGCAGGATCTGCGACAGGCCTCGTCCACAGATTCACTCAATAAGTTCATATGCCTTTTTACTTGTGTAGTATTTCTGGGTATTTTTATAGCAAGTATTTACAGCTTTCCCTTTAACATCTCCGGGTTACAAACAGAAAAAATATGATTTAGAAACAAATTTTTGAATACAAGTATTTACCCTTACAAGTTTTTTTAAATTTTAATAAAGAAACTAAACTCATAGTCACCCTAAAATCCTTTTTATTGAATTCAAAACGAATGAAAATTAATCTTATTATGTTACAAAAGCTGTTCACAATGTCCTCTGTCAATTTCGATGTATGCCAATAACCTGCTTCTAATTTCGTCGCTGTAGTCCCAAATCTGCCAACTAATTCGCCTCTATCATTAATAGACGTTTACTAAATTTTACCCTCCATAAAAAAAGTTCAATGGAGTAAGATCTGGAGCTCCAGCAAGCCAAAGAATCAGTGCACCTCGTCCAATCCAGCGGTCAGGAAATTTTTCATTTAATATTGCCTCACAATGTTGCCAGTATGATCTGGGACTCCATCGTTTTGGTAATACATTGCCCTACGATTATCTAGATGGATGTCCTCTAGTACATTTAGTATGAAATTGGCTATTAAGCACTTGTGGCAAAATAAATGGGCGCCAATGATACCAGCCGAAAGTTGGCTCAGAATTTTGGATGGAAGGTATGATTGTCCTATGTGGGCTAGTATACAACAAAGTATGGAGGTTGTAGAAGTCTGAGATACGGTCTCCGGTAAAATACGATTCAACCGTCCACAGAATTCCAGAAGCCAAATCGCGAATTTTAATCATCTTTCGGAATCTCCTTGCAGTAGTCGCCCAAACTTTAACTGAAGATATTCCAGTCGTCTTGCGACTCGTCACAGGCTCGTCTCAGGGTCTTGTCCGACTAGAGTGGTTATTTACTGCTCGACGTCCGCAGAATCTACCGATGTTTCAGATCGTAATTCCGTGCTATTTGAAATTACACTTTCGGTCTCTCTGAACCCTCGGAAAGTCTGCGAAAATACTCCTCTTTGGGGTGCATGTTGATTAATGAATCTTCTTTACAGCCGCTTTTTTGTTTCAGTCTATATAATGAATATAAATTATAATATAATCTATATAATTAATGTAAATTATATCCGCTTAATCCTTAAAAGTAAATTTTTCTATTTTTTAATCACTTTAGCTTTAAAATGCCCATAGTTATCGATTTCTTTTTCAACTATGATCGATATACGTGCTGATCCTCTTTTATAGCAAAAGTTCCATCAGCAACTATAGCTAACGCAAGCTAATATCGACAATAAAACAATATTACACTAACATTTTTACGACTTCTTGGCTGCAATAATTAAAATTAATTATCTGTGTACCCTAAACAAACATTTTCGACCCTTCGTCCCCCTTTGTTTATTTAAAGAATTTTTTAGCTAAAGTGCAATAAAATAATTAGGTAGTCAGGGATTTCTAAGGATGCGGTTTTTTAATCCTTTCTCTACCTTGCCATGTTGTACCTTTTGAAAAGGTAAACATGTATTAAAATTACATGAATTTGGCAGAAAATTTAGGAAAATCGTGAATTTTAGGTAATCGCAAAAAAATTTTGGAAAGGTCATTGAGGTAGTAGTTTTTTGGCGTTTGTTTGAAGTTAAAAATAAAATAGTGATGTACACACCATGAAAATTGCAAATTTTTTAATCACCCTGTAACTCCCAAACGGTTGAGATAATCATTTTTTTAAACAACAACCCACTGATATAATGATAACCTACTGCGACTATTTGTACCTTATCAAATGCTTCTTTAGAGTTTTATATGCACTTAATATCTCTCAAAAGTGTTTCGACCAGGATACAACTGTTTATTCACTAATCAATATTAAGTGTATTCTTTAAATTGCACGAGTTCTATTTCAAAAGTTATCGAATTATCACCTTAAGGTTTTTGTAAAAAGTAAAACCATAAATCAGGAATAAACATATTTTACTTTCAATTATCAGGAGTAATTAAAAAATTTAATGATTTTTTCTTCCAGTTACACGAAAAAGCTGCAAAGTTCGGATTGGTTACCTCGGATATTTTATAAAACAGTATGAAAATGGTGTTGTCTCAACGGCAGCGCGAGGAGCTGTAAGATATCTAAATAATTACTAATAGATAATTTGTAACAATTGGTAATTAATTTTAGTAACCAAGCGATTGCCGATTACTTAGGCAGTAATGGGTATTCAGATGCTCTTGAGGCTTTTCGAAAGGAAGCAGATATTAATTCAGAAATAGAAAGAAAATTCGGTGGACTTCTCGAAAAAAAATGGACTTCCGTCATACGTTTACAAAAGAAAGTTATGGAGTTAGAAGCCAAGTTGTCCGAAGCAGAAAAGGAAGTTATTGAAGGAGCTCCAACAAAATCTAAACGAAGTCCAGGAGAGTGGATCCCAAGACCACCAGAAAAGTTTGCTTTGTCAGGACACAGAGCCAGCATTACAAGAGTGGGAAAGCCAAATTTTTGATAAATGCATTTTATTAATTTATTTAATTGCAGGTACTCTTTCATCCAATTTTTAGCTTAATGGTATCATCTTCAGAAGATGCCACTATAAAAGTGTGGGATTTTGAAACCGGAGAATATGAAAGAAGCCTTAAGGGACACACAGATTCAGTTCAAGATATTGCTTTTGATGCACAAGGAAAATTACTGGGTAGTTTTATATTTATATATCGCATTTAGAAGTTTTTACTATCTTTATGATATTTTAGCCTCCTGCAGTGCAGATTTATCAATTAAACTTTGGGATTTTCAACAGACGTACGAATGTGTCAAAACAATGCATGGTCACGATCACAATGTATCATCTGTGGCGTTTGTCCCTGCAGGCGATTATGTACTTTCAGCTTCAAGAGATAAAACAATTAAAATGTGGGAAGTTGCTACAGGGTAAGTATTATTACATTTTTGGTTTGATTATTAAATATGGAAGAAGAAATCAGGATTAACTGACGTGTACTACAGTGATCGTATTTGTAAGAGAATTTCGGTCCATGTACGATAATGATTCTGGATTGTAAGATATTTGTTGCTTCCTATGTCTATTCATAAAATGTATTAACAGTAAAACTATTTGATTCCACAAAATGAGATGATGATCACTTGAATGGTCACTTTCTGGTTAAATCTATTAGATATAGAAAGCAACAGAGGTTCAATAGAGTTTAATAAATGCATTTCTGCGAGCTAGACACCAGCCCAGAGACGGAGTGATTTTTTATTTATTTTTTATTAAAAATACGGGAAGACCGAGGCTCGACCCCTGCAACCATGGCGTGGTTATCATGCCATTCAACCAGTTGATCCAACTCTGTCTCTTGTTAGTTAACAATATTCAGCTTTATTTATTGATATACGATAACTTCAATTAGAATAATATACGTTAAGTCTAATGAACGATAACTCTAATCAAGAGGTCACCCTGTATAAAACGAGCATTGTCAGTTTTACTTTATATTATCTGTTTTCTTTCAGATATTGCGTAAAGACGTATACAGGTCATAGAGAGTGGGTGAGAATGGTACGGGTGAATGTCGACGGTGGCTTGTTTGCCTCGTGCTCAAATGATCACTCAGTTAGAGTGTGGTTGACAAATTCAAAAGACTGTAAAGTGAGTTAACTAATTAATAATAACAAATATAAATGAAATAATCTAAGAATTTACTAATTTATCTATTAACAGGTTGAACTTAGAGAACATGACCATACGGTTGAGTGTATTGCTTGGGCACCAGAGACGGCATCGGCTGCTATCAATGAAGCAGCAGGTGCAGATAATAAGAAAGGGGTTCATCAAGGGCCATTCCTTGCATCAGGGTCAAGGGATAAAACAATTCGCGTAAGAACTATTTTATGTTTAATAATTTTTTTATTTTAAATACAAGACTTTGTATAAGACGATTATCGGATTGAGAAAAAGGCCAATTACTTTTGTTTCTGTTTCAAAAAAGTCAATGTTTTGCAATTTATCTAAGTGAATGTGACATACTATTTTCAGATATTATGGAAATCGCAAATTATCGAATTAGAGATTCTGGGTTGCTATGCCGAGTTATGAAATTGCCTAAAATTCGCAGTTCGATTATGCAATTTTAAGTGTTATTAGTGAAAAACGGACCGATAGAAATACCTTCACCAGAGTACAGTAAAGTGCGGAACACAATATGGTGCTAACGCTCGTAGCTGACGCGGTAGCCAGACCTGTCAAAAGTTAAAAATATTTAAATTAAGAGATGGCGGTCCAATGTGTAGCTGGCGCTGTAGCGCAAAGTTCAATATTTTTAACTTTTGGCGCGCGCCAAATTTGACATTTCCGAGTTAGCTACAGCGCCAGCTACGAGCGCCAGCGCCACATTGTGTTCCAGCCTTAATATGTACGCCAAAACGAATTTCTGGTTACTGCGCGCCTGCCGGAAGCTAGTTTCGTCTACCTATAGGACAAATAACAGTAACCGTTCGATTAGAAATTGTGCAGCCAATCTTTTCAAAATTGCAACTGGTTTTATTCCTTTTTGAGACATCGTGACAACTACTGGCAACTGGTTTGAACCGGTCGATCGCCTGCTCTTCCCTCTCTCTATGCCCTCTAGAAGTGACCGCTCACTCTCTTCAAACCTACGAAGAAAGAACTAAACGGAATGGCTATACTGTGTAAAAATCCTGTACGAGAGTGAAGCATCTCGTTTGGGAAGAAGTATGGGGGACGAAGGGGACTTTAATTTCGTCAATAAGAAGAAGATACTTGAATTGTCATTTTTAATGTAAACAAGTGCCGAAAAAAGTTTTCTTTTATGTTGGTTTGCTTTAAAGAGTGTTAATTTGTGAAAAAAACCTAATGAATTTAAACATAAAGGAAGTGAAAATAGTTTCCATTGTAAAATAAAATGGCGTGCATTGTGCAAAATTGTGAAAATCGCGTCCATCGCCGATTGCCCGAAATATCATTTCATACGTTAGTTTCTTCAAAATATTTCGCTACAGATAGGTAGCAAATAAGCTCCAAACGTGTAAACAAAGTAATTTACTAAGCAATTTTAATTAAAAGTAGTAAGGAAAATTCATTTTCGTTCTTGTTTACTTTTGGCAATTTTTTTTTCATTTAGCTTGAACTTTGTTTAATTTGGCGCAGAGACGTCGTAAATATAATATTTTTGGGGCTATTGTACTTAAAGTAATATTTTTCGCAAATTTACCTAGAAAAGAAAAATTACTACGGCCATGTTCAAAATTCGTTTGTAGTGGAAAGTATGTTTCGAGTTGTGAGATGCTTCAGAAAATTGCATTTACAGCCGTTCCGTTTAGTTATTTCTTCGTAGCTTCAAACTTATTTGCTCAGAAACAAAAGTCTCGTTTATATTTTATTGAGCCTCGTATTATCAATTGACTAGTGCGAACTTTTTTTTTTTGATGCGGAGTGAATATTTTCCGCGTGATATTTGTGTACAATATTTTTGTATTATCCTAAAACTTTTAAAGAAAAACCTGAATAAGTCATTTAAATATGGCAGGGAACATGAGTTTTAGTAATTTCTAATTTAACTAGTTGAGAACAGACGCCTTTAAAGGAAAATCTACCATCGTTAAAATTAAATTACGTATGTTGGATATGAATATAGACGTATGTTGGATATGGTCTGAAAATATCAGAAGCGCATGCAGAAGGTCTTTAATGTTTTATGTCCTCCTCATTTTGCATGTGTACACGATAAAATGGACATTCATTGTGCTTTGCTTCTAAGGCTTCTTACTGAACTGACTTATAGGGAGGTGTAGAGTGTCCATAACGTCAGCTCCATGAAACAATATCTTGTGAACATTAGCTAGCATTTTATAATCCGTTCTAATGTTTCATGAACAAGCTTGCGGAATTTCTCTGTATTTAGCTAATAACCATTAGATACGGCTTGTAAAATTTCCGAGAATCGTGTTTTTTTTGTGGAAGCGGGGAAATGCGTTTACGCACGTAGGTAACCGAAGCTAACCGTGGCTCACCCGGCCAATGATCAGCCCCCCCTCCCCCCCTCCAAAGCTATCAAACGTTCATATTACTTCCTTTTGGTGAAGGATCTCTCTCGCGAAAGAGGCAATCCTTCGCCAGTGGTCCTCCCTCTGCAGCATGTCCCCGACTATATTGTCTGGGGTTATGCTGCCCGTCTCAGGAATTGAAGCAATAATATGATGTTATTAAGTAATTTTTAGCTCAGACGAAAGGGATTTGTTTTTACTCTATTAAGATTTTAATGTAAGTTACGGAAATTAATTTTCTACTTCAATTCACAAACAAATTATTTTAAAGCCATTGAAAGATTAATCTCACTTAATGCATTATTTATATCTTACTTGAAGGGCCCGCAGTCATGTTTAAATAAAAATGTTCACGAAATGTCAGGTCAGGATTCTTGAAATATGTTTTCGTTTTTATCTTTATCGTTTCGCTTATTTCATATTTGCTACATACATTCCCAAGCTTATGAGTTGTTGGTATAAGGGGAACTAGGGGAGAGTGAAAATGAATGCACTTTAGTAACATTACCTAATGAGGATGTTGGTTCTGTTTACAGGCGCAAAAGTTATATATTGTACTAACGATTACTGACTTACTTTTCGACTGCTTAGGATAAATTATCAAACATTCGAAACAATTTTAATGACAAGTGGTCTAATAGGTTAGGTGGGTGTAGGGATATTCGATATGCATCGATGCATCGAATTCACTCGATGTTTATAATACTATAAATCCGATGTTTTGAAAAGTTATTTATCTACTCGATGAATCGATGTATTTTCATACAACATCGAGCAGCTAATTCCAAAGCAGTGTGTCATATCGATAGTATTTCCGAACTCAGTATTCACAAACCCCCGTTTTTATTAACCTACTATTGACAAGGCTGTCTGGGTATGGGCAAAGAATAGAGATATATAGAATGGATATTGGATCCGAGGTTCGGCTGTCTCAAAAGTCAAAGAAATAATGAAAACTAATGAAGAAAATTGTGAAGCCAGGGAATCTGATTCTTCAGATCTTTCTGACAAACCAGAAGAGAACTTTTCTTTGTGGGGAGATTATCACAAATTAGTCCACAAGAGCTGGAAAACGACGATGTCTGACGATGCTACTTCTGACGAATTGTCTATTTACTTGCGTAGTCGAGTAGGAAGACTCAATGAGAACCCATTGCAAATTTGGAATGATCTTAAAATTCAGCTGCTCAATTCGTCAATCAGCAACGAAATAGACTGAAATGGAAACGTTTTAATAAACTTTTGTTTTTGCCGAGTCTTCCAAAATAACATTGGAAATAGGATTTGAAATTTTCATGATGTGGATGATTTTCATATTGTACTTTTTGTAATAATAACAAAGGATATTCTTTATTTTTTTTTTTAATAAACAATACCAAAATCAGCGAATTTTGCATAAAAAGTCGTTTTTTTTCCTTAGTTACATAGATTCCATGAACAAAGTTATTTAGAATTATGAGTCCACTCGGATTCGGACATGTTGTGTTTCAAAACAACACCTAGTATAATATATTCTATGATTGCATAATATCACTGCAGCTTAGTGATGTAATGTTAGAAAAAGTACTCGATTTTGAGGAAACATTGATATTTCTAACCGATATATCGGAAACCATCGATGTACAGTCTCAATATATTGCATCGAATAAGACATCGATGTATTTTTTGAGTATATATAAATAAAAATTACTTAATAATGATGAACACCATGGAATACAATATATAATATTTTCTATTTTTAGATATGGGACGTAAGTGTCGGCATCTGCTTATTCACACTCACTGGGCATGACAATTGGGTTCGAGGTATATCATTCCATCCTGGAGGAAAGTACATGGTGTCGGCGAGTGATGATAAAACGATCAGAGTTTGGGATTTGCGCAATAAGAGATGCATGAAAACATTATATGCTCATCAACACTTCTGCACTTCGATTGGTAATTTCAGTAGAAATATTATATCAAAATATTTTGCTAAAAAATAATTTTTGACAGACTTTCATAAAACGCATCCTTACGTCATCTCTGGAAGCGTAGATCAAACGGTTAAAGTGTGGGAATGTCGTTAAATCAATGCGCCAGAAAAGGAAAAGTAACCTTGCCACCTCTTAATTATTATTTTAAAAATAAACTCGTTGCATGAGAAAAAATTTAAACAAAGAAGATGTTTAAGAACAAAGAGAATAAGAATCCCAAATTTACATACACACACACACTCACACTTAAACATACATGAATATGCTATTCAACATCTCTATTGCATTATTATGATCTATGTGGCCCCAGCTCTGACAATACTTTTCTACTTTCTTTTGATTTTTGAAAATCCTACTAAAGTGTGATAAAAAACCAAGTAGAAAATTAGCTAGCTTTATGCCAAAAAGGCAAGAACAGAGCGCTCTATTAAAAGGTTATATATAACTGGTTGGTTTTTTGAAACTTTCACCAGTAACGTCCATATATTTTTAAACTCTACGAAGTTATAATTTATTGCTGCATGTTGTTCAAAATTTTTATTGAATAACAACATTAAGAGAAAATTTGCGTTTTAAGTGCCTAAATTACTTTTTCATTTAATTTCTTTTTTTTATTTAATTTCCATTTTGTGAACTTCTCGTTATTTTATATCAGAGCTGGATAACATTAATTCTTGTATTAATACACTTCATACATAGCTTATAAGCTACATTTAAATATACAGTTATAAGGATGATAATTGCTTTATTAATCAGAGCTACTATTTTTGATAATTTCTGATTTATTATAGACCAGTTTTTCTTATTATTTGTCGGACGAGTTGATATATTTTTACTAAGTGGATTTTATTTATTGAACACATCTTTTATACTTTATATACAATTAACGGTAATTAAAATATTTAGTAAGATATTTTCTTTAGATTTATTATTACTTTACTCATGTGATTTTTATTTCGAACGCGCCGTAAATTTTTATATAATATGGACTTATTGTGCTTACTGTTATAGCCAAATCTGAGAGCTCTTTTTATCAAATGTAAAACTTTTTCACAAAAACGAAACATACAGTTTTGTTCTAAAAAAGGAACGTAATGATAATGTAGTACAAATACAAACGTGTAATTGTGCCATTACGCTTTTGCTATTGATACTTCACGTACAACGTTTAAGAAAATGCTTACAGCTTACACACACTTCACAATACATAAAGTACTTTATTTCACAAGGATTTAGTACTTAGATTTTGAGTGGCTTTAAAATAAATTGAATAAACCAAAAGTTGTATGGTGTTAATTGTATATTATTTATTTTCGATAAATATTATAATTGAGTAAACAAAGTTAGTAATTTGAGGCAATGCATTTATTGTTTATTTAAATATATATCCATAATGTAGCTCCCTTTACTAGCATGTACATCATAGAATAAAACTGTAAATGACACTCATGTTACATGAAGAGTGTAGTCAAGAATTCAGCGCGATGTATATATGTTATAATTGCGTAACTTTTCCGAATTTCTTCAGCATTTCTATGTAAACAAAAAGGGTGGATGTTTCTTTAACAATCACTTAAAAAAACAATTACAAATTGGCTTCCATTATCTCGTTTCCCTGAATGTGTAAACTTTGCACTTGTTTTAAACGTGGTGAAACGTAAAGATGGCGAAGTAACATTTTCATAGAACTCTTTGTAAATGGAAGCGAAGGTGGATCAATTCGTTGAGCGGCACGACCACCATGCCATGGGTTCCGGGTTAAAGACCAGGTCCCCCCCTTGAGCTTTTATTAAGAAATTAAAATATTCCACTGCGTCTCTTTGATCTGTTTTGCGTTTAGGTGAGCGAATATTAAAATCGTTTGATATCTGACAATAAAATACCTGTGGTGAAATGGTAGTAATTAATGAAAGCACGGCTAAGTATTGATAATCAAAAGGAAAGAAGAGTTCCCTTTCTATTCAGTTCTCTTTCAATCTTATTGATAAATAAGAAAGAGTTTTCAAAACCAATGGGAAGGAAGAATGTACAGAAGTTAAATAAAATACTTCAAATCTATCGGAGTTGGCCCAATCGTGGACACGAATCAAATGAGGAAGTTTTCAATTTACTACATCGCTTTAAATGTGCAAATTTAAAATCCCTGTGCCAACTAGTAAAATTTATCCGCTTAAAAAACATAGCAACCCCTAAAATAATCTCACGTCGTTTTTTCAAATCTATTCTACTTTACTTTTTCGGCACATCCAAAGAATATGATCATTTCTGAAAATTAAATGCCTGCGGTTGTAGTTCATATCATCAAGGAAAGACGTAAAGAAGCAACGAACAAGTATCACATAGAAGCAAGACTCAGTAAAATTCCTAGTGAGAAAAGGGTGGTAATCCTGGAAATGAGTAAAAATGATATAAATAAAATTAAGCAAATGAAACTGCAATTGAATAAAGGAAAAATATATCTTATGTGAAAACAATACCCATGTAAGAGAGAAAGTTATGTACATTTTTATCGAGAAGGGGAAATGTTTGGCCTGCTTATTTAGCAAGCACGTGCTGTTCCGCGGCGGGATGCAAAAGTGTTACTTTTTTCTAATCCGTATAAAGAGCAGCAAAAAATTTACATTAGCTTAAGTTGTCACGGATTGCTATTTTGTTGTTTTGATCATATGGAATTGTTGTTGGAATAGCTCCAATAAAAATATTGTTCTTTTTAGCAGAAGATGAATTAAAAAGAACAAAATGTTTCTTGGACATACTTCCAGCATGCCTCAGCATAATAACGTGTCCAAAACAGAACGAAAAGTTTCCCCTTGCCAGTCGGAATGGGAGAAATAATTTACGTTTCGTTCTGTTGGCCTAAGAAAAAGGCGATGATTTATATTTTCTGTCTTCATTGCCTTCGAGTGAAATAAATGTATGTATAATACTGTAAATTCAGCTCTGGCATTTCATGTCTCACTTTTACTTATGGATTTCGTGACAGATAACCCATTGCCATCATCTTTTTATAGAAAGGAAAATTTATTTATTCTTTCACTTTTTCCCTCTTACGTGCGTTCATTCAGCACACAAGAAGTGTTTTTTGCTTTAAAATTTTGCGGGGTTAACGAGATTATTTTGCAAACGGGGTTCTATATAATACTTGTTCGTTGTCAAGAACCCTGAAGTCTTGGCAAACAAATAAGTATATGTTTACCCGAAGTTGGGTTTCAATTTAAGTAAATATCAAGAAAAATCCTTATTTTTTTAGAAACGATACGTATTAATTCAAAACAAAGAACAACATTCATGTCTATCAGCGAATTCGATCGGCTTAAAATCGGGAACTCGTCGAATTCGCATGTTGGAAACTCGATCTTGATCTTAAGCCAATTAAATTCACCGATAGTCATTAGTTGAAAAGTTGTGTAAAACAGGACCTTTTCATAAACGGAATTTCCGCATCAGCTGCATAATTCAGCTGAACAGAGAGAAATCTAGATCTTCCTGATTTTAAACGTCAATTTGAAAATTATTTTGTTTACGTCCGTTTACGATTTTCGATAAAAAGAAATTAAGTTTTTAATAACTTTTGATTGAGTTCATTGAGTTTTATCGTTCATTTGCTTTGATACTTTGAAATGAGAAGCTCTTGTGTCTATGGGCATGGAAGTTACAAAATATTATTGCCGCAAACTTTACCACGGTATATTGCGCGGAACTTTTCTGTGTGTCTGTGGGGGCCTTATAGACCTCAAAGATGGTTGTAATGCCATAATGTATACTTAACTCAATTTTCAACGGAATTGAACTTAAGCCTTTAAATGTGTTTTATAAGAAACTTCGGAGTTTTTGAACTAAAAGAAGTAACCAAAACTAAAAATGGTTAACTATAGTTACATTTTGAACACGCTCTTTCGATAAGTTGACCCAGTATTAATTTGATTTACATTTTCTAAGCACTTGAATGAAGTTCTTAAAATGCAGTTGCACAAATGGCGAGCGCAGAGCGCAGGTCTATGTAGCATATTTGTTTTCTATGTGACGCTGCAATTATACCTCTTATGTGTTGAGTAAACATTAAAAATTCGAAGCGGTATTTAGTTTTATTACTTCATTTTATATTCAGGGAGAGTCAACACAGACTCTAGATTCGATTATTTTATATGGCCTTCGGTGAAGTAGCTTTACTTTGGGTTTTTTTTCACTTAAATGTCTATAAAAAAATATATGACTAAAAATATTTGCAATTACCGTAAGTACAAAGTATTACTGTTATACATACCTAGTGATCTCTGGCGCTATTTTGCAACTCGATACAAAAACTAAATTGCTTACAGCGCAACAAATGCTAACTTACTTAATCCAGTTCTTTGCCGCCGTTAATAATTTTGTTTTCGAAGCTAATAGTTGAATAGGGCGCCTGATGATAAACATATTTCTTTGTTGAATATACACCTTTTTATATATCCGTACCTCAGAGCAAAGTCAGACTCCTGTAAATTTTATAGGAGAGCGTAAAATACAATAATTTATTGTTTTGTGCAGCCTACAAAGTAAGAAGAAATAATTATTATATCTACTTGCTTTGTAGCCTGTATAAATTAGTAATTTAAACTTGATTTAGATTACTTATATGAATAATGATAAGAAAAAACAACAAACCGGGAAATTTAAATTTTGGACTTAATACGCTTTTTTCTGAGGTACGGATATATAAAATAACAATTTAAGGTATACGCATAAATGGGCATTCTAATTGGGCGTAATATATTTTTGCAAACTTATTTAGCAATTGTTGATGCAGGCTGGATGTATAAAATATATCCAGACATACATTTATTAAAATGATATATAAAGCATATCAAATTATTTTCCGTTGATTGATTTCTTTATATATAACATAGGACTCTTCGTGTAATCGACTCTTTTGGCTATAACATAGCACGATTGGCTGAATTTAATTTAGTGCAATAAGAAATCTTCAATATCAGTAAATAAATCTATAATCTTAATGTGTAAAAAAATATTTTCTAATACCAAATTAAACAGAAAAATAATATTTTGAAAACAGATAACTACGATGTTAAGGAAATGGTTTTGTGTGATTTATTTTGAATTTTATATGCTTAGGAAATTACTTAGTTTTATTTATATTTTGACAGTTCAAAGTTACAATGCAATTAATTCAAACAGTAGAAAGTAATTGCTAAATCGAAGCCGTTTTCTATTTCTAAGAACTATATAATTGGATCAAAGAAATAGAGCATTACATTGTATTTATGAAAACTAAATTGAAACCCTATGCACTACGAAGTTATAAGGTAATATAATAAGAGCAAAACGAAATAAATAGTGTTTGTATAAGTGGATTTCGATTTTATGCGTACAGTTTTCTTATTATTATCTAAAATACGATTTATTCCTTCGACCGACATTTGTCTTGTGCTTAATGCGGTCAATATGCAACATTCAATTTATACCACAACAATGTTTAGACGTAATAATTCGTAACAAAGTATGGTTGTTTTTAAATTATAATAAGAGTTAATAAATCACTAGCGATCGTAAAATTCTTTATTGATGAAAATAAATACAAAAGTGCACACTTCAAAGTAAGAAAGTAAAACAATGTGTTAATTCAGGAGTGCATTAACACGGGGCCCATTAATAAACGCAGGTTTGCTTTGCAGCTGCATAATTCAGCAATGCACTATGTTCAGCTGAATTGTGCAAATTATGTGCAAACCTGCGTTTGTGAATGGGCCCACGCATAGATGCACGTCGATAAATTTACCTGATGTTTACAACAATTACATTTTAAGACAAATAAATGGATGTTTATTTTTAAAAGGATTTTAATAAATAAAAAATTGCTGATCAGTGACGAATAGCGATCTGTAGAGTGAGTGTTTCCGACTTAATATGAATTAAAATCAATCAAATGTCGAATATTAAATAAATTTATTACAAAACAAGACCAAGGAAGTTAATTTAACCACAGCACATCAGCATGCATTCGCGACTGAGTGAAAACAAAACATTTCCTGGCGAAGGGTCGATGAGATTATAAAATGACCAACTATGATTTTGACCCGCATTTGAACATTTCTGGGTTCTGTTCGCAATTTCGACTGAATTACAATATATTATTTAAGATCATTTCCTCAATTAATCCCAAATTAAAATATCTTAAAAACTTATTGCAAAATATCTAGTTATAAAACGCCTCAATTATGCTGAAGATTGATATACTTATATGATATTAATTGATTGGAAAAAAAAGAGGAACATGCCAACAGATTAAAGTAGCAATTCGAATGTTATCTTTTTATCATGCATCATCTTCTTGCCATAGCCGGGCATTCACAGAGTAGATGTTGAATGCATTTTACTTTCTCATCCGAACAACTTCTACACGCTTACCTTTAATTGGTCGTACAAAGAAAAGTGTGTTGAAAATATAAGATACAATCAAAATCTGAAAATCGACCTTTATATTCTTAACCGAGCCTTTCTTCGGGCAGAGTAAAATATGCAAACGCTCCCCGTACTGAAAAATAGTGCCCAGTTGGGACTGACCCAGTGTTCGGGAGGTCCACTGGGTTTTTCTTTAGTAGAAAGCCGTTTTCCCATAACCATGTTACAATTGCGAGTTTTCGGTCAGTTTCGACTTTGCTTTCATGTAACTTGCACCCTGTTTTCCTACTCGGACACTATTTCCTTTGTTCCTGGTCAAACTGATGTGGTTAAAATGATGACACTTTCATTTGAAAGGGGGTACTTGATTCAATGATCTGATTGCGGCTTTGCAGTTAACTTCAGATGGAATCCCTTTTGCTGAAAGAACAGTCGTTTTCGAACACGACCGACTATGTGCAACTTTAGTTTCTCTCAGATGTAAAGAAAATATTGTTAGTCTATTGTGTTGCAGGTTCTCGTGCTTCTGCTGT
Source organism: Leptarthrus brevirostris (assembly GCA_964036015.1). Classification (NCBI taxonomy): domain Eukaryota; kingdom Metazoa; phylum Arthropoda; class Insecta; order Diptera; family Asilidae; genus Leptarthrus; species Leptarthrus brevirostris. The sequence goes on along the minus strand of OZ038372.1, from coordinate 112,679,147 downwards.
ATTCAATCGCATATTGGCAACTGCAGCTAAATTCCAGTCCAAGTCGAGCTCGATCGAAGAGTCGCAATTGTACTTTGTCCCTAAGTTCTGTGTCCACTTGCAATCTATCTCATCGAATTGGAGTTTAGGGAAACTAGAGAGAACAATTCGAATAAGACAGATTTCACATTCCATAAACCAACTCGAATGTAAAAGTTTGCCTTGCTTATTAATATTGCATGTCTATAACGAATTTCTAGCTCCTTAACAATTATAGCTACAATCGCCAAGCAGATTTTGTATTGCTGACGTCGGAAAGTACTAAAATTGAAGTTTATTGTTGACATTACTAGCTCCTATGGTAAGAACTGGATGTTTGCTTGTCACACAGGTTTATAACTTATATACGCGGTAGAGGGATTGGTCTTTTACCCACAGATGAGCAGTGCTAAAGCAAAATTTAGGAAAAATAGAAGTAATATAATGTTTTTAAGATTTCGAAATTCTGTAATTGAGAAATCTCAAAAAAAAAGGGTAGAGTGATCAAATGTATGCGTTCTTTATTCTCCGCTTTGATTTGATGCAAAGGGCGATTTTTGGAAAGCACATTAAAGCACCTTTTTTGTTAGAAACTCGCCATTATTTTATAAGAATACATTGGCTGAAAAAATTAATTGTTGCTCAAAGGATCAGTTAGGAACCCATTGCACATAAATTTTATTGACTCTTATGTGCGAATTATATTTCTGAACTTATATTTTTTCTTTAGAGGTGAACTATTTGGTTTATTGAGTTTTCTTAACCAAACGGTCCGCGCGGATCGTTATAAGTTTCGTGACAATGACTGTCAAAACTCTGCAGAGTAGAATTTTGAAAGTTATTTAGTTAGTATGTTATTTTACCCGAAATCAAAACTCCTCTTAAATTTTTAGTAGGGTGATTGATTTGTTTTGGTGAGTTATAAAACAAAAAATATATAAATTTAACAGGCTTTTGAGTTATCCGTTCAAAATATTCCAAAAAATCAATAAAAATTATATTTGTAAACAAATTAAAATATTTTCATAAATATCGAATTAAAATATGTACTTTCATAATAATAGTAAATAATATATATTCACATAAACCAAACAATTTATCTTTTACTTATTAAAGTTTGAAAGCAAGATCATCTGTATTTGGAATAAGACAATTATCTACTCAACAGTAAAAAATTAATCCGTGAAGATGTTTAATATTCAAATTTAATTAAAACCTGCACAAATTTCTTTAAATGTGTATGTATATTTTATTGTTTGCTATAATTTACAATACTTACCTATTGAAAAATATATAATACGTCAAACAAAAGACAATTATTCTTGCGACCAAATAATATTCTATCACCTTAACTTGTTATATGTATAAGGTAAATAGAAAACGGCAAATTAGGAACGTTTTGCTCAGTTATAGCTTTATAAAAATTTACTTCATTAGTAACATTATATTCAAATGTATTATAACTACACTTTTACTAGAAAAGTAGACAAAAAATGTTCTCACAAATACGAACAAATTTGTATTTAAAAGTAGTTTTACAGAAAATAAAAAAAAATCTAATAAAGAAAATAATATGACTCATCTCATTGCTTCTTATGTTTTTAATATAACACATTGACATGAGATAAATTATCCAATATGGTTAAATAATTCGCATTGCTTTGAGTTCATAAGACTATTTTTATATGTTAATCCCTCCATTGAGCTACATTATTATTTTAGTGATTGTAGTAGATAAGTTAAGTATTAAAATCACAACTGCAAACAAAATACGACTCGAAATAGTTTTGATGTACGAAAAATTTATTAAATCGCCACTCCTACATTTAAATTTGTTGCATAATAGTTATTATTGCTTCTAATATATAGCTGGTAAAATAGGCAAATTATTACTAGCAATGGCTTTAAGATTTTATTTGTGAAATTTATTTACATATACAGATTTTGTTTTTAATAAAGTTATTCTTTAAGAATAATTGCAGTATAATCAATTCTATTTTTATAGTTTATTTTGCCCTGATAAACCTGTTTTAAAACCCTAATTATTATTGGATATTTTTGTACTCAGCTTTCTGTTTTACCTTCTGTTAGCGAATCAGTATTATCATAATACCGACAGTAAGAGGACATGCTATGCGAGAAAACGTTGTTATAATAAAAGCATGTTCAATTTAGGTTCTTTTCAAAAATTTTAAATAATAAAAAATTAATGGAATATAGAAAAATCCTCTTACCTCTTCTACACGGTACTTGGTACTAGTTTAATCTTCAACTCGTTGCGATCACAGTAGTATTATTACCAAAGAGCAAGTTGTGCACATAGCAACAGTGTCTGGTAAGTATAATTATTATGGAAATTTTAGAACTACTTTGACATTTTTTAATTTCATTACCAAAATGAATTTTGAAATGTAACCTTTCTGATTTCAATATTTTTCATCATCAAAAATATAAACTTTTATTAAAAAAAAAAACCGTAAAGCTTAAAATTTTACTGTGGAGTTGATATATTAAAAGATCCATTTTCCATTATTAATTTAAAACTTAAAAATTTTCTGAAGACCATGCCATGGTTGCTACGACACCTTTCATAAAAAGGAGATGAAGAGGGAATATTTAACCACCATTCTAAAAAAAAATCAGTCGTCTTGTTGCGACTGCTGATATGCCCGGCCGTTCTTGCTCCCCAAATAAATTTATACGCAGTTACGAGCGCAAATTAAATAAATGGCAGTGACATCTCGCTAAAAGGAAAGGCTTTTATGCTCAAATAAAAAGCGCAGTCCGGCAACTGTTCCTTTTTATTTTCCATTCAACAGACCCCCTTAGTCTTCTCTTCCTGAACCAAAAATCTTGGAAATATCAATAAATAAACTTTTTACAGCAATTTAAATTTTTTTTTTCGATTTTAAGAATTTTTCCGACTTTGATCGGTCGCAAAATGAAAAATATTTATGATACCTGTTTGGTTATGGTTCGTGCGATAACCACTCTTGTTCTGAACATCCCCTCAAAATTTCAAAAAAATTGACATTTGACATCTCTACATGAGAAATAACTCAAATTTCAAGAAATCCTTTTGACTTGGATTCTTCAATAGTTATGGAAGCGACATGAAAAAAAAAATCAATTTTTTCAACTTTCAGGACTAGAAGACTCTCTTAAGGGTAGGTTCTAGTCGAGCAATTTCAAAAAATTAATTTTTCTTTTTTTGCATATTTTAAATTATAGTGTCTAGAATAATCCTCTAAAACGATTTGACGAAGTTCGGAAAATTGTACAAGTTACAGCCGATTTAGTGCGAACGCGTACCGGCCGAAAATCATGTCTACGTTTGAGCTAAATGCACGCGCGCCGTATTGTTTGCTCAGCAGGTATAAAAATTCCTTTATATGTTCTGTTTGGACAAAATAATGTTCCATGAATATAGTAGTCAAAATCAGTTTTACAGGGAAGAGGAAGGATTGCTCTATGGTCCAGGAACAGCTGACTAGCTGAAAGAAACAAAAATTATATATTTTTCCACTTTTTTTCTTTGGTCAAACTTTAAACGCGTTTTTCTCAAAACCATGTTTTTAGACACAGTCGAACCGTTCAACCGATTTTCTTTCTGCTGTTAAATAAAGATTATTGAATTTAGGGGGCAATGGACAACAAAAAATATTAATATTTACTAATTTTTTAACCATTACGAACAACGAAAAAGGGCAAAACGGCTTTTTTTCGAACACTAGCTATTTTATCAAAAATCACTGCATTTTTCTAAAAATGGTCAGGGCCCCGTAAATTTATTCTACTTTGCAAATAACTTAGATTTTTGTGTTTCAGATAAAAGAGGAAGGCGGAATCCTGCACGGCGCAGCGCGTTGCACGCGTTACATGGCTCCAGAGGCGCGTGGATATCTCGCAAATTTAACTTAAGTAAATGCACTAATAGCTGAAAAAGTCGAATTATACATTATTAACCTTCTTCTGTGAGAAAAAAAATCATAATCTTCAGCGATTTTTCACTCTACCCTAGTAGAACCTATCCTTAAGGTAGCACACCCACTGCTTCGTTGAATGCGGTCAACGTGTCTCCACTGCTGAGCATTTGGCTGTATTCGCGTGATCAAATTTGCAAAACAGTAAATGATGAATGTTTTTTGTTATGGAATACTTACATCTATCTTTCGGGTATTCAAATTATACAGCCGCAGTTTTCCACTTTAAGTCCATTCAAGAAAACGTACTGTAAGTTAGGTTAGGTTAAGTGGAAGAAGAAAGGCGCAATTAGGCCAAATGGCTTTTGTGTTGGGGATGGTTTCCTCTTCCTCCTCATTTTGGCAACTCCTACAAAAGTCATTTGAGGATGCGTCGAGCCTGTCAGCACATCTGCCTATAAGGAATGCCACGACAGTGCTGATTATGTTGCGCTTAAGCGAGATTAGCTCTCTTGATCGGTTTAGGTCAATGATCGGCAAGATCTGTCGGGTAATTGGACAGGTGTGTTACCATTGCCATTTATCATTAGCAATCTCAAAGAATACTTGTTTACCAAGCTGGTTCGTAATGTGGAAGTCTAGTAGAGTAGTACCAATTCTCGGTAGCTCATCGGCTTTACAGTTACCTTGAATGTCACTGTGCCCCAGTACCCATAGGAGGCATATGTTAAGGCGCTCAGCCATGTCATTCAGAGTTGAGTGTCATATTCTGGCAGTATTAGAGGTCATGTAATGTACACTCCCGTGAGAGATTTAATAACAGCCTGAGTGTCTGTGCAGTTACATATAATATCCGAAGACAATGTAACGGTACCCGCCATGATTTCTGCTTCAAAAACACTACAATAATCTGGCAAATGAAACGAAATGCTTAGGTCCAGGTGTTTTGAGTAGATATCTCCACCCACTATACCCTCCAAATTAGAACCGTCAGTGTGAAGATGAGGGGGCCAGCCTCCCATTCCTTCCTGGTAGGAATGTAGTAGTCAAATGTGGCGTTAAAAGAAGGCTTGGGTGTGGTATAGTCAATATATATATTTTTTATTCTACCGTCCAGAATTTTGGAAAGTCTTCAGTTGGCTCGCGTTCAAGTCTGGTCTGAATTAAGAAGTCGGGGATGCTGTTCGCTTACCGAAGATATCTACCAGCAGGAGGTGAAGAATGGTGTTAAGGGCTTAAGAGGGTGTAGTTGCAAGGGCACCAGTAGTGATGACATCCATTGCTTTCTGATGGATCACCTTATTTATTTATTTATAAACAGATTCGTCCAAGCTGGCTACTAAATAATCATGTAAGGGTCGTCGAGTAAGTCATGTAAGGGTCGTAAACCACCGTCTAACGAAGCCGAGTACGGAATTGGCACTGCTCACTACGAAATCCACGTGGTTCTCGAAGGATAGACGGGAATTAAGAACTACCCCCAAATCCTTGGCCTTATCTGGCCTACTCAAGACGCAGCCGTCCAAAGAGTAGTCAAGGAGAATGGGACATCTTCGACGAGTAAAGGTCATTACAGTGCATTTGGTAGGATTAAGAGGGAGACGGTTGCTACAGCACCAGTCTCGGATAATACGGATCTCTGAACTTCAGAGGGCACAATCATCAGCGCAAGAGACGACACCGAAAATGTTTGCATCAGCGTAACAAAATATTCTGGAGCCAGATAGGAGTAATGAGACATCATTAATAAAGATGATGAAGAGCAGGGGGCCGGGAATACTGCCCTGGGGCACCCCAGAAGAAACAAAGACTTCTTTGGATAGGGCACCGCGGAAAAGAACACGCTGAGTGCGTCCGGACAAGTAGGAGGACAGTCAATCTACAAAGAGTGGAGGAAAACCAAGAAGCCAATGAAGATGCAGTCAACCTGAAAGCCTGATCAATCAGGGGCAGACAGTAATGTACAAATTCGAGCAAATTGGTGGTGGTAGACTTACCCATGATGAAGCCATGCTGAAAAGAGTAAATAAAGGGTCTGCAGTGAAAGCGAAGCACGTCACTGACTAAATCCTCAAAAACCTTCGCAACATGGCACACGTTAGCAATGGGTCTATAATTGGAGATGTCGGACTTGTCGTCCTTCTTGTGAAGGGGGATTATCGTAGAATCCTTCCAAAACGTGGGAAAACGGCCGCAGCATAGACACAGGTTAAACAAATAATTAAGAACATGAAAAATCGAAGAACAGCACTCTTTCAAGAAAGACGAAGGGATACCATCGGGGCCACACGCAAATCCGTTAGGCAAATTCGATAAGTATTCAGCGATCGTGGCAACGTCGAAGAATAAGTCCTTGGGTTCAAGGGATGTATGAGGGAGCCTGTTCAAGTGGGTAAAATCCGGTAAAACGGTATCTCAGTCAGAATCACAGTATGTAAGAAAGGAATCGGAAAAAATTAGCCGCAACATTGGGGTCGCTGCTTTTAAAATCGCCGAGCCTGAGAGAGGAAGGATAACCATCAGAGTGTCGCTTAGAGTTAATAAAACTCCAAAACTGTTTGGGGCTAGAATGCAGAGTGTATCGCATGCTCGACAGAAATCGGTTGTAGGATGTCTGCAATTCGCGAGAGTATCGGAGATAAAGGTCATGATAGGCCTGGTAATCCACGTCGCTCCTAGAGGAGCAGAATCTTTTCCAGGTCTTACTCCTTAGGTTTTTGAGATGACGTAAGGGGCCGTCCATCCAAGGCTGAGACGAACGGGGGGAGCCAGAAGAAGAGACCGGTACACATTGAATGAAGCATGTATAGAGGACATTATAAAATGAGCAAACAGGCTGGTCGATGTCGGACTCGGCGAATACACTCGCCCAGTCGTAGCCCAAAACCCAGTCATTGAGGATAGAGAAGTCGGCCGCCTTGAAGAGAAAAGAGCAGCCACCAGACGACGACTCCGAATGTTAGTAAAGGCCTTATAACGCTGATATAGAACCAGTATGCAATGCGCGGCTCCATGCTCCATCTTTTGCCTATTGCTTTTTTACAGTACAGCGCTATAGTTGCTTTACGTACTCTTTCTTGGATGTTAGGTTTTTAACCAGAAAAAAGCCTAGATATTTAACTTGGTCACCTAGTTTTAGTCCGACCCCATTAAATGTTGGGTAGTTGATAGGAAAACCTCCACCTGTCCATGAGAAGAGTTGATACTTTTCTCACGGACAGATAAATGTTTTATCGGGGTTTATGCCCCAGTCATACATAATACTCCAGGAAGATACTTTAAAAAGGGCATGTTGCAACACCTCAGCTTTAATATTAGGGTGTTTGCCCGAGGTTACCAGGACAATATCATCTGGATAGGCGATAACCTTATCGCCGGAATGTTTTAGATCTTGAAGTAACTCATTGAAGAACACATCATAGAGCGTTGAGAGGGTTCCTTCTTGGGGTGTGCCTCTTGTTGCGACCCTTTATATGGTGGATCGTACTGTAAGTTGCGCTAATTATCTGCCGAATTATTTTTTTTATTCAAATTCAAAGTTTTATAGGAAATTCATTTTAGGTTATAGGTTCAATTATTATATTTATGAGTTGAAAGCCAGGTCTGGTTGATTTTTGTTTTACCAAGATTAATGTTCGCCTCTATATTTCCAAGAACATAAAGTGTGGCTGCCCTTTGTATTCCACAGTGGTGTTTATAAACCACTTCAATAGATTATTATATCACATTTTTAAATTAAACCTTTGATTTTAAAATTGTAAAATAAGGCGATACATCTACATAAATTAAGAGCCGCAATAGCCGTGGTAAGTAGCCGCAGTTTAGCCATGCCTGAAATTACTTTTTAGACTATTTATTTAAGCTGGTTGATACGAATAGAAAATGAATTTTTCAACTTTTTCCTTTTCGATTTTACGATATTCCAATTCCATCACACTCAAAACCAATATGCATATAATAAGTAGCATCAGGTCGACTCGCGCGGCCGCGTCGGGTTGCAGGCGCGCCCATATGGAGCCTCCGTCTCGATCTTGCATATGACTCTAAATTCTTTTCATTGTTTAGTTGTGTAAGACGAAAAAGAAGGCAAGATGTGTGGACCCACTGAGATAAATTGAGATATTTATCTCAGTGTATGGACCCGGCATATCAAACTAGCGTGTGAGTAGAAAACTCCTTGATTTTTATTAGTTTTTCTGTTGTTTAAAAGCAATTATCTAGGAACAGCACTTGAAGTAAGATTGTTCAACTTAACCATAACTTTTCGATATGCGGTACACAAAAGACAGAGGCTGATCAGATTACCTAAGAACACCAATAGCCAAAAATATATGGAGGTGTTAAAGGAGAAACTGATAGCATGGACTCCCAGAGTAGCCAAAAACATACGGACTCAGGATGGGGAAGGCTGGGGCAGATACAAAGCCTTAAACAAAGAGTTGAAGAAAGCTCTACGTAGAATGAAGAGAGAATCGTGCAGAGTCTTCTGCTCGAACACAAGAAATATATAATAGAATATGGTCTCAACTGACCCGGTCTCCAGACTCGGACTGGTTCGGGACAGAACGGGTAAGATGTCAGAGACCTGGTACGAAACAAATGAAATCCTGCTGGAAACTCACTTTCCGGGAAGCTACAAATCGGACATGCCGTGGCATATGAGGAAACAGGGTGCGAATGCCACGGATCGCTCTGCGGCGGAAAGGATTGTGACGCTTGAGGGGGTAAGATGATCTTTTAGATCGTTTGAACCATTCAAGGCAACAGGTTTAGATGGTATATTCCCAGCCCTGCTTCAGTGGGGCAGTGAGATTGAAGTACCAATACTTAATACTAAGCAGGAACTAGCACGCCTATTGTCCTGGGAGATCTACCGAAACGGCACTCCGTCAGGTGGTGCGAGTGGCAGAAGAAGAGATTAATGGCAAGGGCATAGCGATGGCCGCAATAATGGACATTGAAGGAGCCTTTGACAATATAGACTTCGGAAGGCTGGAGGATGCGCTTGCTGAACGTGGAACTAATCCTACCGTTAGGAGATGGATTGGAAATATGTTAAAGACAAGAGCAGTCAACATCCTGAGAGGTGAATCGAGATTGCGAGGGAGGGTAGACAGAGGTTGTTCACAGGGAGGAGTGCTATCCCCCATTCTGGGGAACATTACTGTTGACTCATTACTTCGTAGACTTGAGGAAGAAGGCATACATAATGTTGGGTATGCTGACGACATAGCGATTATGGCAAGGGGCAAGTTCATACGCGCCGTAGCAGAGACCATAAGAAGAGGTATGAGGGTGGTGGAGCAATGGTGTGTGGAACAAGGGCTCTTCATAAATGCAAGGAAGTCTGATCTAATCGTTTTCACTAGGAAAAGAAAGAATCAAGACTTAAGACCAATAGAACTTTTTGGGGAAGAACTTACGGTCTCGGGCAAGTATCTGGGGGTATTTCTAGATTCAAGACTTACCTGGCAAAGACTTGTTGAGGAGAAAATCCAAAGAGCGAACAAGGCTCTACATTAATGTGGGAGGGTGTGTGGGCGGAGGTAGGGCATCTCGCCAAAGGCCGCATACTGGATCTACATTATGATGGTGACCGATTATATCTTATGTCTCTGTGGCCTGGTGGCGAAGCGCTTCAAAGCCCACAGTTAAAAGGCCTTTCGAACCACGCCGACAATGGCGTTAGAGATGATACTGGGTTTGCTGGCTTTAGATATATATGTGAAGAGAAATGCTTCTTCAGCACCACTAGACGCTTATAAGGGATGGGTCCCTCCCTGAAAACCTTTTAAACGACGTTACAATATTCACGGATGGATCCAGAATTGATGGGAGAGCAGGCGCAGGTACCTTCAGTGATGACCTGAACCTGAAAACCCATCTTTGCCTGGGGATATCAGAGATGCTGGCTTTGATCTATGCACTTGATCGCATACTAGAGAGTCGAGTGAGTTGCAAGAAGATAGTGGTGGCACTCAATAATCAGCGCTGTGTTGAACTCTGTACCATCCATACACCTGATCACCGTATGGATGGTACAGAGTTCAACACAGCGCTGTCATTGGAGTATGTTCGTAAACTAAGCGCGTGTGCCTCATTAAATGAGTTGACACTGGCGTGGGTCCGAGGACACGCGGGGGTCGAAGGAAATGAGAAAGCAGACGTACTGGCAAAACTAGGGGTTGCTTCGAGTTTCCAAGGTCCAGAGCCGTTCACTGCGCTAGGCAGGGGCACGGCAGAGGGCCTGTTAGGAAAGTGGGCCACGAGGGAGCACTGGGAACGCTGGAACGTCGTGGACTCGTTCAGACAGGCTAAGATGACAATTGTAGCGACCAGAAGTGCTGAACAGAGGGAGGTCCTGGATATGGATCGTAGTACCTTGAGATGGCTGACGGCACTACTAATAGGACATGGTAACTTCAGGTGTCATCTAAAGAGGATGAACTTTCTCGAGGATGATATCTGCAGGCTGTACCTGGAGGAGCAGGAAACGGCGGCACACTAGTGTGCCAGTGCCCTACGCTGGCAAGCAGAAGAAGGAAGCTGATGGGACACCACTGGATGGAAGAAGGAAGAATGGCAGAGGTGTCCTATAAGCAAATGCTTGCGCTGAGCCGAGGAATCGAGGTGAGGTAAGAAAACTGAGATCGCTGAGATCACAGGGGGTAGGGACGAAACGGGACCCGGATAAAGTGGTCTGTTTCGGCAAATCCCTAGAGGGCTGTTTTTAGTGAGTAAAAATCTCACACTACCAGAAACAATCGGGTCTCCTGGTGTCTTTGGAAGATTTTCACCCCACAAGTAAAAAAAAAAAGATTGTTCAGGGATTATTGGTTCAACCGAGCTAAAGTTTTAACAGCTTCTCAAGTCATATCGCTTCTATCTGAATCTTCAAAAATGGACAAATTCGCGAAAAAAAGTATTTTTTTTTTTCGAATAAAATCGAAAATATTTCCACCTTTTCGTTTTTTAGCTTTTTTTTTATTTTTCAAGATTTTTCTCGAAAACTGAGTTTTGCATAAAAGCTAAAACCGTTACCTTATGGAATTTGCTTTGATTTTCTTTTCAGATCAATAGAAACAAACACACACAAAATCTATAATTTTGGTCTCTCAATAAAACATACAAAAAAGTTTAAAAAAAAACCGGTTCAATTTTACTCTGTACGCCTTGAAAAGGAGACTCATCTACACACATCAACCCTCTCTATTGTGGACACTACGGCCAAGGAGGTCTTTTGTGCCCGAACCCCACTACAGCAAAAGACGCTCTGTCCCCGTGAGGTACGCAAGGAGGAGGAGTGCCATGCTAAGGCAGGACACGAGCACAAAATGTAAATTCTGATTGCATCGTCTTCCGTCTCACTGGACAGACTTGTAGGTGATACCTTAGCCCACAGTGGCCAGATAGGTAGCCTGAGGCAACCTGAGATCAGCTTTACGAACAGCGGTGGTGCTATTATAAGCATGGGATCTAAAAAGTGCCATGGCTTAGGTAAGCCCGGGGACATTTATCCAGTGTAGCAGTGGTATTTATCCACGAGGATAAAGCATTCAGGACGCTTGTCTATCAGAGAAGACAGTTATATCAGCCCATTTCAGTCCTTTATTGACTTTGTTAATGACATAGACACTGGGCCATCCACTCAGATAGCCGGGGAGGCACGCCAGCTATGTGAGTGTCTAGTACCAGGGAGGCACGCTAGTACAAGAGGTAAAGTGAGTGTCTGTCACCAGGGTGACACGCTAGTACAAGAGATAGAGCGAGATATATATATGCTAATCTTACCCACCACCAGTGAATCCAAATGTGGTCCAATACTACTTGTTGTAGCCGGGGAGGCAAGTCAGCTACCCAACTTTACTATACCTGTGTATACCTAGTAGGGAGCTCCGTGCTGGCCGTGGTGTCCGTCCGAACGCAGGTCTTCAACTGCCGGCGATCCAGTATGGGGCGCACCTATATAGCCCAAGTGCTGGGGTCTCCCCAAAAAGATAAACTATACTTTGCTGCTCCTCGATGATTTGCCTCGATGCGTCGGTCGGTGATGACTGACTTTTTCACGGTAGTCAGCCCTCCTTATATTTCGGTCGGTCTGCAGTTTTGTTACCTTACCTCGGTTTTTCCCAGTTAATGTTGCCTCTAACCCAGTTGGTCGGAATGTATGTCTTTTAATAATAGGTTTAGTACGTCCGTTTTAATACGACGGCACCTGTTTGATTCAGTGCGTAACTAACCTAAATCAGCAAAATACACTTACACAGAATAAGATTTAATAAAGTAATTATATTAAATCTTATTCTGTGTAAGTGTATTTTGCTTATTTAGGTTAGTTACGCACTGAATCGAACAGGTGCCGTCGTAAATGTAACTTTTGATGTTTTACTCAAATGTATAGGTATCACATAAATCATTAGATATACAATAACTGTAATAACTTACCTTTACAATCTCTTTTAAAAACTTTTTTTTTCTTTTTTTGTAAGTAAAAAACTTACGTCTCGTATAATCAAAAGAAATGGTCGCCGGAAAGTGTCATCTTTGTGGCGTAGTCTATGGAGATCGGTATCGGTATTGCTAACAACAAAATAAGAGCATATTCGATCAGTAACTTTTCCTAAAACAGACACTGTCCGTTTCATGACGTGGCAAATCTTACAACTCTATTTTGAACCAGTTTCAATTATCCAATTGCCTTGAAATTCGGCATAAGGATCTATGTAGTCCCCATGACAATACAGTTATCTGATCTAATGATCAGCATCAGGCTGCAGATAAGATTAGCCAGCTCGGCCGCTCCATGCGGCCCCCCACATCTGTGACGACCGGGGCCATGCCCCCTCTGCCCCCACACGCTACGCCACTGACGGTACTTCTGCGATTGAAATTTGTCGTAGAAAGGTGACCAAAGAAGAATGACGTTCAAAAATAGGCCAAAAATTGTAGAATTCCACGGTAACATTAGCTTTTTGGACTTCGTAAAAGATGAGACGCTAAGATTATTCGTTTTTCCCTAAGGATATAAGACTAGCTTAGTTTTAAATTTTAAGGTTTTTAGAGGGGCAGCCAAATAAAAAGCAATTGGCCAAAAACCCCGCATGGATCTTAGGAAAGACACGGGTTCGGACAAACGTGGAGAAGATACGTAGAGAAGGAATGTACCCAGATTAAAGGCATTGGCGCAGAACAGGGCCAGGTATAGTCGACACCCTACCCTACCCAACCAGATAGAATGCTCCAAGATGGCCACTCTGTGAAATACAAAAGGTATCAGAAATTGCGTTCCATAAAACTCCGCAAAACGGAACAATCTAAGTACAATAAGACAAATACAAGCAAAACCAAACCACAAATCCAATTATTAAACGCGACATACGATTTTTCCTTTTTTTTCTTACTTCAGTTTTGATGTTGGGCTTCTGGAACGACTATATAAATGTAAGAATCTGCTTAAAAATATAATTTTATTTCTTTTTCGGAACAGAATCTTTTATTTTTAAGTATTTAGATTAACAACGTCCTTAACTTCCTTTACTTCAGTTTTGCCCTTATCTGAGACTCCATCATCAGCTAGGGGAATTTTGCTGTCGACTGTTGCTATCAATGGTTTGATAAAATTATCGCACGAAAGTTTAGGCTCGCCAGAGCCACCGTCTTCACTAAAACTCGCATGAGAAGATTCACCCTCTGAACTTTTCGAATCTGCATCGTTCAGTTTGAGCTCGGTACTTACTTTATTTCCTTCTTGAACCTGTACCTGTTTTTCTTCATTGGAAGAATCAGTTTTGCCCTTATCTGAGACTCCATCATCAGCTAGGGGAATTTTGCTGTCGACTGTTGCTATCAATGGTTTGATCAAATTATCGCACGAAAGTTTAGGCTCGCCAGAGCCACCGTCTTCGCTAAAACTCGCATGAGAAGATTCACCCTCTGAACTTTTCGAATCTGCATCGTTCAGTTTGAGCTCGGTACTTACTATATTTTTTTCTTGATCCTGTACCTGTTTTTCTTCATCTTGTATCCTCTCGTCCACTTCACTTTCTTCTTCTGAACTTGAACTCTCACTTAACTTCTGATCGTTTTTAGAATTTTCATCACACTCTTTCCTCGGCTTTTTTCCCTTCCGTTTCATTTTCTGTTTTTTCTTTAAGCGTTTCGCTCTGCGCTTTGCTGTTTTAGCTTCTGAATTTAAACGGTTTTGCTCAAGTTTTTGTCGATAATCGTCATCCAATTGTTCTCTGATGCTTTTAGCTTGAATAAATTTCTGTCTGGCATATTCCTTTCTTCTTAAATGTCTATATACATGAAATTCCCCAGAACCTGCACCCGCACTGGAACCCATAACATTTCGAACAAATGTAGGAACTGACTGCATAAAATCCTTCTCCCTATGAGGTTCCGGGATTATTATAGGCTTTTCCTAGTTTTAAGTAACATGCAAATAAATATTGAAAGATTGCAATCTGTTTACTCAGGCAAGGACTTACAGGATTTTTCATAAGCTTCTCCAATTTTAAGCGCTGCAAATCCATCGCATTCTTGATAATTGGCCGTGACTTCTTTTGTTCGTCGTCAACATCCTCTTCAATGCAAAATTCTTCAGCATCTTGCATTTTGAGATGCGAAATTTAACTTTTCAAAATATTTTTAAGACGTCTCATAAATGTCAAAATAAATGCAACTTCTTACCTATTGGGAGGTGGCATGGCAGGCGAAAGCTATTTCAGCGCAAAAAGGCCGACAACGATAAATGCACTAAAAAGTATTGAAATAGAATAATAAATAACAAAAGACATATTTTTTCTATTTCCCCTATTATATTTTAATAAAAATATAAAAAAGGTCAATTAGAAAAATACTTACAACTTCAATATGGATTGTAAAGGTTTTTGTTTCATCATTGAAGTTTTTTAAAATTTTACCCCATTTATGATTAAAAAAACTTTATTAGTCTATAGGAGTTTTTATTTGAGGTGTTTTCCTTTATGTCAGTATTACTATTTACACAAAATCACTAACAACAAGGAGAAAGATTAAGGATAGTACGTAAATTTGTCAATATATTTTGTATAATTGTTCTAATATCTAAAATGCTAATAAAATCAAAGGCACTTTTAAGTTTTTTAATTTTTAATTATGCAGAATTGCCTAATTGTGCAAAATAAAAAATAACTTTACATTCGATCCACACATTTCAAAGTTCTATCGAAATTAATGTTCAGTTTTCAGTCGTTTCTCATTAGTCGGTCGTTTCGGAGGTGTGCTTTGAGGGGAAGACTTCAAGTCGGTATAGCAATTCTGATAGAATTTATTGAGTTTTTATAAAGTATTTCAAGTTTAAAAGAAAGAAAATTGTGTTGAAGTGATATCAGTGACTAAATACATCTAATTAAAGTTCTCGAAATGGCATTAGAATCAGATGACAAAATGAATCCTGCAGATGGAGCCGATAAAAAGGACGAGCCAAAAGCAAAATCTCCAGTGGGGGCGAATGACACAAATGTTAAAAAGAAAGGTTGTTTTAAATGATAATTATCACATTTTAACCCAAGGTCTACATTCTAACAGAATATCTTTACAAGAACGTTGTATTCTTTGAAGTCATATAACATGTTACGTAATAATTTTCATTATATTTGACTCTGTTGGAGGTCTTGCTGTATTTGTTAGAATTTTCTGCCCAAGTCAGAGTGTTAACTACTTAACTTGGGTATAGCACGTGGTTGATAAGAGTGGTGCCCCCTGCCTTTAGTTAAAATTACATGTTTGGATCTACTCGAGTAAGCATTACGCTTTGATGAATTACGATTTTCTCTACCAAAAAGATCTCTACACATGTGACTTAAAATATCAGTGGAATCGGATCACTTGTGCAAGAGTGCCGGCGTAAACCTGTCAAAATCACAGGGGCAGGCGAGACTTTCATCTCTGGGCTTTTTTCTCTCAACTGAGTTCAGCCGTTTAAGACTGAACAATGCAACTCCTAGCTTTTAAAAAGCGCATCTAGTTTCTGTTTACTTTTCGGTTAATGAACTTGCAATTAGTCGGAATTTTTAATTAAATATGAGATAAAAGTCGTTCACACACAAAAAGACTGTAACATCATAGTTACAATATCTTTAGATTAGAAAAATATTTTTGGTTATTAAAGTCTCTATATAAATATAGTGTTTTTGGTTTTACTGTAAAGACAAAAAAATTTCCATCACAGTACTAAGTCGATATTTCTTACTTCTCAATTAAAACAATCAACTTATTAGACTAAATTTACTTAAGATCAAGATAACCACCGATTATTCCGATCATCACCCTCGTCTCGATAATATTTTTAAGAAAAGACTTTCTAAAAATGGAATGAGACCAAAATATATTAAAAAGAATTATTAGCATTTACTTACGCTTTTCCTTATTAAATTTATACTTTATACTACAATGAACTTATATAAATTTAATTTATTTTGCTTTCTGCCTGAATATTCATATTTGTTCTTACACAAACTGTATAATAAAGGATCACCTGCAGGTACATTTCTACAACGCTGCAACGTAAATTTAAAAAAAAATTTCTTTTTTTTAATAAAGAACTGCGCCATTTACGAATCTGCAAGAAAAATTCGTTCCTCTATCTCCAGATATTTGCTAAATTAACCTTTATTGTGCCGAACAACGATATATCGTCGTTGAGTATACTTGCGAAAAGTACCGAGAATAATATATCGTAAAGCGTGAATTCGCTTAGAGTTCAAAGGGAGCAGTTCGGAGCTCAGTTGTACTCGTATTAAGTCTGTAAAACCGTTAATAAAAGAATATATATATATATACAATTGTGGCAAAAAAAGCCGAGCATGAAAAAATTCCACTTTATTGAAGTTCACATGTCATTTTTCTTTTCTTTTCGGGAATTTCCTAGCGATTAATGGTTGTTTTTAACCAGCAAATTGTTGTGATACCAGGTAGAAAAAATGAACGAATTTTGATCATAATTAACCATTTAGAAATTACATTTGAGAGTACTGGTTCAGTTTTCGTGCAACTATTGAAAAGTGAAGTGATTTCCAAAATGGTTTTATCTTTAAAAAAGAGGTAGAAAATTATATCTTTAAGTGAAACAAATTTATCAAATGCGGAAATAGGCAGACGCGTTAAGTGTAATGAGTCTTCTGTTCGGTGATTTTTAAAGAAATACCAAGAAAGCGGTCAAATAGGAAGGAAACAGGGCAGCGGAAGGAAACGAGCAACTTCGGAAAGGGAAGATCGATTGTTAGTTAGTTTAAGTGTGAGGAAGCGCTTTGCATCATCTAGGGATCTTCGAAGAGACTTTATTGAAGCAACTTCTACGACAATTTCCGAAAGAACAGTTCGTTGACGCTTACTAGAAGTGGGTCTGCAATCTCAAACCCCAGCAAGAAAGCCTATTTTGACTGCGAAAATGAAGGATGCAAGGCTTAAATGGACTACTGAACGAAAAAATTTCTCAGAGGTCTACTGGAGAAACATTATTTTCTCAGATGAATCTAAATTCAACTTATTGGGTTCAGATCGGGGGCCTAAAGTTCGACGAAGGGTCGGAGAAAGATATCGACCGGAATGAATAGTTCCAACAGTAAAATTTCCCTCCTCCATTATGGTTTGGGGATGCATAACAGCATATGGTGTTGGACGTCTCTTGATTGTTGAAGGATCCGTTAACGCAGGAAAATATAAAAAAACAACCACTAATGAACAGGGCATTCCAGAAAAGAGAAGAAAAATGGCATGTGAACTTCAATCAAATGGAATTTTTTCACGCTCGGCTTTTTTTTCCCACAACTGTATATATATATATATATATATATATATATATATATATATATATATATATATAATACCGTTATGAATGATTATAACAACATACAGGGATATTATACTACATAATTTATTTAATGAGTCAGACAAGTACGCAACAAATTCGAGCACCTGCAAAACCAACTCCCCTCTGTCGTTGCCCACCCTCAAACGGTAAAAAACCACTTCTTTTCTGGTTTTAACGAGTTTCTGGTGAAAATTGTTGGTGATTTGATATAATCCCTTGGGAGAGGTCGATTATACCGTCCCAGGGGGTGCTTTCACCTGTCTTCTGAGTTTACCTCCCCCAACCCCCGTTGTTGGGGATGCTGATTGCAAAAAAATTTTCAGATGCTTATTCTTTCTACCACCTCAAACGGTCAAAAATCTCCCTATTCCCGTATTACCTTACAATAATGCTCGACCCCAGTCGAAATATGGTTTTATCTATCTTTTACTTGGTTAGGTAATGAAATGAATATGATAAGAAATATGTTCGTATGATGCTGGACTGTTGGGGACAGGTTGGCCCTGTGATACTGAAAATTATAAATCAATCAATGCAACAATGTTTTTAGACCTTAAGCGAGCTTTCGAAACTTTAGATCGAGATACTTTAATGAGAAAATTGAAGAAGTATGGAGTAAAAGGAAAGGAATGGTCATAAGGTAGACAAGGCGATGTCTCAGAGAAAGGCAATAAATGCGGGAGTGCCACAAGGTTCTGTGCTGGGTACCCTACTATTTCTTGTTTACATTAATGATATAAAGAGTATATTGTATGGTGCAAATATTGTATTATATGCTGATAACGCATTATTGTATGTTGTGGGAGATGATATTAGTGAGTGTGTGAATGCAATGGAACATAATTTGCGAGAACTGCGTGAGTGGATGGTTAAGAATAAACAAGTTGAAAGTGAACATTAGAAAAACCAAATTTATGACAATCAATTGTGAATATGAGGGTAATTTAATAATGGATAGTGATAATATTGAAAAAGTGGAAAAGATAAAGTATCTGGGTGTGATAATTGATAACAAATTGTAGTTCAAAGAGCTTGTGGATTATATATGTGGGAAAATAGGTAAAAAGATTGGTTTTTTAAAAAGAATACGAAAGTCTCTTTCAATGCTTACGGCAATACAAATCTATAATGTAATAATGAAACCGCATTCTGAGTACTGTTCGTCTGTGTTATTTTTACTTGGCAGTGGAATGATGGATAGATTACAGAAACTTCAGAATAAGGGAATGAGAGCAATTCTTTGTTGCAATAAATATGCGCCTATTAAAGTTATGCTGGAGTCATTAAAGTGGATGAGTCTAAGAGAAAGGATTGTGTTAAATGTTTTGTTGCTAATCTTTAACATGAAGAATGGATTATTGCCTGGGTATCTGAGTGAATATCTGATGTATACAAGTGAAGTGCAGACGTATGGCTTAAGAAGAGTGAATGATTTTAGGTTAGTAAATCTTACCACAGTAAGGACACAAAATTCTTTAATTTATAAGGGCCTTAAAATGTACAATAGATTAAGATATGATAGCAGTGATATGAATGTAGATAGATTTAAGAGTATAGAATTTATAAAGAGTAAGTGGAATGTATTGGCAAATATTACTTACTACTAGATAAACGGCTCCCTAAATTACCCAGATAGTTTGAAAAGGTAACACTGGCACCACAGTAAAACGAAATATATCATCCAGCTTTTAAGGTCATAAGAATATACAGGTAAATAAAGAGTACAGGTAGTGTGCAGTCATTTACTCCTGTCAAAATTATTTGAGAGAATCACTTACTCCTGTTAAAATACTGTTCTCATCCGGAGAGAATTGCAGCGAATCTTGTCGAAGAGAAAAATGTACCAAAAAGTACCACCAATAAAAAAAAATCATGTGAATCCCATGACTGAGATAGTTACTTGTGTGCGTAAGAAACTTTCAAACTGTCAATGGATTCTGATCTTTTAATGAGAGAAGCACATTTGACATTTGTAAATGCACGTAAGAAAAGTATACTAGTGACTACAGGGTTGCCCGATGCGGGAAATATATAAAAGCAACCAAAAAATTTTCAATACTTTGTTCGAAGCCGTTTATCTAGTAACAGTAATCTTTGGTCAAACATTACTTACTACTAGATAACCGGCTCCGTAAAATACCCAGCTAGTCTTGAAAAAGTAGCACTGGCACCACAGTAAAACGAAATATATCCAGATTATAAAGTCATAAGAATATACATGCAAATAAAGAGTACAGGTAGTGTGCAGTCATTTACTCCTGTCAAAATTATTTGAGAGAGTCAGTTATGCCTGTCAAAATTCTGTTCTCATCCGGAGAGAATCACGTACTACCCCATTTCATCAAAGTTCGTCAGTTTTATTTTTTCTTATATAATAAAGTTGAATCGCATAAACTTATGTTTAAATGATTAAAACAGTTTTTTAATATTTATTCTTTTAAATATAATACATTTTTGGGATTTTTGATACAATTTTTGAAAAACAATAAGATACAAAACAAAAAAAAATTAATTTATTATGTAAACCCTAAAAATCGTTATAAGGCAGATATTTCAATTATTAACCTCAACGATTTTTACCACTTAGTACCATCTTTTGCTGAAATAACCGATTCTATTCGATTTGTCATTGCTTCTAATATTTAATAAAATTGTATTGCATTTAAAAGAGATAAACATTTAAATTTCATGTTAATAGAAAATTTTGTGTTTTTACTTCATTTTATACGAAAAAAATTTAAATTACGAACTTTGATGAAACGGGGTAGTACTCTTGTCAAAAAAGTACCGCAAAATCTTGTCTAAGAGAAAAATTTACCAAAAAGTACGACCAATAAAAAAGTTACTTATGTGCGTAAACTGTCGATGTATTCTGATCTTTTAATGTAGCGAAGTACATTTGATATTTGTAAATGCATATATGAAAAGTATACGTGTCTCTTATCCACAAACTCTCCCGAAAAACAAATTTTTAATTCTGACTGCAGGGTTGCCCGATACGGGAAATATACAAAAGCAACCAAAACTTGTTCACTACTTTGTTCGAAGCCGTTTATCTAGTAATAGTTATCTTTGCTCTGGTATTGGTTTGTGATTAAGAAAAGTATGAATGAATAAATTATATGTTGTTGTAAAAGAGCATTATTTTTTGCTAATAAATGAAATGAATGAATGAATCCGACAGAATTGGGATGGATGGTTTAAAGTAGGATTATACTTTAGTAGTTTCTGCAGAAATAGTAAAGTCGAACAGGAATAAATGTAATCAGCATCCTCAAAAATGAGGGGAGGGGGTTATGCTGAAAAGTTCTACATAAAGTATAAATAAAGGGTCATAAAAAATCTGTTTTAAAAGATAATGACAAAAGTTCAACATTTGTTGAAAATTATTACTGGAATGAAACAAAATTGTATCGAAAAGCTGGTCGATTTTGAATGAGCATTTATTAGTAAAACACATTGTTAATCTAACATGATGTAGTAAATAATATAAAACATAAACAACGTCTATCAAAATAAATAAAATAATTAATAAGTAATAATTCAAACACGGTTAGAGGAGTTAATGAGTCCGAATTTCATTCCAAACCGCTACAAATTCGGGCACCAGCAAAACCAAACTCAACAAAACGGATTTGTAGAAAAGGTCGTTCCTTTGAGCACAATAGGTCTGTCTGTTTATTTTTGTGTGTAAAACTTGGGTAAAAATCAGGTAAAAATAAATCTTCTGGTAAAGGGGATGAAAATGCGAAAGTTAACGGACTTTCAAAGTAAATTTCAGTGCTAATATCAGAGCATTTACAAGAAATCGTAAAAATAAATAACAATTCAAAATAAAGTCATTCAAAGGTCCGCTTGTTTGTTCCAATTTTTATGTATAAGCTGTAACTTGTCAAATATCAATCAGCTGCAAGTTGTCAACCATAAAGGAAGAAGAAGAATTCTGCTAATATTTTGTCCGCACTCATCAGCGTGTGTAAAATTTGGGCAAAAGGGGAAATTATGGACTGTCAAATTTCTTCAAGTCCAAAAGTAAACAGACGCAGTGCGGACGAAATCTCTTGATTTTGTGTAAAAGGATATAAAACTTTATAAAAGTTGGATTCACATATTTCAATTTCACTCAATTGACGGTTATGCAGTTGTCACTTTGACAAAAAGAAGATTTAAACATATTTGGTCTGTTCACGTACTTCTGCAGCTGAAAATTCCTGCATTTTCCTTCTTTATGTGGTGGGGGTACAGTTGTCAAAAGTACAAAAACATTTTTTTGAAAGTTCCTGAAAAATTAGAAGACTGCCAATATAACCTCAAAAATAAACTAATCAGGTATTTGACATCAGCCGGTGACAGTAAGGAAAAGTAAGGCAGTTTAAAGCTACTGCAAATTCCTGAATTTCTTTGCAGGTGGGGAAGCGGTTACGTGAGCAAAAATCTGCTGTCAAACAGTACGAAAAAGACTCTGCATTTTCCTTCGCAGGAATTATAATTCCTGCAGGTACGTGAACAGACCTATTGCAGCTGGTCGAAGTTGCTGCGGAATTCTTAAATTTTCTGCAGGAGGGGAAGTTGTGACGTAGGCAGAATCTTCTTGGAGAAATGAATACGGAAACACTTTTTTGCACTATTCTGCAGTTTTCTTCGAAGCGCTTATGATCTCTGCAGGTACGGGAACAGACCTAATCTGTTTAGAATATATTCTAAAATTGTTTTGCGAAATTCGATTTGAAAAATTTTTGAAAATGTAAAATTAGGAGTCTTGTTTTGAGCGTAATTAAAACTATTCAAAAAATCAGAAAAATTAAGGTATCAACCACCCTATTGTATGTAATTATCGAGAAACCCTGTGTTTTAATACAACTTATACTAATATGGCAATAATGTAAAGAATTATTTGCCAAAATTTTGTTGAAATTTCTTAAAATTTCTTAAACAGAACGAAAGTTACAGATTTTCGATCGTGGTCAGGTCGTTTCGCCGACTGTGCGTTGTACGGCGGTGCCTAATGGCTGTCTTCAGTTGACAACAAATTACGCTAAAAGGATACGCTAAATATATTTGCAATCTATGTTATCGAATCGCGCGAAGTTCTCCTGCCCTATGCCAAGGGATAACAGCTACAGAGCTACAGAGAAAAGACTAATTTCTAATGAATAAAAAGGTTGGTAGAAAGAAAAACAGAGTTTCACTTTTGTATTTTTCTAATGTTATTGAAACAAAATAACTAAAGCTTGTTGTATTAATGTAATGAACGCAAGTCACAACGTTTTTAGCCTGTGCGAAACCAAACTAAAATTCGTGGCTAACGACTTTAGTGCATCAGTCACTTAGTTCATGGAAAAGAGTCGGACATTCCTTTTTATGCAAGACCAAATCTGCTGTGAGATATACATTATACTATTATACATTACATGCATGAGATACATCTAATTTTTTAATGGTATAAGTTGTTTAAATCCGAACGTTTTAGTTAATTTGTTGTTGAAACTGGTTTGCATCTATTGAATTTGTAAACTTGGACAAACCGAGTTACCTATTAGAACACATACATAGCACTTTAACTTTTTAAAAATCTTACCCGCCAAATGATAGGGTGGTCTATTAGCAAACGTGTAGTTATGGCTTTATAATCGGTTGGAATAAAAATTAAGATTTCTTCACCTTTTGTCCTAAACCTAACCGGTTATTTCACAATTTATTTTATAATTGAATTCTCTTTTCAGGCAACGGGAAGAAAACCAAAGCAGCTGATAAAGAAACTGGAACCGTAAATGGTGATTGCGATGAATCAGGGGAAAATAAAGAAATTAATGGTAACACAACTGAAAATGAAAAGGATCGCAAAGGAAGTGAAGAAAATGATATTGCTAAAGATAACAAAGAAAACAACGAACAAAAGGAAAAGAATGAAATGGAAGTATTGGAATTATATCAAGATGCAGGTATAACTGTGCACATTCAGAGCCCAGGAGCTGAACAACTTTCCATACAAGTTTCAAGTATGGAGCTTGTTCAAGAAATTCATCAGCTTCTTATGGATAGAGAAGACACTTGTCATAGAACATGCTTTTCATTGCAACTAGACGGCGTAACTTTAGATAATTTTGCTGAGCTTAAAAATATTGAGGGTCTTAAGGATCGCTCAACAATCAAAGTTGTAGAAGAGCCATACACCATGAGGGAAGCTCGAATTCATGTCCGCCATGTTAGAGATTTGCTTAAATCAATGGATCCAGCTGACGCGTATAATGGTGTTGATTGCCATTCACTAACCTTTTTGCATGCTATCACACAAGGAGATTTGTTAGAAAAGAAAAAGTCACGTCCCGACAGTGTAGATTGTACTCCCCCCGACTATATAATGCCTGGTTCTAAGGATAGGCCATTGCTTCCTCTTCAACCGGGTGCAAAAATTCCTAAAGGACCACCGGCATTAAAAGTTATTACAACATCAGCTTGGAATCCACCTCCGGGGCCTCGGAAATTGCATGGAGATCTTATGTATCTGTACGTTGTTACAATGGAGGATAAACGTTTTCACATCACTGCGTGTCCAAAAGGTTTCTACATAAATCAGTCAACAGATGAAATTTTTAATCCGAAACCTGAAAATCCTAGTCATTTATGTCATTCATTAATTGATCTTCTCTCTCAGATTTCGCCTTCATTTAAACGTTCTTTTGCTCAAATGCAGAAAAAACGTACGCAGCGTCACGTTTTTGAACGGGTCGCAACACCTTATCAAGTTTATACTTGGACATCTCCGTCATTGGATCACACTATAGATGCTATTAGGGCCGAAGATGCTTTCTCTTCTAAGTTAGGATATGAAGAGCACATACCCGGGCAAACTAGAGATTGGAATGAAGAGCTTCAAACAACACGGGAGCTTCCTAGAAAAACACTACCCGAGCGATTACTCAGAGAACGAGCTATATTCAAAGTACATGGTGACTTTGTAATCGCCGCCACTCGTGGAGCTGTAGCTGTAATTGATGGAAATGTCTTAGCCATAAATCCTGGCGAAGATGCAAAGATGCAAATGTTTATCTGGAATAATATTTTCTTTTCACTTGGCTTCGATGTTCGCGATCACTATAAGGAACTAGGAGGGGATGTTGCGGCATTTGTAGCTCCTCGAAATGATTTGCATGGTGTTCGAGTATACAGTGCAGTAGATGTAGAAGGACTTTATACACTGGGAACTGTTGTCATAGATTATCGTGGATACAGAGTAACTGCGCAATCTATTATACCAGGCATATTAGAACGTGAACAAGAACAATCGGTAGTCTATGGCTCTATCGATTTTGGCAAGACTGTTTTAACTCATCCGAAATATTTAGAATTATTAACACAAGCAGGTCAACATCTCAAAATTCTTCCACATTCAGTCATTAATGAAAAAGGCGAAGAAATTGAATTGTGTTCATCTGTAGAATGTAAAGGAATTATTGGAAATGATGGAAGACATTACATATTAGATCTGTTGAGAACCTTTCCACCCGATGTAAATTTTCTGAAACTTCCTGGCGAAGAGCTAAGCGATGATATGAAAACAATGGGATTCCCCATTGAGCATAAGCATAAACTATGTTGCCTTAGGCAGGAACTATTGGAAGCGTTTGTTGAGGATCGCTATGTCATGTTTATAAAATATGCTGCCCATCATTTGCAACAAATTAATGCTGCCAAGAAACAGAAAGAACAAGGAAGTGAGGAAAAGAATGAAAATGAGAAAACTGATGGGGAAAGTAATTTGCTTGCTATTGAAAATAATAACACAGATAAGCTATTAGAAAAAGCTAAATCAACAGAACAAGTGGATGATAAAGTTAATACTGAAGAAGCAAAGAAACTTACGGAAACTATCAACGAAAAGAACGCTCATGATGAAAAACAAGCAGCAGATGTCGTAAAAAGAGCTTGCACAGCAGTCGGATCACTTAAGGAATATGAATTTGATTTTCGTTTCAATCCTGATGTTTTTTCACCAGGTATTAAGCATGTGGACAAAATTGATTCATCTTGTTCAATCGAACGCCAAAAGAAACTCGTTAAAGATGCAGCCGAATTTTTAGTTACTAAACAAATTCCTGGTTTTATCCATGAATATTTAGACCATTCCTCGGCTCCGATGGATGGAACAACTTTGACTGAAGCTCTTCACAGTAGAGGAATTAATATAAGGTAATTATACTTTTATTGATAACATTTTCAAATTTCCAAACTTTTGCAATGCAGTGCGTGTATTTGCAAAACACGACTGTTTCCTTTATTTGCGAATTAAATGTTTGAATATTTCCACAGAAAAGATTTTATAACTATAATGACAATATTTAGGTTAGACAGTGAAACCTTAAAAATAATCTACGGTATTTACGTTTCAATAATAATGAAATAAAAAGCAATTTTTACTAGTACAAGTTTGCATGCGGATCATTATTTTAGTTCTGCTAGTAAAAGTGAACTATTTCAAAATGAGACACGACAAGAAACCGGACGAATAGATCTGTTTTCGTTATCCGTTATTCGTTTTTAGGAACCCTGAAAATTACGCGAGATCCCCGTAACGAATTGGATAACTCGATTATAATCCGATTTCTCAACTTCTGCTAAATCTTCGCAGTAGTATGTTCCTAAAATTCTAGACCTTTTTTGTGTTAGAGTTGGGCATTGGCGGAGTACGTGTAATACGGTCTCGTCTTCTTCCCCACATCCCCTGCATAGACTAGTGTTCGTATTAGGGTGACATCGTTTTATCTCCCTAGCTCCGTTAGGGTCTGTTTACATCCCTCGATCGTTTTGGATTTTACCCCGGCGTTAGTTGAAGATTGTATGGATGCCTGACTGTCCGTGCATTTTGCAACCCTAGAGGATCTTACTCCCTGTTCTATTAGCTGTTTAGCTCCTATCTCTATCGCTGCGATTTCACATTGAAGAACCGAGGAGGAGTCGTTTACCCCTCCCCTTAAATCCAGGTTAAGTTCCTCGCACGATATTCTAAAGCCACAGCCACGCACACATTTTGAGTCGTCTGTGTAATTCGCTAAAGTGTTTTCTTGAATCACCCTATTGTTGCTCCATTCATTTTTTGTGGGGAACTGAGTTTTAAAGATTGCCTCCAAATTAGGGTTACCAGTTTTGAAGTCCCAGCAATCTTCTTCCTCAAACAGTCTCTTCATCGTATTACCACTACATTTTTTTTTGCGGGAGAGGTGAAAATCTTCCAAAAGACAACAGACAGCCCGTGCCCTCCGGTAGTGTGAGATTCTTACTCACTAAAAACACCTCTCTGGGGATTAGCCGAAACAGACCACATAACCGGGTCTCTTTTCGTCCCCTCCCAGTCTCCCTTAGTGGGGGCAACTGAGTATCCAGTTATCCCACTGTCGCCACTAACCTCGGTTTCCTGGGTCACTGCTAGAATCCCAGCCTATCTGCATAAATCCATGTTTTCCTACCGTCTCCAGTGTTCCTTATTGGTCCATGCGTTAGTTACATCAGTCACCCCTTCACTGTCTACGACATTGAAAGGTTCCAGGCCGTAACGCTTTAGTCCTGAGCCAGGACAAGGAACCCCCTCCGGATTAACCGCAGCTAACCCTACGGAAGGCAGATCTGCATAAATCCATGTTTTCTCACCGTTTCCAGTGTTCCTTCTTGGTCCATGCGTTAATTACAACCTTCATCCCTTCTCTGCCTACGGCATTGAAGGGTTCCAGGCCGTAACGCTTTAGTCCTGAGCCAGGACAAGGAACCCCCTCCGGATTAACCGCAGCTAACCCTTTGGAAGGCAGATTTGCATTTCTGTTGTGCGTATCGCGGAGATAGCCAACTCGTTAGAGTCTCCCGTCTCTGCACCGCCGCACCTTAGGAATTGCTAGTTATTATTATGCCAATGGCACCCTCTTCCAGGGCTGCTACAGCAGTTTCAGCCGGTTGGAGCGAGCCAGCCTCCATAACCGCCACAGTTCCTTCGAAAGGTAATTCTCCCAAAGCTGCTACTGTTGTGTTGTGGGTACCGTGGGTATAGCAAACCTGTTGGGGTCTCCCATACAATCCACCTCCACTACCACAGAAGCGCCCGAGGAAAACGCCATTCGCGACAAAATTACCCCTGGGTCCTGCAGAGGGGACGACGACACTGCAGACTCCCTTGGAGTTAGGGGGATTTTTCAAGAGGTTATCTCCTCCCGCATTAGTTACTTGGCTACATTCTAGGATGCATTGCCCGGTTGCTACCACTTGGAGGTGTAACTAACACTTGAGAATATCCAGATGAGGATCACCGTATCCTAGAAGTCTTCAACTCGTCCGTCCATTCTCCAGCAACCATTACCACTACATACTCGGTCGATATTTAAATGTTGGGTTTGCATTCCCCTTACCTTCCACAGTTTATTCATACGTTAACGTATAACCGAGTTAAGTGCCACTTGTTGAACATAAAATTCTAGTGGAGTAATATTTAGAATGACCTCCAAGGCCCTTGTCGGTGTTGACCTGGTAGCCCCCGTTATGCCTAGACTGCACATACCTTGAGCCTGGTCTATAATCTTTTGTTTTCTGCCGACCTCCATCGCTTTCCACCAGACTATCGTTCCATAATGCGTTATCATGGGTCTGATTACACTATACACATTTTATAAAATAAGGTGATAGTCCCCATACTTTACCTATAGCATTTCTACATGTCCAGAAAGCTCTTACCGCTTTGTTTTTCTTCTTGCGTAGGTGCCTGGCAGAATTTAGTTTCCCGTTCATCAGCACACCCAGAAACTTGGCCTCATTCTTTTAGGTTAATCTCGTGTTTCCAAAGCACGGGAGAACTATCATTCTTTATTTATGTGTTACTTAGTCAGAGCCCATTTTTTTTAAATGTTGAGGAACAAAAAGATTGAATTTTGCCTGTCCTAACATTAATTGTAACTGGACCTTGATACGTTACCTTTAATAAAATTTATTTATGTATTTGCAACTTTTCCTTTTAAAAATAAAGGTAAACTTCAGCGACGAGAACTAGTGTAATTTTGCTGGTCCAGACTGACTCGTGCTGATAGAATCTTCACAAAGAAAACGCTTTTGAAACAATTTCGCCAGAGATTGTTTAAAATTATGGTGTGCGTTTAGTTCGAGAAATAATGACTCTCTTTTCTTTCACAAAAATGGACGGATTGGATATTTTAGTAGTACGATCATCACGCCATGGTTTCAGCGTCCGAGCCTCGGTGTCCCATGATTTTAATAAAAAATTAAAAAAAAAACATTCCGTCTCTGGGTTATTATCTAGCTCTCAGCAATGCAAAAATAAGATATTCAAGTTCCCTCATTTCCCTTAACCTAATTCCCTTTTGGTGTAAGTCACGCTAACGCATTATAGGGTTGTTCCCTGGACTTGGGCTACATTATAAATAGGAGACGTTGCTGCGAAGATTTCGGCCCCATTCGCTGACATTTGGACAGGACCACGGTATTATAATCCCGTGAGCTAAAATATTTAGGTAGTTTTATATAGTATCTTCAATATCTGTAATAGATATAAAATTAAAAAGTATTTTATGTTTTTTAGCACTTTTTGTGAAGTCGGCTCAACTTTTTTTTCAAAACTAATTTACTTTTCACTTTTTAGTGTCTTCATATATACGACTCGAAGAATGCTACTCGTACGAACAAAGCAATTTCAAAAGTTGCAGAGGTAGTGCACTCTATAGAAGGGCGACCTCTCGCAACATATTACGAAACTAGTCACGGTCCCTCCTTCATACCCTCACCTTAGATACAAAATTCTTACGAATGCGCCACCTTACTCTATAAAGCAAGAGAGAATCATCATAATCAGATAATCATCGTAGACACTCTAATCACAACATTTTTTCCATTTACCAATTAGGAAACGTATTCTGTACAACAGAATCAAAATCGGCTTACGTCTTGCGAAGCTAGGCACCGCTCCTCCTCCAACTCTCACCATAAGCCACAATTGTTGTCATAATACAAATAGATACTCTATGCATTCGGAATCATCTAAATCAGTCCAGAGTTAGACTACACCTCACCCCACCCAACCCTCGGTACAACAAAAAAGAATCATCCAAATAGGTCTATGCGTTAAGAAGTTGTGTAGCGCCCCCTCCGCCCCCACCCCATAAATTTTTGTCGTGCTACTAATGGGGCAATACATTCTGCACATCAAAAGAAGAGTCATCCAAATCGGTCAGCACATTACGGAGTCATCCTACCCCTCCCCCCAGCACCACCCTAGAGCAAAGTGTGTCCTCTTATTAGCAATGGAGGATTATACTCTAAAAAGAATCATCCAAATTGGTCTACGCGTTAAGAAGTTGATATCCACCCCTCCCTCACTACAACCGCAACTTTTAATATTGTTTCGCGGTACAAACGGAGAACATACACTATACATCAGAAAAACAAGCATCCAAATCGGCCCACGCGTTACGAAGTTAAACTACCCCTCACCCAAGGGTCAATTTTTTTTCACCCCACCAAAATTTGTTTTGACATGATACCAATCGGGGAACATACTCTACTCAACAAAAAAAAAAGAATCATTAAGATCGGTCCACACATTACGAAATGATGTCCGGTCATACATACAAAATAAATACATGTCGAACCTATAACCTCTCGTTTTTTGGAAAGTCAGTTAATACAAATTCTTTAACTAGAAATTTACAATTACCTGAATAGCTCTAGACAAAATTGAAAGCTATACAGCTCAATAAATGACAGGAAACGTGACACCAACCATTTTGCCTCAGAGTAGTAGTTTATGTGTGTGCATCTAGTTTTTACACTTCAATATTCTATTTTTACCATTTGTGATTACTATATGAAAGACACCTAATGGAATACATATAATCATAAGCTTACTCAGTTTTTAAAAAGAAGATTTGGATTTTTCGCCAGATTTTATATCGCAAACTTTACGGTAGAGTATCGACAAAAATCTTTTTTTTTTAGGTGAAGGCACCTTCGAATGTATAATCGAAACACACTGCCTGTTATATCTCCAAAATCCTCTATGTGAATCTTTTATCGGTTTTTGTAATTTATGTTTGCTTGAAACAATAGTAAAAAGCATAATTTTTCTAAAAAAAAATGGCAGCGACGATACATAAAATTGTTGTTAATGATAATTTGTACTTTTCGGTTTTACGATTGCTGCAACTTATGATGAAGTATTTATCCGCTATAACTTTATTTTTATTAAATGGAGAAAACTTTATGGACCCTTTGAAAAGTTCTACGTCGTTTAGGTGAAAAAAATCGCTTGCGAATAATTGCTGCTTCCGATACTCTGCCCTAAAGTGCCAAGGTAGTCCTAACTTGAAAAGTGTTTTCCGTGCTTTACGGTACCTTCAATAATCAATTTTTTTTCTATTAATATATATTTAAACTAGCTAACTAACTAACTAACTAATATTTTTTTTGCAGATATTTGGGAAAAGTTGTGCAACTATTGTCAAAAGCAAAAACACTCGAGTATTTGTATCAAATTTCTGTGCAAGAATTAATTTTACGAGCAACGAAACACATCTACTATTCGTATATGCAAAACACAGACATGATTAATTTAGCTGCAGCTATAAGCCATTTCCTCAATTGCCTTTTAACTTCTGGTGCCATACTGCCACCATCTTTTGCATCCGATGAGCTTCAAAAAACACATAAACGTAGAAATAAACGAAAGACTGGAAAAAGTGCGCTTTTGGGAAATGATAATAATGACTGGGCGAATCTTACCCAAAAGTCGCTCTGGCAACAAATAAAAAAGGAGTGCAAATTTTACTGGGACTACGACTTGGGTTGCGAAAGTATTGAACAGGTGATTGATACGTATAAACTTCAACGTATCACTATGCTCCGTGCCTTCTCCCTAAAAGTAGGCATTCAAATACTTTTGAGGGAATACAACTTTGAGTCACGGAATAAGCCAACATTCAGTGATGAGGACATTCTTAATGTTTTTCCGATTGTTAAGCATATTAATCCCCGCGCTTCTGATGCCTACAATTTCTACACAACAGGACAAAGCAAAATTCAGCAAGGATACCTTAAAGAAGGTTACGAGCTGATCAGTGAGGCTTTAAACCTTCTTAATAACGTATTTGGTGCAATGCATCCTGAAAATGCACAGTGCCTAAGGATGTTAGCTCGTTTGAGTTATATTATGGGCGACCCACAAGAAGCTCTCGCTATTCAGCAACGGGCTGTGATAATGAGTGAACGTGTAAATGGCATCGATCATCCTTTTACAATTATGGAATATGTAAATTTATAGATTTTACAAATTTGCAAAATAAGTGAAATATTTTTCTTTTTAGTCACACTTAGCTTTGTACTGCTTTGCTAATGGACAAATAAGCGCATCTCTTAAACTTTTATATCGTGCAAGGTATCTTGCTTTACTGATTTGCGGAGAAAATCATCCGGATATTGCATTATTAGATGTAACTACATTTGCTATAATATTGTAGAAACCTTCTTATATGTAAGTTCATTTCAGAGTAATATTAGCTTAATACTTCATGCTGTTGGGGAATATGAACTTTCTTTACGTTTCTTGGAGCACGCATTAGCACTGAACATTAAATATTTCGGAAAGAAATCATTAAAGGTAGCTGTAAGTTATCATCTAGTCGCTAGAACACAGAGCTGTATGGGAGATTTTCGATCAGCATTGAACAATGAAAAAGAAACCTATGCAATATATAAACAACAGGTTAGTAGAACTTTTTTTTTCAAGGAAGAATATTATTATTCATGTTTCAGTTGGGTGAAAGCCATGAAAAAACGCAAGAATCATCAGAGTGCTTAAGATTACTTACGCAGCAAGCGGTATTTCTTCAAAAGAAAATGAATGACATCTACTCCAATGGCAAACTGACTACTAGTTTGCCACCAATTCACATTCAGCCGCCAACGATGGGTTCCGTACTGGATATGTTGAACGCAATTAACGGAATTCTGTTTGTTCAAATAAGGTAGGTAGCTAAACTGGTAACTTTTTAGCGCTACAGCTTGTATTATAAATAACGGGTAGGCCTGCTGGTTATTTTTCGAAGTGCATGTAATTATGACTCTGTCAACACTAACACGCTTGAAATATTGACCAATATGTAGTGTTAAACTTTCATGATAAAAACTGGATGGTTTTACGCTTGAGCAGCTCTGGGAAATATTTAGAAACTATTGGAAACTGTGTGAGCCGCTTTAGCTCAACAATCAATCAATATCAGTATTGCGTAAAAACCTCGGATTATTTGCTTACAAGGCCCAACTCACTTAAGAGTTAAAGCAAAAGAACCATCTGCTTCGTTATCGCTTATTTGGAAATATCGCCGATGTTGATCGCAAAATCATCTTTTCGGACAAAGATTATTGTGATCTCTGTTTTTAATCGTAATCGCAGCGAAGTGACTGTTTGTTATAGGTTTTAGAGTGATGGTATCTTTGGTTCCTTCAAAATAAAGCTGGCCACAACATTACGGTGACGAGAGTGCTTTAAAAATCTCACAGCAGCTGATATCATTAGAGTTATTTATAGGATACTTTTAAGGATTGTTGTTACTCCAACGATACACAAACTATTGGCCTAGTTAGGGAAAACATCCATTGCAATTTCAAAAAGAAACCAACAGCTGGTTCACTCTATACAAGTATTTTATAACATGCCTAACATTTGGGGGGGGGGGCATTTTCTGTTATATATAATATATTCCACATTTGGTATCATGATAATAATTTTGCACTTAAGGTGGGATGGGGAGGTGGTTATTTCGTAGCGCGTACGCCGGCTTAGATATTTCCTTATACCTTGTATAGAGTATGTTCCCCCATTACTACCATGATAAATATGTTAGATTAGGGATAGGGAGAGAGGGTGGTGCCTTATTTAGTAGTGTCCGATTGGGAGGTTGGGGGGGGGTATGTACGACTAATCCAGACGACCGATATTAGTGTTTAATTAATAAAATTAAATAATTTGGTGTCTTATCACCAACAACAAATGTGGGGCTTACCGAGATATAGGTACTGGCTAACGGTAAGAAATCGCGTAGTACCAAGAGCAGTGACGTCCTCTAGTATCGGAGGCCAAAATCAACTTTGGGTCGAAGCTTCAGTTGGATTAGTAAATAATCAGGGGCTTTGATCAGACTTAAATAAACCCCAGGGGGCGCCTTATGAGTGAAGATTTCCTCACGATGTATTTTTCATTGCCAATGTTATTCGCATTTGAATTCAAAAAGTGAGAGATCTTTTTACGGTCATTATTTTGTTGGAAATAGTTATGTTGACTTATACTTACAACTAAACGATGATTAGGGAACCATATCTCTTCATTATTTTAAGATAGATAGCATAGATACAAAAATACACACAGATATCATGGGCACTTACTAGTATTAGATTATATCAGAAATCTTTTAGATAAAACACTATATATGTGATTGACATTATTCCTTTTCCATTTGTAATGAAATACTGGAAATAATGCAGATCAAAAACGTTAATTGAAACCTGTCTCAAAATAAAATAGCATATAAATTTGTCGTTTATTATACGTCAGTGTCTCGTTTAAACTGTAGTTCAGACGGGGGTGACATCATGTAATGCGTTTTGAGTTCGACGCTATGCATCTCACATAGGGGTATGGGAAATAAACTCGAAAAAGCATTAAAGACTCAACAAAAATGACGAAAATTATCGATTAGTTCACCTTGTATCGCTTTTTAATCATTACATTCTGCCAACCCATTTCAGACGCAGCTAAAATCTTCAACACTCAAAAGTTGTGCTCTGAGGCTCATTAAACAGATTTATTTTTTCCGTTAAGAATGTTATTTTCTGTGGAAACTGTACAAAAAATTCCGGCCAAATGAAAGTCGGATTCGCGCACCGAGGGTGCCGTACCTTGGAAGGTTGCTGATTTCCAAAAAACTGTGCTAGATTTTTTTATATGATGTTGCCAAAGCTCAGGGGATGCCCTATGAAGCTAAAGCACAGCCTTGGTAGAAAAGGAATTAAGGATGAGGGAAATGGGTTAGGAGGTTGAGTGAAGGAGGTGTCGATGTACGCCCCGTTTGAGAGTTTCGGGATCATATAACGAGGAAAAAAACAGAAGATGGTAAACTGTTCCACATTCGTGTTGTTTTGCTCAGAAAAGATTCCCAACATTTGACGTCCAAATTTGACCAGGAGAGTATAGGGGTGGGAGCGACTTGTAGCTCCTGTATCGCGCGTTGTCATGTGTCTACAAGGAGTCAGGCTAGCAATTTCGCTAGAACAATGGCCACGGAAATAGCGATAGAAGAGTGAGAGACAACTGACATTGCGTCGATGCTCCAGGGAGTCAAGACCCTCAGAGGTTGAGGAATCGCCAATAAGTTTAATAGCCTTACGCTGGACTTTGTCTAATGCGGACAACGCAGTGTATCCGGCCCCTGCACAACTATGAGAATAATATTCAAGTCTAGGCCTAATGTGGGACTTGCAGATTAGCGCTAAGTCAGGTGGGGTGAAATATTTCTTACATCTATGTAGAAACCCCAAGCATTTCATCGCACTTTTGGCGATTGCAAATATTTGATCAGTCCAGCTAAGATTGCTGGATATCTGAATACCCGAAATGTTTAGGGAGGGCAAATTGGGTATATTCACTCCATCGACTGAAATGGGTAGGGGGTAAACTGGACGTTTTTTAGGAACATTAAACAGCATTGAGTTTTGGATGCATTAAACGAAACACGATTTGATCTGCCCCACGCGAGTACTTTAGAAATGTCGTTGTTTAATGATCTAAAGATGCGTTCTCGATTGACTTTTGTAGAATTTCCACGTGAATTTATTACAGAATCAAATGAGTACGAGAAATCAAGGGTGCTGTCGTCGTCGAAACTATGGATAGAATTGAGAGTAAGTTAATAAAAATAAGAAATAAGGTTGGTGAAAGAATTGAGCCCGGATTAAACGGTCTGACAAGAAACTCTCTATCCATTTAACGAGAGTAGGGTGCAGACCAAATGTTTGAAGTTTGGCTAAAAGGGCAGCATGCCAGACTCTTTCAAAAGCCTTTGAAATATCAAGAGCGACGATTTCGGACGCACCAAAATTATGGAGACAATGATTCCAACGCTCCGTTAGAGCCGTTAGTAAGTCTCCGGTTGACCGGCCAGCGCGGAAACCGTACTGGCTATCGTTGCTGAGATGGTTATTTCCTAGGTATTTCATCAACTCAGAGTTGATGAGCGATTCAAAAACTTTAGATTGATCGAACTTAGTGCAATTGGTTTGTAGTTAAAGGGGTCGCTTGCCTCTCCTTTTTTAAGTATCGGCTGGATATGAGCAAGTTTCAATGCACAGGAAACATTCCTGTTGAATATGACAGGTGAAAAAGTTTTCGTAGAGGTTTAGCCAAAGCAGAGGCGCAGCATTTTAAAGCCAGGTGCGAGAAACCATCAGGTCCAGTAGCTTTGCACACGTCGAGTTTCAAAAGTACCCTAAAAACTTCCCGAGTGCGAAATTGTAGCGGCTTTTGCCTACTAGTGCACTGTGATGGAAATGGAAGTGGCTGCAATGAAGGTGACAAAAACGAATTAGCAGCAAACAGGTTGGCCTTGTCCAATGAGTCAGAAAAAACATTCCCATTATAATTGAGTGGTGGTGTTGACGAACAGGTGAAATTGTTCTTTACGGTTTTTACTAGAGACCAGAAGTCCTTACTACCCTTTTGCGTAGAAGATACCTTCCGTCTAACGCTCTGGTCGAAATTGAACTTTGCCCGACTAATTGCTGAATTACAAATATTTCGCGCATCCCTATAGATACGTCTCAATTCCTCTGAAGGGCACAATTTATAGATATTTAGAGACATTGTTTTATTTTTTCTGTAATAGTTACATAAACCTCTATCAATGCTAATTACTTCAGATTTTTCGCCTTACAAACTTCGAAAATATGGGTGGTATTTTTAACCGACTTCCCAAAAACAAAGAGGTTCTAAGTTCGACGCGTATTTTTTATTTTTTTATTTTTTTTTATGTCTGACCGGGCATAACTTCGTAACGCGTCGACCGATTTTGATGATTCTTTTTTTGTTGGGTAGAGTATGTTCACCGATTGGTACCATGCCATGTTGGTTTGCTTGATTTGCACCGACTTCAAAATGTCGTAATAGAAATAAAATTAAAAATTATTTTATGCTTTTTAGCGCTTTTTGTGAAGTTGGTTCAACTTTTTTTTAAAAACTATTTTTTTAGACATTTTTCATCATAAGTCGAAAACTTTGCAGCATAAAAGAAAATGAAAATATATTTTATAATGTGCGAATGAAGCCCTTTCATATGATAACCCATTTGACACTATTGCAGTAAAAATAAAAATATTATTTAATTTTTCCATTTGCAATAAAAATGGGAAAGCATTATTTAAAACTATTTCAAGACGATAGTTGCTGAAATAAGCAGCTGTGAAACATATAGACGAAGTTGCACCTTAATGGTTCCCTTTTTACCATTTTGGTACGGAACCCTAAAAAATTACAAAATTGACTAAAAAGCGTAAAGATTTAATTTAAAAATTTAATGAAATTAATTTTATTTATGCAAGCATATTCTATATTGTTTCGGGTAATTATACACTTTCGCGGTCACCTAGGTTTTTGGCGATAAAAAATCCAAAACTATACCGACTTTCATGATTTTTTTAAAATGTTGGTTACGGCGGATTTACTATAAAAAATAAAATACGACTTTTTACAAATAAGTCTGTATAATTTTCTTTTATGATATCTCATTAGCTTCTTATATATTTTTTCGTAATCTAATTGAAAAAACGACTAAATTAAGCGAAAAAAAAATCTGAAAAAACAATTTTTTTGAACGATTATTTGTAAAAAGTAAATCTTTTAAAGCATTCAAACCGGGGGCGGCAACTAAAAGCCTGATTAATACACCACTTCCTCCCAGAAAGTGTAATAAAAATTTGACGGAACGTGTTGCATACACGGATCTGTGTACTCCATATACTTCGCGACGCGAATGGACGCTGCCTAAACAATATTATTTTTTTTTAATTTCTGAGATTTTTAACGTAAATCCGCCGTAAAAACGAACATTAAAAAAATCATGAAGATCGGTCTAGTTTTGGATTTTTTATCGCCAAAAAACCAAGTTTATTTTGAATAAGATTATATGTAAAATCAAAAACAAAACTTTGGAAAGCTGTCATACACTAACGATAGCTAAACACACATTTAAGTGCAGTTGGCAAGAAACTTGGTTTCGATTAACCTTTTTAATATAATAAACGTACAATAAATATTGATCTTTTCTTTTTATTTTATTCATCATTTTAGCAAAATTAGTTGCATCTATCTAATATTTGCATATTATATATGATAATTATATAATTTGAGATAAGTACCGCTTAGTTTAACAAACATGCTTTTAACTACTTTCCTGCACTGTTTTCCTTCATCTTAAGTGCATGCA
The DNA here is from genome assembly GCA_964036015.1 of Leptarthrus brevirostris. Classification (NCBI taxonomy): domain Eukaryota; kingdom Metazoa; phylum Arthropoda; class Insecta; order Diptera; family Asilidae; genus Leptarthrus; species Leptarthrus brevirostris. The sequence goes on along the minus strand of OZ038372.1, from coordinate 112,640,835 downwards.
TAAATATCTACTTCATTGCAGCGAACCAAACGACGTTTGACGTAATTTTCTACACTCACTGTAGATAAAAAAGTGAAGTAAAGCAAACGCCATACACGGAAAAATATTACATCAAAAATTATCGGTGCTGTACACAAGAGGATAAAATCTTTAACTTGTAACTCTTACTATTGTGAGCACCACTTAAACAATTGTTTTAAATTAATTTTTATTTTAATATATAAAGGTTTATCCACACCAAAGCAACGTTAGCACAATCCCCAATGGTACCTTATATCTGTTTTAAAGTTGAGATAAAACTTGATAACTAAAGTTAAAAGAATGCTGCGCGAACATTGAGGCAACAAGGCACGTAGACACGTTTGAGACAACAACGTTGATTCAATGTTTATTTTCAAATGTTGCTTTGACGTGGATGCACCTATTTTCATCTACAAATATGTTACAGTAAAAATTCCTAAACTATCATGTAAGGTACTACTACCGGAAAAGTACAAAAAATAAGCACTTTTTTAATCATTTTTATCTCAACGGCTTTATTAGATATTATCATGACATTTCTTTTATAACATTATTAATCCTTAAAGTTTACAAAAAGTTTAGTTAATTTCTATTTTTTGCCTTATTGGTAGGGGGCGCTAAAGTCAAGAGCTCGAAAAAGAGATAGTCCGATGAGTGAGTGATAATCTCAGAGTTGAGAAGTCTGAAACAAAAAATTCGAACGGGATTTTATAAAGGAAGGTTTCTTACCTTGTAATTTACTACAATTAGTCAAAAAATAAATAAATGGCGAAAGTTTGAAAAAAAAATTGGAAAAAATTGTATTTTTTTTCACCCTTTTTCTCTTGACAAATTTTTTTCTTTTCATTTTTTGTCTAAAATGTGGTAAATTACAAAAGGGTATACCTTAACAAACAAAACGCACCCAGGTTTATTAAAATCGGTTCAGTAGATCCTAAGATTAACTCTCACTCAGTTGAAAAAATTTTATTTCGAGAAAAACGCGTTTAAAGTTTTGGTGCGCCCTTTGGCCTCTTACCCATGTTTCCTTTATAATACGGACCCATTTTATTTACATATAAATGCTTTCGTCTACGACCAAATACTAACTAAACACGTGTATGAGAATGAATATTATAAGTATAAAAGAAACCGGTATTTTAGAGAGTTGTGATAAAAAGCTGGAGCGCGCGAGGCAGCTGCGGAGAGTCGAAATCACGCTACGAAGGCGGTCGACTATAAGTGCTGTAATTTTTTTCTATTATGAATTTCTTTATTAAAATTTAGTAGGTTTTCTTGATAGTATAAGGAATCGAAAAAACAAAAAGGAAAAATCAATTTTTTTTAAATTCTTTCCGGTTGCAGTACCTTAAACAATTTGACTTGCTTTAAATTCTACGCTGAACAGATAAATAAAATTTTAATCGCATATTTTAGTTTGGACCTCATTAAAATTTTACAGCTTTCTATTTTCAATGCATTATCTGTTAAATTTCATGAAAGTGTTACATTGTCCGGCGCCAGTTTGAAACAAAATAATAAATCCTGTATTATTTTTTTCGAAATGTGATGGGAAATGTTCTTCATGTAGTAAAAGTAAAGTATTGTGGAAGATATCACCCAAGTGCTGTAGCGCGTCGGTTATTACATGTAGGCTGTTCGCAATTTTACAAATTTTTTGAAAATTTCACGAAACAATTTTATAGGAATATTCTCTAGACTATATATTCAAAATTAATAAAATATGAAAATCAATATTGATCCAGATTTATTTCATGTTATTTAAATTTATTTTTTCAGCCAAAAAGACATTGTAAAACTTCGAAATGAAATTGAAAAACACCAAAAGGAAGGAAGCAATCTTGAAGCGTGCCAGGAAACTTTAAAGAAAATTCTTTCCTCCGCGCCACCAAAAGCAGAGACTGACACTGAAAAAATAAATGATGTAACTGAAACAGACAGTTCCTTAAAAGAATCGAAATCCAATGACGTGATCTCAGTCAATAGCTGAATTAAATTTCAAATCATGCAGGTATTGCAAAGAGGATCATTTGTCTTCTTCTCGTACGTAAATAATGCCGTAATGTAGTAAATGTAAAACGTATTTTTACATATTATTAAAATACATAATTTATATTATAAAGCTCTGGACAGCTGTATGCTAGTTATTATTAAAATAATTAAAATCTTTTGCAAATACGTCTCGGTTCTAAAACATGTTTCTTAATGGAATATTTGATTTCTTTTATAACATTATTTTAAAGAAATTTTTACAATTTTTGCTTGAAGAATTTATTGATGTATTTTAATATATTGGCAAATTCAATAAAATACCTAAAAGAATTTCTTGAGTTAAAACGTTCAATCCATATATCATTGTTGCACAAAAACACAAAAAGCAAGACGTGATGCAAAGCAAGCGTTTTTAAGTTGTTATTAAAAACCAAACCACGTACTGCCAGAGCACCATTAAAAAACAATATTTCGAGCGATACATTTTTTCGTTGTTATCAAAAATAAATATTCTATCTATAATATAAGATGCAAAAGAAATTATTATTAGCTGATATTTTTACTGCAACAAAATTTTTTATCTTGAATATTTGCTAAGAGAATTTGAACAAACCTGTTTTGTATGCAACATAATCGGATAGCCAATGCGATAAGTGAAATTGTGAACAATAACGATGTAGAAACAAGTAGTTAAATATATAACATTTGTAGTAGTTGAAACTTATGTAGATAGCATTTAGTTTTTAATAATAAATCAGAAGTTACAATTTAAGTACATATCTATTATTCCAAAATTCGAAATTCCAGCAATATGTCATTCAATTGATGTTGCATTTAAATTGTGTTCAAAGCATTTTTAATGTTGATATTTCCTCAGCCAGCTTAGAGATGATGATTTTTTCCAACCAGGTTAGCCCCCGTCATTTTTTCTTTAAATTCTAATAGCCTAAAAATGCGATTTTTCGCCTTCGCCTTCATTGTAACGATATTGAAAGGTCTCATTAATAAATATGGTATAATATCTACTCATTCTAATCTGTGGAAGATCAAGTACACATTTAATGAATTAATATTCTATCTGTTTAACAAATACTATCCAGGCACAAGTGAATTCGTATCCCTGCAATCTTTAAGGTAGTTAGATTTTATGAAAGGAAATATTTACATGAAAAAAAAACAATCTTGCAACTAAAAGTTAATATATTCCAGATAATTGAAAACAAAATTGAATATATCCACAGCTGCTTTATTAAAAATATTAAATAGTGCTTCCGTACTGAAGGTACAAGAGTATTGGAATCTCTTGTCACATTTAACAGGTGTATCCGTACTTGTAGCTTAATAGGACGTAACATATCCTTTTGCCGTTAGACTTATTGTCAATGGACATTTATGGTACTAGTTACGTCTTTACATTGGTTTGGGGTTATTTGATTCAAAATATCGTAGATTTTATCCGTAATATTTTTATTGCCCGCGGTCGAGAATATTAGATTAAAAGATATTAAAGATTTCATGTTTACGAACTCACTTGTGCCTGAGTAGTATGTACCGGTTAAATGTATTTTAAAAATACATTTTTATTAGGGCTCGGACTGTGATTCGAATAGTTAGTCACTATTCGAATATTCGAATGTTCGCATGTCTCGAATAATTCACGAATACACGAATAATATTCGAATACTCGAATATTATTCGAATACACGAATTATTCGTGGTATTCGAATAGACTTATCCGAATAATAAGTATTCGTGCTATTCGAATATATTGTATTCGAATAATTTTCAATTTTAAAAGCATTCAAATCGTATTTTACACTATTCAGATTGAATTTATCGCATCGCTACCGAATCTATTGCAAAAAAGATTATGCGAAGAGATTTTGGATCCGGCCCAGATCCATGGGGGGAGGTTGAAGAGAATCGTGACTCCCCCCCCCCCCACAAAAAAGACAAAATATTAGGCAACCGCAACATTTGGCCAGATGCTTTGCTGAATCCATTTTTTGCGTTTTAAGCTTCCTATTATATTAAAATTTTGTGTTCGCTTCGCTCGCGTGTTTGAATCTTCCTATGAGTCGGAAACATGTTTTTAAAAACACGTATTCTAAAACAATCTTGCACCTTAAGATTGACAAATATTAATATTCATCCCTTCTTACACGAACACAAAGTTTTAAAAAATTTTAAAAAAGTTATAGTTTGATTTTTGTGTACGTTATCCTGCTTCAATACAGGTGTTTGTGTTAAACTTGAAGGGGCTGAATGCATTCTGTAAAAATTTGGTATCTCTTACCCATTTTCCCCTCCTCCTCCTCCTTCCGACCGCATTCTTCAAACAACCATGACCCCTCGCCCCCTCCCGAGAAAAATTCTGGACGCGCGCCTGTTTTGCATCTTTATCACTAAGCGACAGACGTTTGGGTGAAATTGTTGATATTGCACAAAATTCTCGATCTTTTAATCAAGCATAAAATCTGTTCTGTTGTACTAACAAGTGAAATGTGAACGTCCACGGTAAAGGGAGGTGCAAGAACAGGGGGGTGGGGGGAAATCACCCTAAAATTCGAACGTCTATTGTTGATGGTCCCTTATTTTCAGAAATAATGGAATATAAATATGTAGAGTAAAATACGGTTTATATTGTAATCGTGGATTTGCGAATATTCGAATAATATTCGTCGTATTCGCATATTCGCACTATTCGGTATTCGAATAATATTCGCACTATTCGTTATTCGAATAGTATTCGAATAATTCGAATACCACTCGAATTATTAGAATACCGAATACACTATTCGAATACTATTCGAATATGCGAATACGCGAATAGTCCGAGCCCTAATTTTTATACAGCCAGCTTGGCCGTTATTCGAAATTACAATTATCTGAACTCGTGTAATTAACATACACCAAGATTTTGTGTGATGTTTCACTTATGAATTATTTAGGGTGACATGCGCCCGCACACCACCAGTTCAAAGTAAATTTTTTCCATCATACTCAAATTAAGCAGCTAGCTTTGATAAAATTTCGAAATATGTGTAATTTTTTTAGTGGAATTTTAACTTGATTTAACAATAGTAGTTCTAACTGAAGGTAAGTGACAATTAACTGTGTCTTGAATGATTTAGAATTTTGTGAAGATTTAATATGTTTGCATTAATTCCACAACCTTAAATTAAGTATTTGCCACAGCAATATACATTGAGTTTCGTATTTATTTTACAAAACTGCTGCAGTTTTACAATATTATTACATGGTGGCCACTCTCTGAAAAAACCGGGAAAAGTCAGTTAAATGTCAGGAAATTTAAGAATTTTCACTGAAGTCAAGGAATTTTTTCATCCATAAATTTAAATTATTGTCTTATGAAGGTCCTGTTTTAGAATACTACCCAACCACAAAAGTATTGGGACACTTGCATTTTTTTACATTTTCTACTTTGTGGGTATATAAAAAAGTGTATAATATTTAAAAAAGAAAATTTCAATATAGCAATAATTATTTTATTTGTTTTGTTCAAAACTCTTTTCACAGTAACAAAAAATTCAAATAAATAACAAAAAATAACGAAAATAATACATATTCATTGGAAAAATAGGAAAAAATAAATTTAATTTTATGTTCAGCATTTCGTTGCATTACGTTTTCGTTTTATAACCTCTTTAATGCAGAGTGGCATTGATTTAACAAGTCTTTCACAATCCTCTGCGGTAAAAGAATTCCACATTTCCTTTATATAACAGTTTTGTCCTCCTGGATGGATCCACCCCAAGTCTTTTCTTAATAACTCCCCATAATTTCTCTGTTGGGGAAAGATCTGGACTATTAGCGGGCCACTCCATTGTTGGTACTCCATTGTGACCTGCAACCAGGCTTTACTGGATTTTGAAGTATGGCTTGGTGCTCCATCCTGTTGAAACACGAACTCCCTTCAGGCGACTGAAGAAGAGGTATTGATGGCAGCACATTTTGGTATTTTTCGGAGTTAATTGCACCCTCAAAAAAATGGAGGGACCCAACTCCATATCCGGACATGCAGCTCCCAAACCAATACAGAAGTAGCAAATTTGACAGGGTGCTTCGAGCAAGGTGCATTTGTGCATTATTTTCGTTATTTTTTTGTCATTTATTTAAATTGTTGGTAACTGTGAAAAGAATTTTGAACAAAACAAATAAAGTAATTATTACCATAGCGAAATTTACTTTTATAAATATTTTATATATTCACAAAGTTGAAAATGTAAAAAAAATGCGTGTCCCAATACTTTTGTGGTTGGGTAGTAGATACTAAATAGAACACCTCCCTAAATTTCCCTGGTCAAACGTGAACGAAATAGTTTGTGTAGCAATTTCGTATGGAAAAATATATCCTAACTGTCAAAAGTAAATTCTATCTTTCTAAAATTAGTGAGCGAGAATCAATTTCGTAACTCTCAGAAGAGAAATTTTCATTTTCTTCGATTAATTCGTATCAATGAGATGTATTAAAATGGAGTGACTTTTATAAGCTATCTCAAATGGGTACAATTTTCTAATCTAATCTGCAAAATGCTTACCCAGAAAGAGATATAAAATGATTGTGAATATTTTCATCTATTTCTACCGCCAGCATTTAATAGGCGACATGACGTTGGAAATTAAGAAAACCATGTTGAAAAAAAAAGATGCTTACACAGAGAGGGACAACTAGCGAAAAGTGACACCATTTTCTTGAAGAAATTTCAGTGCACCAATCACTCCAGTATTATATATCTCAGTGATTCGTATAAGCGGATATATGTGTTGGTTAAGTAATTGATAGTTGAAAGTTCTCAAAATTCCTTCCACCACAAGCCCGTCTGGAAGACACGTCGAGTTATTTAGTGAGTCTTTTAATTTACAGCAACTGGTTGAGTGTCCGACTCGTGTTCCTGATACTTTGGGGCACAACGCGCATCTTTTAGATCTATTTCTAACATTGCATCCAGAAAAATACTCGGTTTCGGTGACGTCTCCCTTGGGTAATTCGGACCATTGTCTAATCTCCGCCCAATTCTCCATCTCCTCTCTGACAACCAGTAACCTAAATTCCACCAAAAGATTAGTGTGGCATTATAAAAATGCTGATTGGGCGGGACTTAATAAGTATCTCAGAGAGCTGGATTGGTCCGATTGCTTTTCTGTGAGAGACGTTAACAAATGCACCGATTATATCTTAAACATCCTTTGGTTTGGAATGCATCGCTTTATTCCTCATAGCTTCAAGAACATCAAACCAACTAACACCAATTGGTTCAATAATGACTGTTTCGCAGCCATTAAAAATAAGGAAGCAGCCTTCCAGGCATATAAATTGTGCCCTTCAGAGGAATTGAGACGTATCTATAGAGATGCCCGGAATATTTGCAATTCAGCAATTAGTCGGGCAAAGTTCAATTTCGACCAGAACATCAGACGGAAGGTTTTTGCTACCCAAAAGGGTAGTAAGGGTTTCTGGTCTCTAGTAAAAACCGTAAAGAAGAATTTCACCTGTTCGTCAACACCACCACTCATTTATAATGGGAATGTTTTTACTGACTCATTGGACAAGGCCAACCTGTTTGCTGCTAATTTTGCTGCTAATTCATACTTACCACCTTCATCGCAGCCACTTCCATCTCTATCACAATGTACAAGTAGGCAAAAGACGCTACACTTTCGCACTCGCGAAGTTTTTAGAGTACTTTCGAAACTCGACGTGTCCAAAGCTACTGGGCCTGATGGTTTCTCGCCCCTTGTTTTAAAATGCTGCGCCTCTGCTTTGGCTAAACCTCTGCGCAAACTTTTTCACCTGTCATATTCAACAGGAATGTTTCCAAGTGTATGGAAACTTGCTCATGTCCAGCCGATACTTAAAAAAGGAGAGGCATGCGACCCCTCTAACTACAGACCAATTGCACTAACCTCGATCATATCTAAAGTTTTTGAATCTCTCATCAACTCTCAGTTGTTGAAATATCTAGAAAACAACCATCTTATCAACGATTGCCAGTACGGTTTCCGCACTGGCCGCTCAACCGGAGACCTACTAACGGCTCTTACGGAACGTTGGAATCATTGTCTTCATAATTTTGGTGAGTCTGAAATCGTCGCTCTTGATATTTCAAAGGCTTTTGATAGAGTCTGGCATGCTACCCTTTCAGCCAAACTTCAAACATTTGGTCTGCACCCTACCCTCGTTAAATGGATAGAGAGTTTTTTGTCAGGCCGTTCAATTCGTGTAGTAATTGACGGAGTTACTTCTGATTCCTACGAAACAAATGCCGGTGTACCTCAGGGTTCAGTTCTTTCACCAACCTTATTTCTTCTTTTTATCAATGATCTCTTTCTTATCCCTTACTCTCAATCCTATTCATAGTTTCGCCGACGACAGCACCCTTGATTTCGCGTACTCATTTGATTCTGTTATGAATTCACGTGGAAATGCTACAGAAGCCAAACGGGAACGCATGTTTAGATCATTAAACAACGACATTTCCAAGGTCCTTGCTTGGGGCAGAGCAAATCGTGTTACGTTTAATGCATCCAAAACCCAATGCTGTTTAATGTCCCTTAAAAAACGCCCAGTTCACCCCCAACCCATTTCAGTAGACGGAGTGAATATACCCAATTCACCCTCCCTAAACATCTTGGGTATCGAGATATCCAGCAATCTTAGCTGGTCTGATCATATATTTGCAATCGCTAAAAATGCGATGAAATGTTTGGGTTTTCTACAGAGATGTAAGAAATATTTCACCCCACCTGACTTAGCGCTGATCTACAAGTCCCACATTAGGCCTAGACTTGAATATAATTCCCATATTTGGGCAGGGGCCGGACACACCGCACTGTCCGCGTTAGACAAAGTCCAGCGTAAAGCTGTTAAGCTTATTGGCGATCCCTCAATCTCTGAGGGTCTTGACTCTCTGGAGCATCGACGGAATGTCGGTTGTCTCTCACTCTTCTATCGTTATTTCCATGGCCGTTGTTCGAACGAAATTGCTAGCCTGATTCCTTGTAGACTCATGACAACGCGCGATACAAGATCAACAAGCCGCTCCCACCCCTATACTCTCCAGGTCAAATTTGGACGTACCGTCAAATTTCGGGAATCTTTTCTAAGCAGAACAACACGAATGTGGAACAGTCTACCATCTTCTGTTTTTCCCTCGTCTTATCAGCCTGAAACTTTCAAACGGGGCGTACATCGACACCTCCTTCACCCAAACTCCTAACCCATTTCCCTCATCCTTAATTCCTTTCCTGCCAAGGCTGTGCTTAAGCATCATAGGGCATCCCCTGAGCTTTGGCATCATCATATATAAAAAAAAAAAAACACAAAATTATGCTTCAGGAGGATTATTTTCGTCTATTCGCGAAGGAGCTGGCAGCTTTTTAAAGAACTTGAAGGATACATCGTCTAAAGCGATGCAAACTATGCAACAAACTGTATCTATACTATGGTCCTATGCTATCCTAACCTTACCTAACCTACTCCTTATAATTAATTAATTTCAGTTATTATTTCTGGCATTTAACACGTTCTTAGAATAACCGCACGAGGGTGGATTTGCCGGATTCCTAAAAAAATCGCAAATTTCGAGGAATAGATGTTACATTAGGAATCCAGGAATTAATAAAAGTGTTAATACAATTTATTTAAATGAGTTTTGTCTAATACAAAATAGGTGGCACGGTGATAAGAAAAATTCTATATAAACTCATCCCTCTATTTACAGAGTAGAGCCTAGAAAAGCTGTAAACTATGTAACTCGATCTAAAGAAGATAAAGAAAAGTTCATAGTAACTGTGTAATATTAGATAAGGATTAAAGAAAACGAAAGGGGATTGGTTAATTCATTTTTAGAGACAATTTAATGCTTATACTAGTGTTATTTCAATTTGTTTTTGAAAATGATAGACATAAACATTAATTAACACCAAAATGTTAGAAGAAACATAAACACAAATTAACAACGTTCTGTAAATTTAAAACAATAAAAGAATTTAAACTTAAATAACTTTCATAACAACTACAACTTGACAGAAATAAAAATCACCCTTTACTCTTCTGAGATTTGTAACAGAAAACTAACAGATAATTCATTAATCAAGGTACAGCTTCACTTCAAATGTTGCTACATTTTGGACTTTGTTAATAAAAGTTGATTTATTTTTGGATGATACAAAATCGGTGATCAACATTTACTTACTTTGGCAGGTATTTTTATAAATTTTAATGAAGTTGTATTGGGAGGCAAGAACCAAATTCGTACATTTGCATGTTGCAAGTCTATTAGATCACTTGGTGAATTGTCTAGGCTCAATAGAACTTTGAAGTCAGGGTTTTTTCTTGTAAATAACTTTTTACATTACGTACCCATTACGAACCCAAAAAAGCTGTTTTTGTTCTTATATGCGCTATCTAGAGATATTTATAAATTATTTTACGCATTGATTCTCCTAATTTTTTTAAATTTTTGTTTTGTTTTTTTACAAATGCGTACTACTGCGGGGTGAGAATATCTTCCACAATATACTATCTATGTTTGGAATTAACCGATTAAATCGAGTATTTGCGAATTCAATTACGATTACAACAATATTCGCGGCTGCGTAATTATTCATCGTTTTCTTATTCTATATTAGTTGTTGGTTGGAAGACATTGCAGTAGTATGAACTCTTAGCTTTAAGCCAATTTAATTCGTAATTTCGAACGATTGCAATCGAATCGTAAGGCGCCAGATATATTCGCTAATCGCGAAATAGCTCTCGAATTTATTTTTACGCTATGTCATCGAATTAAATGGTATTTAAGGTATTTGAGAGTAGAACTGACCTTGAAAGCAAAATTTTCATAAAACAGAAGTTGAAAATTTAAAAATGTTCACAAGTCTTCTCAAACAGGAGTTGTATTAAGATCATTTTACTTGGATTTAAGCAACGCAAAAATATGCTAAAGCATAAGTAGTTCTGCTGTATTTAAAAAATAATACAACCAAATTAATTTATCAGGATGGAAGGACAAAGTTGCGTCTATTTATTTGCTCAATTTGTAATTTCTAATTGAAGTACTCGATGCTAAAACCGGGAACCTCCATATCTTTAAAAATGTTTATTTTTCAGTCAGTTTAGCTACGGTGGTGAGAGTGTATAGGTCGATGCTTATTTTATCATTATCAGAATCAGAACCATTTGTAGGATTCTCTCTGGTTCCTTTAACCCCTTGTGGGGCATAGGGGGTCTATTACACTGACTCTACACCTGTGCAGCTAAGTAAGAATTATTGTTTGAGAAATTAATCTTACACTTTTGAGAGCTGAATTACATCATATAGTATTAAAATTTCAGAAATACTGAAATTCTTTAAAAATATTTTTTTCATTACAATATAGTATCTGGTACGGTGTTATCAATGACAAAACTGCCTGGCAATTATAAATTTGTGTTGCTAAAAATTAACAAAAACCAATAAACAATAATTTCAAATTATTATTTTTACCTGTATTAACGTTATTCGCACAGGTAAATTTAATCTCTCTAGCCAACCAGACAGTCCGCATGTCTATGGAGATGAAATTCTGGCTGGAAATTTAATAGCTAAGTCCCAAATTACACGAGAGGGATTTCACCCCATGACTCACGGCAATTCTCTTCTGTGCAAAAGTAGAAAAGCCCTCGGAGTGTTGCTACGGAACGTTGAAAAACCGGTTCATAAGTGTTTTGCAGGGCTGAAAATTTGCATTCCCCGGCTCAAGCAATACTAAATCAACCTGACGCCAAAAAATTTTCGAACCCTAATGAGGAAGTTACGAAAATGGAGAAAATCAAATCAGGAAAAACTCAAGCAAAAACCCTACGATTCGTGATTGACGCTCACAGATTACCCTCTTCCTACCTTAACTTTTCTTCAGCTGCTGGACGCCTTCGCGACAAAACGAAAACTAGATCAAAATCCAACAAAATTTAACACCGAACTAGGCAGCTGTATCAATTTATGATCACTTTCACTGTCCCACTAACCTGCACATTTTGTGAAAGTGATCATAAATTGATAGAGCTGTCAATTCGGTGTAAAATTTTGTTGGATTTTGATCTAGTTTTCGTTTTGTCGCGAAGGCGTCCAGCAGCTGAAGGAAAGTTAACCCTTTGGTGCTGCTGTTGATAACAAGCCAAGGGAGCTTAACTTTTCTTCATTAGAAACGCCGATCGTGTTAAGAAATTCCTTTGTTTCTTACGTTGCTCGAGTTTAACAAGTGTTGTTTTGATTTTTAGGGTAACAGTTAGTCTTACTAAATGTATAAAATATATAAGAGTGAATTATCAAAAAAGAAAAATTCCAAAAACTCAAGCAACGTAAGAAATATAAAAATTTCTTTAATCGAAAAAGAACTGGTTTTCGGTTTTTCGTGAAGGCGTCAGTTAACGTCTGAAAAGTTAACCCTTTGCTGCTACTGTTGAGGAGGAGCCAAAGGAATTTAACTTTTCTTTATTCGAAACGCCGATCGTGTTCAGATATATTTATATTTCTTATGTTGCTTGAGTTTATTTTGAATTTTTCGTTTAGTTTTAGTCGATTGAGAAAACGTTAATATTTGCTTTGGCGTGATTTCGCCTTAAGCCCTGCATGTTTAAATTTCAGCGTGTTAAACTATATTTGTTGTTTTACCTGCAAGAAGTTAGATTTTCTGAAACGTGAGAGTAAGTAAGTAAGTTTTTAACCCCCCCCCCCCCTCCTCTATTGACTCCTCCGTGCCGTTATTAGTATGAAATTTAAAAAATCCAATTTTTTAAATATAATTACGCAGTAGGGACCTACGGGCGTGCAGGCAGGTAAATGCTACTGCGATATTAACTTAATTATAGATTATTTAAATAAGTAAATTCCGTCGATGGGATAAGTGATATTGTGCCAGCCTTCCATCCCGGAGGTCGTAGGTTCGTACAACACTCTTGGTTACTTTCTGCTGACAAAAATTCCATTAGGATTGCAGATTAATGTCGGTGGTTTGGAATTCGCCCTTATTTGTAGTTCACATGTAATTATTGTATCCAATCGGGTGATGTTCCCGCCCCACGGAAATAAGAGAGAAAGAGTAAATTTTACGTGAGTTGGAGATTAATCAATAATTTTTGTTCTAATTTTCTCATACGTTAGGAAACATTTTTTGCGATGAATGAGTGGTTTCCCATTTCACGCATTCATTATTAAAGCAATTTAGTTCTGTCACTCTTCATATTCAAAAACTTTTGTTAACAATTATAAATCGTAGAAGTGCGTCTGGAAGTCTGGGAGCTTGTTAGAACATAATAAATATAAATTTCTACAGCTCATATAAAGTAAGAAAAATCAATTTTATTTTACATTTATATATATATACTAAAAGTATATAGAACTAGTCTAGAAGGAACCTTATTTCACGAACACAATTTTCATATAATAGCCAAGTTACCAAATTGGGATATGATCGTCGACCTATTGAAACAGTGTGTATAAAACTATAGCAATATATACAGTAGTTAAAATTCGTTTTATAAACTATAGGGCAAAAACTAATTAAATCTGTTAAATTTATTGGTAAATGTGTTGCTCCTACTTGAATAGTTGCTCTTGTTGAATACTACAGGGGTGGAATCTTCACAATGATCGTAATTTCCTTAGAGGAAGAAACATATTTTGAGTATATTTATAATAAAAAAGTTTCAACAAGCTTTTTACATTTATTGCGGCCTTTTCTTCTTTTATTTCCCGATTTAGGAGATTTTCCATTTTTTTTAGTCGGGCGTCCTATCCGATTTGAATTTTGTCCACCAGTTATCTTTTTCGAAGGCAATAAGTGTTGCGAAACAAGTTCACCTAAAACGCCTTGGTGTGCTAGCATTGATAAGAACGTACATATGAATTCATCGTAATTGTGAGTTCGACGACAATCGTCAACCTAAAAGCAATATACATTTAGATGCTGCTTACAGATTAGAAGTGTTTTTTTGAAGTACTTTGAACATGTATCTTTTGTCGTTTTCGTCATTTAAATGCTGTTCGTTTATAGCTATTTCTGATTCTAAGTTTTTTAGTAGTGATTGCAGATCTCTGGCCGTGAATGCATTAGGCTCTAGAAAAGAATTCGGCGATGACGGACTATCTTCTGTTTCTTCTTTAGTAGCCTCTGAAGGGCCTCCCTGGAATATTTTATAAAGAATTAAAAATGTCATGTTTTATCAAATACGTACAGGTTTTCCTTCTTTTCTTTCAGTATCGACTTTAATTAGTTTCTGCAAGGTAGCAGAAACAATAGCTTGATTCGTTCTAAGCATTTTTAACTTGTGTTGTATAGCTATTCGCCTATCTGGCACAACTGCCATTAAATTAAACCTAATTACAGCAAAAATCAGAATAGCTTTTTTGTTTAAATTGAATACAACATACCTAATATCCTGTTCACCTGTAGATATGCCTAGTCTGTCCGCCATCACACGACGAAACTTCTCCGTCCAATCTTCATTTTCTTCCCAAGGCCCATGATCCATCGGATACGGCTTTAATCCATCCAATTCAAACAAGTGTCCGTTAATTGGTACAAAGCTAACAAAGTGAAATGCTTCTCCAGTAAAACGTCCCGTGCTTATTCCACTGCTTCGGTCCAGCCTTCGCCTTGCTTGGGGCATCGCGTGAGAGTTGTGTGCACAGGCAAGCTCTGGAGTGTTGCCGATCGCCCAACCTTTATTTTCTGGACACATACCTTTGGTATGTACTTTTAGACGATTTAGAGTATCACCAAGGTGGAGATCTGCGCAATTCAGCAGAACTGAGAGAAGGGCATGAGTAGCGCAACTGTTTGGTACCACTTGCTGAGCAAAGAATATACTACTGACGGCTTCTTCATCTTTAACAAATATTTCTGTAGTTTCTACAATCTTACGCCTCGCTCGACGCTCTTCAATCCATCTAAATAAGAAAATAAAGCCATACACTGGGCCTTCGATAGGCTTTTGTAGATCGTAAATTTCTTCCACTTGAACTCCTTTTACTCCGAAATCTTCCAATAGTAACGTAAACAGCCCTGGATCACTTTCTAATTCTAACCACCCATCAGTTAAGCGGTTTATATCTACCGGCATTTTACTCATTCAAAACACAACAAAAACCCACTCTTGTTACTAAAATCCAATGTTTATATTTCTTGACATTAATTTGTTGTTTAGTGAAATGACATTGACTTGACACTTCTACGACTTGAAGTTGCTGAGTTTACTTCATGGTTAAAATGATATTCAAACATAGAATAACGAAATACAATATTTTCCACGAGAAAATAACGCAATTTAATGTTAAAAGCACAATGCTTTAACAGTATAGATTCAATTTTTATACATTAGAAACTACTTAACTGTGTTTTAAGATATTTCGTGCAAAAAACTTTCTGATAGCAAAAGCAGTGCAGCCAACACTATAACATATTTTCCATTTGAAAGAATGGGAAGTCGAATGTAAAAGTCAGAATTCAAATATTTTGTTTAATTACGTGTTGATGGAGAATTATTAGCGTTCACAATTCCTCGAATATAAATAAAATTTATTAGGATGGTCTTTACTAATATAGTTCTACGAATGACATCGGCTCGTGTTCCCCTTATTAAATTTCGGAGAGGAGGACTTGTTATGTCAGCGGCTGATCAGGGCCAACCTCAGAAGCAACCAATTGGCGGTTCAGCTGCAAATTCATCGGTGAGTGCAAAATTTGCGAAAACAAAAGTAAATACAACCATTGTAAGATTATTAGAGAAATATAGTAATATAAATATTATGCTTTGCTTACGAACAGTCTGCTGGCGCTAAGGGTCCTGTAATTGAGGATTGGCAGTTGGCACCGAGGTACAGAAGAAAGGCCTTCGATCAGGAAGAAATAGATTACATTAATAGGGGAGGCCCAGCTTAGTTCCGATAAGTATGACTTGAGACTATGCAAAATGCTATTATAGAATTCACTCATTATTTTAATAAAAATTGTTTTGTTTAAAACTGCGTTTTGCGCTTACCTATGATTAGTGGATTCAGCCACATAAATACACCCGTTAGAGTGACCATATAGGGAGTAATTATCGAGCCTAATAATATACAAAAACAAGAGCTTTACCCGCTATTACTCGTTTTGCAATTTTACAGGAAGTTATTGATTATTTTCAATTTTCTCGAGTCGCAGAATTTATTTCATGATATACTTTGACTTTTCTTCGTGATCCTCTTCTAGGTATGCGCTAAAGGTCCATGCTATTAAGTTTCTTTTATAAAATATACTGTTACAAAAGATATCTTCCGGTGGAATGGATTTATAAAAGGAAAATGAAAGTCAATGTCTCACGGAAAAATAAAGGTATGTTTGATATAGTTTTTTGATGTAACTTGTTTTGATAATAATAAGTGTATCAATATCTCTTGAAGTAGTGTTGGAAGATAGAACTGCAAACAAAATAAAGTGGACAGCAAAATCATTTAGCCTATACGAATCAGCAAGCAGATATGGGATAACCGTATCATATTGCGACAGGGTGGTAACCGACTCTGGAATCAACTCGCCAAACTTTTCCGAGCTTGCCTAAAGCTTGGTTACACTCAAAAAAACTGAAAGGTGGCAAACGTAGTTTGGTACCCTAACTTACTATAGCACACTAAGTGCATATAAACCGATGAAGTGTCTTGGAATGTAGAAAGGCTGGAGATCTTTTCCGTAGTCCTAGGCCTCCAAATCGACACTTTCGTGTTGTAGTTGTCTTTTCCTTTAACTCTTATTATTTTCTTTATTTTTAATAAAATTTTTTGAATTATTTACAGGTCGTATAAGTTCCATCTTACTACTTACTTATCAAAAATATTATTAAAGTCCTAAATTGAAATATTGGTTTTTGTGAGTACAGTATATAGAAAATTTGATGATTACGCTTTTTTCAAAGCATTTGTAAAGTACAGACAGGTAATACAATCACCAACACGAATTACTGAGACATCGAGATCACTTATTGACTTGGTTATTACCAATTGTAAAGAAATCGTTGCAAAGGTTGACCGTACTAAAATCATATCTGATCATGAAACCATTATTATTAAGTGGGAAAAAAGAAATATGGAGAGTGCTTAAGTCAAGCGTGCTGCATGAACCAGCAAACATAAGAATGAGTTGGTGGTTGCTAATAATTTAACAGCTACTTTTTAGAAAGCATTAAGAAATTGTAAGATCAATACCAAGAGTTCAGTATGTAAATTTAATTGAACAAGTATCCAGTGAATAACGGAAACCTCTGAGGCCTCCAGACTGAGAAAAATCCTAGCTACCAGTCCAAGTATTCCTAGCTATCTACTTAAGGCGGATGGTACTTGGACCTCATCAAGCGTAGAGTCTCTAGAGATTCTCTTTGAAACTCATTTTCCTGGAAGTACCGGGGGGGTTGTGATACCTCCCTTATGTAACCTTCCTCGATCTCTGAAGCTGGCGGATGTGATTACGGAATCCAAACTCCGGTGGGCTATACACAGCTTCATGCCTTTCAAATCTCCGGTTCCTGATGGCATTGTTCCTGTAGAGCTCCAGCGCAGCTCCGATCTCATACTAAATTGGCTGATGGTATTTAATAAGGGCTGCCTTGACTTGACCTACATCCCGGCACTGTGGAAACGAGTTAAGGTTGTGTTTATTCCCAAAGCGGGCAAAAGCTCGCATGCCACTCCTAAGGACTTTAGACCTATAAGTCTATCATCTTTTTTTCTCAAAACCTTTGAGAGATTAGTCGATATTCATCTACGCGGTAGTATTCCTCAGTGTCTACTATCGGCGTCCCAGCACGCGTACTGTAAAGGGAAGTCTGTGGAGTCTGCTCTACACTCTCTCGTGCGCACTATAGAAAAATCCCTTGATTGCAAGGAGTTCACTTTAGTGGCCTTTATTGACATTGAGGGAGCTTTTAACAACGTCAGTCCGGGTCAGATGCTTCATGGCAGGACCATCAGCTCAAAGCTGGGAGAGGCTCATACCATCAGAACGGTGAGCACGGGCACACCGCAAGGTGGGGTCCTATCTCCTCTTTGGAATCTGGTGGTGAACAAACTGCTTCTAATCCTGGAAGAGGAGGGCTATGGAGTGGTTGCCTATGCGGACGACATCGCTATAGCTATCTCGGGCAAATTCCTGCCTGTCATAAGGGGCGTGGACTTTGTATTAACCCTAAAAAGACCGAGGTGGTCATTTTTACTAGGAAACATAATATTCCTCCCGTTGACCCTCTGTATCTGAATGGCACCCGCCTAGACTTTGCCGAGGAAGCTAAATATTTGGGTATCATCCTGGATAGGAAGCTCAGCTGGAAGTCTAATATTCAGGAGAGGGTCAAGAAAGCAACTACAGCTCTATACTCCTGCAAGAGAGCCATCGGTGGGAAATGGGGATTTCAACCCAAGCTGACTCACTGGCTCTATGTTGCAGTCATTAGGCCAATCTTGTTGTATGGAGTGGTGGTCTGGTGGCCAGCACTGGACAAGGCCACTTACCTCAACGCTTTAAGGAAGGTGCAGAAATCGGCCTGCATTTGTATCACCGGGGCGATACGGACCACTCCTACTGATGCTCTGGAGATACTTCTTCATCTACTCCCTTTAGCTCTGATGGGTAAACAGATGGCAGCTAATGCTGCCGTCAGACTTACAGCCACAACTCAGTGGTCCAATACTAGAGTTGGGCACTCCACAATTCTGGACTCCTTTTCGCTCCAAGTGGGGCATCTTGACTACACCACTCCTAGCTACTCCTTTGTCAAGCGTTTCTTATTAACCATTCCAACCAGGCTTGACTGGGAGGGAGACACCAATCCCTGTGGGGAGTCCATTCAAATTTATACAGATGGCTCTAAGCTACAGGGCAAGGTGGGGGGTGGTGTTTTCTCAGAAGCATTGAACATTAGCTTATCCTTCAGCCTTCCAGACTACTGTAGTGTGTTTCAGGCGGAGGTCATGGCTATTCAGGAAGCCTTGAAGTGGCTAAGGGAGCACGAAGCTCCAAAGGACATCTGTATCCTTACAGATAGTCAGGCTGCTCTGCTATCTCTCGATTCTGTCCTATCGACATCTAGGGCTATTAACAGCTGTCGCTCGCTTTTAAATGAGCTGACCGAACGGTATCAAGTTCACCTGTGCTGGGTCCCGGGGCACAGGGATATTCCAGGAAACTGCGCAGCGGACGAGCTTGCTAGACGTGGTACCACCCTGGAGATTGAATCGGAAAGGACTACTCTTGGTTGGCCCTTGGCAACCTGTAAGATGTTGCTTAGTAGGAGAGCCATCAACTTAGCAAACCACAGATGGACAAACGGCACTACGTGCCATACGTCCAGACAGATCTGGCCTAAACTGGATCTAAGGCGCTCCAATTTTCTGCTCTCGAGGGGAAGATCTGACCTCAGAATAGCGACTGGGGTTATCACAGGCCATTGCCTTATTGGCTTACATGCGAAGAGACTGGGGATCCCCTCAAATGACTTCTGTAGAAGCTGCATGGACGAGGAGGAGAAGGAAACCATTTTACACTTCCTCTGCCAGTGCCCTGCACTGGCACACAGGCGAAAGTCTTTCTTAGGAAACTATTTCTTTGATAGTCTCTGCGATCTGGCGGCGATTGACGTTGCAGATCTTTGGCGCTTCATCGACAGCTCCGGATGGTTCCAATGAGGAGGTGGAGGGAATCCTTGGATTCCCGTGGCATCACAATGGGCCTTTTGAGGTCTAAGTGCGCCCCTTAAGGCAGCCACACGAACCTAACCTAATCCATCCAGTGAATTTAAACAAGTAGATATGAAACAACTGATAACGGTATGCAAGCAAATGAAGAATAAGAGGGATGCGAATGGATTAAATGTGAGAATGATAATGGGTGGGGTTGAGGTGATAGAACCAACACTTATTGATATTATAAATGCTTCAATGAGAAATGGAGAGTTCCATCAAGCATGGAAGACATCTGTAATACTACCAGTAGAGAAGATTAAAAATACGAAAAACCGCGAAAATTTCAGACCAGTTAACATGCTAATAATGCAAGAAAAAATATTAGAAAAAGTTGTACAAATGCAACTAGCAGAGTATCTTGAGAGCAACCAACTAATTATTGAGCAACAGTTGGGCTTTAGGAAAGGATACTGGATTGGAAGGAGAAAAAACATAATGGAAATGTTATAGTGGTATTTATTGATATGAAGAGGGCAATTGAAACAATTGAAAGAAGTAATTTATTGCAAAAAATGTTTAAGTAGGGAATTCGAGGTACAGAGCTGGAATGGTTTTTTCATTATCGAATTAACCCTTCTAACTTAGAAGGCGCACTTCACAGGCAAAAGCCTGGAATCAATTGACCTATTCACCAGAATATAAAATATATTGAGGTGAATGAGGCTCCCACACCAACACGCAAAGAAGAATATTAGTAAACAAAAAAGTGAAACACGTCGAAACACTACAGTCAGGGGTGCACAGATAACAGAGATCGTTTTAGCAAATCCTTGGTAAGAGCCAGGTCAAAAATAGGACACATATTCACGGCTCTATACATGCGATTAATAGGCTCATGCATACAATAGGAAGACCGAGAATGGACAACATGTAGTAAAGGCAATCTCCTTAAGCAATACGGGGTATGCCTATAAGTAACCAAACCTGCGAGAATCTATATTCGAGTTCAAAAGCTGGTGAATAAATACCAGATAAGCAATTCTACGTCGTTTCTCCAACGAGTGCATATTAAGCATTTTATATATTAGAATGAACCGCATAGCAAGGTGACCAAATCTGAGATGAATACTCGAGAACCGGTCTAACCGAGGAGAAAAATAAGTGAATAACTCCCAGACAGGATATAGTTTATGTGCAGAGTGAAATCGAGTTTTTTGTCTAGTTTCACACCAAGGTCAGTAACGGACTCAACACGACGGATAGTAGTTTCAGCAAAGGTATAATCAAAGACGAGCTGATTGGGGTTCCTACAGAATGACATAACTTCACATTTATCCAGGTTAAGTTGCAGGCCATTTGAGGCACACCAAACTTTGAAGGTATTCAAATCATCCTGAATGCAAGAAGAATCATAACTGTTTCCAACACATGAAAAGAACTTCATATCATCTGCATATATCGCATCCAGAAAAATACTCAGTTTCGGTAACTGCTCCCTTGGGTAATTCGGACCATTGTCTAATCTCCGCCCAATTCTCCATCTCCTCTCTGACAACCACTAACCTAAATTCCACCAAAAGATTAGTTTGGCATTATAAAAATGCTGATTGGGCGGGACTTAATAAGTATCTCAGAGAGCTGGATTGGTCCGATTGCTTTTCTTTGAGAGACGTTAACAAATGCACCGATTATATCTTAAACATCCTTTGGTTTGGAATGCATCGCTTTATTCCTCATAGCTTCAAGAACATCAAACCAACTAACACCAATTGGTTCAATAATGACTGTTTCGCAGCCATTAAAGATAAGGAAGCAGCCTTCCAGGCATATAAATTGTGCCCTTCAGAGGAATTGAGACGTATCTATAGAGATGCGCGGAATATTTGCAATTCAGCAATTAGTCGGGCTAAGTTCAATTTCGACCAGAACATCAGACGGAAGGTTTTTTCTGCCCAAAAGGGTAGTAAGGGTTTCTGGTCTCTAGTAAAAACTGTAAAGAACAATTTCACCTGTTCGTCAACACCACCACTCATTAATAATGGGAATGTTTTTACTGACTCATTGGACAAGGCCAACCTGTTTGCTGCTAATTTTGCTGCTAATTCATACTTACCACCTTCATCGCAGCCACTTCCATCTCCATCACAATGTACTAGTAGACAAAAGACGCTACACTTTCGCACTCGGGAAGTTTTTAGAGTACTTTCAAAACTCGACGTGTCCAAAGCTACTGGGCCTGATGGTTTCTCGCCCCTTGTTTTAAAATGCTGCGCCTCTGCTTTGGCTAAACCTCTGCGCAAACTTTTTCACCTGTCATATTCAACAGGAATGTTTCCAAGTGTATGGAAACTTGCTCATGTCCAGCCGATACTTAAAAAAAGAAGAGGCATGCGACCCCTCTAACTACAGACCAATTGCACTAACCTGGATCATATCTAAAGTTTTTGAATCACTCATCAACTCTCAGTTGTTGAAATACCATCTTATCAACTATTGCCAGTACGGTTTCCGTACTGGCCGCTCAACTGGAGACGTACTAACGGTTCTAACGGAACGTTGGAATCATTGTCTTCACAATTTTGGTGAGTCCGAAATCGTCGCTCTTGATATTTCAAAGGCTTTTGATAGAGTCTGGCATGCTGCTCTTTTAGCCAAACTTCAAACATTTGGTCTGCACCCTACCCTCGTTAAATGGATAGAGAGTTTTTTGTCAGGCCGTTCAATTCGTGTAGTAATTGACGGAGTTACATCTGATTCCTACAAAATAAATGCCGGTGTACTTCAGAGCTCAGTTCTTTCACCAACCTTATTTCTTCTTTTTATTAATGATCTCTTATCCCTTACTCTCAATCCTATTCATAGTTTCGCCGACGACAGCATCCTTGATTTCGCATACTCATTTGATTCTGTAATGAATTCACGTGGAAATGCTACAGAAGTCAATCGGGAATGCATGTTTAGATCATTAAACAACGACATTTCTATGGTCCTTGCTTGGGGCAGTGCAAATCGTGTTACGTTTAATGCATCCAAAGCTCAATGATGTTTAATGTCCCTTAAAAAACGCCCGGTTCACCCCCCAACCCATTTCAGTCGACGGAGTGAATATACAAAATTTGCCCTTCCTAAATAACTTGGTTATCGAGATATCCAGCAATCTTAGCAGGACTGATCATATATTTGCAATCGCTAAAAGTGCGATGAAATGTTTGGGTTTTCTACAGAGATGTAAGAAATATTTCACCCCACCTGACTTAGCGCTGATCTACAAATCCTACATTAGGCCTAGACTTGAGTATAATTCCCATATTTGGGCAGGGGCCGGACACACCGCACTGTCCGCGTTAGACAAAGTCCAGCGTAAGACTATTAAACTTATTGGCGATCCCTCAATGTCTGACGGCCTTGACTCTCTGGAGCATCGACGGAATGTCTGTTGTCTCTCACTCTTCTATCGTTACTTCCATGGCCATTGTTCTAAAGAAATTGCTAGCCTGATTGCTTGTAGACACATGATAACGCGTGATACAAGATCTACAAATCGCTCCCACCCCTATACTCTCCAAGTCAAATTTGGACGTACCGTCAAATTGCGGGAATCTTTTCTAAGCAGAACAACAACAGAATGTGGAACAGTTTACCATCTTCTTTTTTTCCCTCGTCTTATGAGCCTGAAACTTTCAAGCGGGGCGTACATCGACACCTCCTTCACTCAACCTCCCAACCCATTTCCCTCATCCTTAATTCCTTTCCTGCCAAGGCTGTGCTTAAGCATCATAGGGCATCCCCTGAGCTTTGGCATCATCATATATATATAAAAAAAGTTTTTATACCCCTTTTTACAAAAGAGAATTATAAAGGAGCTCTTCTATAATGTAGGAAATCTGCCGGCCTGAAGAGATTTGTTGAAGATGAGTACCAGCGGAGTGAGTAAGGCGTCAGAGCAGGATTTCAAGAACGCAGGTGGAACACCATCAGGACCAAAAGAAAAGTCAAGTTTAAGCTCATTGATGCCATCGATGATAATATCACGATATATAATGGGCAAGGCAATGGTGGCAGCCGGACGGTCTTGGATATGACCAAACTCATCCAGGGAAGGCACAAAGTCGTCAGATGAAAAGGCGCCCTAAAAAATAATGCATAGTTGTTGTGGGTAATTATAAGATCTCTTCTTCATATTAACAAATTTGAAAAAAGTATGAGGATCATTACTGATTATCTGTCGAGAAGACAACATAAAAAGAAGGTTAACGATAAATTCTCGGATGAAAAGAATAGTTTTCAGGATAGTGTATTGGGAACGCTTTTATTTCTGTTGTATGTAAATGACTATTAAATTGCTGAGACATTCTATGATATTATTGTTTGCGGACGATGCGTTAGTGTATGTCGCTGGAAAGAATGTATATGAATGTATCGATAGATTAGGAGAGGATCTAAAAAGTATGAGTGAGTGGTTGAAAATGAATAGACTAAAGCTGAATGCGGAAAAATCCAAATTTATGGTAATAAATGGTGTGTATAATAATGTGTTAAAAGTGGACGAAGAACTTATTGGACAAATCAGTGAAATTAAATATTTGGGAAATGTAGTGGAGAAAATCTGGATTTTAAGAGTCACATAAATTACATTAGTTTAAAAATTGGTAAAAAGATTTTATGAAGAGGATTAGGAATAAACTCACCACTATCAGTGCAATAAATTTATACAACGCGATAACTAAACCCCATTTTGCATATTGTTCGACAATTATTTTCTTGGGAACGAACGATTGAGCGCTTGCAAAAGTTACAGAAGAGGGCATTGAGATCGATCTTCCGATGTAATCGTTATACCCCTATTAAGTTAATGTTAGATACGTTGTGATGGATGTCAGTGCACCAGAGAGTGATTTTGAATGTTTTAGTGTTTATTTTTAAAATGAAGAATGGAATGTTACTTGAATATTTAAAAAGAAATTTGAATTATGTGAGTGATTGTCAGCCCTATAATTTCTTCCGCCCAGTCATTGAACCTGAATTTTAGTTTACTGAAATGAAGTTAACGGAAAATGTGACAGCATATGTATGTATATCGCCACAGTTTGGATCTAAAACTTGTCAGCTTGTAGTTATAAACGCATTACGCAGGAATATATTCTATTAGATGGGTGCTGCTAAAAAAATCTTTCAGCCAGCGTCATCTTTACTTATTTATTTATTCTTGAAAGTTCGTCAAAGCTGGCTACAAGAATACTTATACAACTTAAACTTAACTTACACATAAACTTAGAATTAGAGGAACCATTGCTCGATGACTAGCTGAAGTTGGGTTTTCAGGTGCAGCCTGGAACTGCCTCACTCGAACTGGACAGCATCTTCATTAAAGACAGGCGATAGTCTCGTCCATTTCATACAGTATTCCGTGATGGGTCACACGGAAAAAGTCATGATTCCTCAAGTTTCGGGCTGGGACGGAGACGCTCACTTCGCTGAGTAGTTCGGCGGAGTTGATAGAACCCTGAAACAAATCATGCAAAAATCAATTTTACAGGCCTTGCGGCTCCTTTCAGAAGCGTCAATGGAAATCAGACTGAGCCTAGTAGGTCATAACTGTGCATTTTTGAACATTCAATGGCAGACGGTTGTCGTAAAAAATGCGCGTATCGGAGCTCAGAAGAGCGAAGTCGTTATCGCCGAAAACCGCACGGAAGATTTTAGCGTCGTCAGCATAACACAGGATACTGGAGCTGGGGAGAAGCAGCGAGATATCATTAATATAATATATGAATAGCGGGCAAAGGATGCTACCCTGAGGCACTCCAGAGGTCACTGAGGATTCGCGGGACAGACTACTAAAGAACTGTCCATCACAGCATTCCCTTTCGGTTATTCATTCGCTTTTTCATTATCTGGAATATTACTACATATGTCGAGGCACTCAGCCAGAAAAAATGGAATTTATTTTCTTACATATTTTAAAAGTATATCTGTTCAAGATTATATTTCCAAAATTCAATTCATAAAAATAGCGATTCTATCAGCCATTTAAGAATCAAGATTGGCCGGTAAATGCAGGAGTATTGCGTGCGACCCACATTCTTTGCTTATGGAGAGTTACAAAATAAGGCGACTATTCATTAGTCACTTTTTAAAAAAAATACTACTCAAACTTTGCGTTTTCCTCAAAACTCTTGTTTTTTAAAGCTGCTTATTTTACATAAAATTAACTTCTGTTCATCATAGGACCTTTTTTTCGGCCGTCAGCGATAAGTCCAAAATTGTGGCATTTTTTCAAATAGCTGCCATTTTGGAAGAAAAACTTTTTATAAAAATATTCTGTGATGGACTGAAGTGACATTAATGGAGAATAAGGGTTTGTTTGTTTTTTATTTCTGTTAATTACAACACTAGTAAACCTCATAACCAGTTAGACCCATCTTCGCTACAGATCCTCAGGAAAAAGTTTATAGCATGTCCAATTTTTAATATTTTCTTATAAAAAGATGCACAAAGAATGTCTAATGTTTGCTTATTTCAACGCATCAAACCCAATCAATCATGTTCGAGCTGTAGTTTCCCGGAGAATGAGTTTCCAGCATAATCTTATTTGTTTCGTTGAAGGTCTCCAGCATCTTTCCCGTTCAATCTCGAACCAGTCCGAGTCGGCTTACATATTCTAGCTCCTAGCCTTCCTGTTCTTATTCTTTCGGCTTTCTGTCCCACCAAGGAGTTGTGTTCTGTTCCACCACATCATTTGGAGTGCATGCTTTCCGATACGCCTCCTCGACAGCTTTTTGTTGAATGTTCAATTAACTACCTACGTGCATTGCATTTTTGGGTATCTGGCGTTCATGCTGTCAGCTTTTCCCTTAACCTCCTATATACTTCTGACTATTAGTGTTCTTAGGGAAACTGATCAGCCCCTGATGATGCCTCCCAGTCATTATATGAATATGAACTCCATATCTAGAATGCAGGATCTGGCTATCTGGTTTACGCAAAACATATTAGCGATCCGCTCTGGGAGCCCTCTTATTCTCTTTCCGAATATCAAGTATTCCTGCAGCAGTGCTATACGCAGCCTTTCTTACGCTTCCCCTTGCTGAGCTCTTGCGTTACCACCTTTATTCCAGTGGCCATCGTTGATTCTCCACCGTCAGCGCCGTTACTTGGCTTCGCTGTACCGAGGGCTTCATCAAGGCCCTTAAGTTTTGAATAGCTGCCACCTAGTAAACTCTAAACTAAAATTATCTATAATTCTTCAGGTATGCCTCATTGTACGTACATTTTGCAATTTTTTTCCATTGTTTCTAGTGAAGCTGCATACTTTTAAATTTTGCCTTGCCTTTAAATGCAAAATAAATCTTTTGCATTTGATTTTGGGGGATCACACAAAGCAATTGCAAGCAAAGCCAATGCCACTATGCGGCTTGTTAAAAGATTTTCCAACACGAATCTCCTCTTCGGCGCTTCCGTGAGATTTAGGGTAGGCTACTCCTGTTTGGTCTCCTTTCTGCTTTCGGATTTAAGCTAGTCAGCGTCGTTGTGAAAGAATCCCTTTACGTGGACTTCATTTAAGTAATCCTTTCATCATTTTTTCCAACGAAATTAATTTACCTGAACCGACTTAAATTAATTTCGTTGCATACTTTTAAAAGGGGACGTAACAATTTAAGAATCATTTTTAAAGTTTGTAATTTGTTAAGAAGTTTGCACATTTTTGTTCCGTTTCGCTCCTTAGGAACCATAGCTTTTTCAGAATACTATTATGACTACATTAATTTTCATTTGGATAGAAATCAATGTAGGGATAAATTCAGTTAGCGTTACTTTCATTGTATTTCTTACACAGTTCATTTAGTTTTGTTTTAATGAAGCTTGAATAATTTAATGTATAAGAAATAAATGTAATAAGTCATTGGTGGAATAAATAATATTTATTTATTTATTTAAGCTTAATGCAAGCTATAACATTATAATACAAAACAAAAATAAATAATACAAGCTATAACATAATACTAATACTACGGGATCAAGAAGGGATGATTTACTCAGATGGAAGTCAAAGGAGGGAAGGTTGTTGAATTTTCGTAGCATCCTGGTAATTGGTTCGCGTTGACCGTAGTTCGTGCGATGGCGGTCGAGTCGGAAAAGGCGAGTGGACCTAAAGTTGCGAGGATTGGTATAGATGGATAAAGATTGCAGGATTGAAGGACAGTCTATGGAAACAGCTAATAGCTGATTAATGAAGAGAATGTCGGAAACATCACGACGCGTACTAGGGGTTGTAAGTCGATCAGTTTCAGATGGTCTTCATAAGGTGGAAGGTTGAATCTGTCTACCCACGGAGGATCACGTAGAGCAAAGCGAGTGAACCTACGCTGGACCGATTCAATTCGGTTGTTTGTGTAGGTGACCATACCTGGCTGGCATATTCAAGGTTAGCTCAAGTTAGCTCTGTTAATTATGCTATCAATATGGGAACGGAAATTTAGTTCACTATTACAGATTATTCCTAGGTCACACAAAGAGGTAATGATAGGGACTGGTACGTTGGCTAACATATAAGTTCTCGGGGTGGTGGTAAGACGCTTGCGGGAATAAGAGATGGACTGGCATTTGGAGACATTGAGTTCAAGAAAGTTTTTCATGCACCATGTGGTGAACGAATCGAGATCTTTTTGCAGGAGAAGAGAGTCGGTTGTGGAGGAGATATGTTTAATTATTTCACGTCATCAGCTTAAAGGGACAGCTCTGAGTGTTTGATGACACAACCAACATCATTAATTGTAAGGATGAAAATTAATGGACCGAGGTGGCTGCCCTGAGGGACGCCGGAACGAGCGACAATAGGGTTAGAAATGGATGAGCTGAAAAGAACATTGTACTGATGGTTGTTGAGGTAGGATTGAATCACGGTGATGAATTGTGGCGGGCGGGGGGTAGCCTAGGCGATCAATTTTGAACAGGATAAACCCCTTGAGTGACCGAGAGGCGGAAAATCAGAGAAAGGGTTTGAACTAGATGCATGGCATACTTTTTCAGAACAATGGCCGGAATGCCGTCGGGACCTGGGTGAAAGTTGTTCTCAAGCCCGTTAATACTGGCGACGATTTGTTCGGGGTCAGGGTCAAAAGATGTAAACGACGTTTGAGTGCATTAGTCCAAGAATGAAAAGTAGTTAAGGTCAGGTTGTAGGGAATTGTCGCTGAAAGATTTACTGAAGAAGTGTGCAAAGAGGTTGGCGATAACCTGAGGATCAGACGAAGACGTATTCTCGAGCTTTAGGATGGAGGGGTAACCATTGGATTTCTTCTTGGAACTAATAAAGCTATAAAAACGCTTGGGGTCGGATATAACGCTTGTTTCCATCCGTTGGAGGTACTCATAGTAGAGGGTATCACAACGTTCAGAAAAAGAGGTGTAAGCAGACAAGTAGGAAGAATAGTCAGACTCAGTCTGGGTTAGAAGAAAAGTTTGCCAACGTTTATTTCTCCTGTTGCGGAGAGAGCGTAATTCTTTGTCGTACCAAACGGGGGAGGAGGAGCAGTTTTTACGAGGAAGAAGAGGGATAGATTGTGTAAGAGAAGCGTGTATTTCCGAATAAAACGTCTCTACGGCAACGTCAATTGGAAGATGTTGAGGGATAGTGCCAATGTTGGAGTTGAGGAGCAAGTGATTTAATTTTTCAAATTCGCCTTTACGAAAATTGACGGAAAGAGAAGACTCGGAGCTTGAAAGGGCGTGAGGGTGTTTGTAGGAGAAAACGAGGAACAGGGGAGGATGGTGGCGATCGAGGGAGGAGAGGAGATGGTTACTTTCTAATTGTCTAATTGTCTGTCCAGAAAGTTCCTGACTCCGCTAACTTGAAAGAGACCAGAAACAGAGAGCTGATCGGTAAAAAAGGCTTCTTTGGCGGAAGAGGCGTTCAGGGGGACAAAGTGTGAACAGCCCTCAGACAATCACCATTTAATACGGGGGAGGTTAAAGTCACCCAGTACAATGACTTTATCGGAGGCGTTAGCGTTCTCAAGCATGGTGTCTATCGTTTCAATTACGGGCTCGTGGGTTGAGAGGGACGAATATAACAACAAAGAATATACAGAATACACTTATTCAGTGTTAATTTGATACATAAAAATTCTGATATTAAAGAGTCGGAGGTCTTAAGCAGGGTGGCATCATAACGGTTGTGAGCAGCTATGAGGATCCCACGACCTGATGGATCATTGGTGCCTACACAACCGTTGACACGGAAAATGGTATAGTTTGGAGGGAATAGTTCGTTGTCGAAAATTTCTGGTGTAAGATTGGTTTCAGTTAAGGCAAAGATATCGTGCGAGAATTTGTGGGAGTTAAGGAAAATATTGAATGTTTTTGTGCGAAGTCCTCTTACGTTCTGGTAATAGACTGACAAGCTGCTGGGGAGAGGTACTTGATCGGAGACCGCAGGTGCATTAGGGGGAGGTCAGAAATAGAGAAAGCGTGGGGAGGCGGTGTTAGGAGCGAAAGTAGTTTAAGGAGTCGTTGCGACTTATTTGGAGATGGGAAATGCGTCGAGAACTGACGTACGCAGCATAGGTGGATAGATCTTCTGAAACCTTATGGGAAGCGATATTGAATGATTCATGGTACTTAGTGAAAAGTTGGTGTAAGACGGTTGGGTCTGTGGGCAGGCCTTCTTGGTGTATACTTAACATGACGTTGATGCTGGTTTTGCCGTCAATACAGACGGAATTCAGTTTGTCGTGCAGATAGGCTAGAAGTAGACGTACGTTTTCATAAATTCGGCGTTCCCGTAAACGGGACAAGAGGTATGGTCCATCGTTGGAATCCGCAGAGCGTAAAGTCAATTTAACAGTAGGTGGGATTAGGGGATCGATATATGAGTTATGTTCGGATGAAGGAGTTTTGGTTACCGGAAGGGGCGGATTAGCGGAGGTGGAAGAAGTTTGAGAAGGGGCGATAGTGAATGGAGATGATGATATGCAATTAGGTGCGCATGCGGAGGATGAACCGGGTGCAAGGTTTAGTGTGTACAGAGGAGGGGTGGGACAGACGGAAATCGAAGTAGAGGTAGTGGGGTGGTCAGAAGATGATGGCTTGTCGTTAGGTGGGCACACGGAAGAAGTTGGGAGTGCGTGGTTTGGTGGGATGGATGGGATGGGTGGTGCGCTGGATATACAGAACTCAAAACAGTAGTGGTAGGGTTGTCGGCTGGGATGGATGTGATCGAGTGCTTCGGTGTAAGTGGAACAGAGGGGTTCAGGGTGTGAGAATAAATAAAGTTTTTTTT
The DNA here is from genome assembly GCA_964036015.1 of Leptarthrus brevirostris. NCBI lineage: Eukaryota > Metazoa > Arthropoda > Insecta > Diptera > Asilidae > Leptarthrus > Leptarthrus brevirostris. The sequence goes on along the minus strand of OZ038372.1, from coordinate 112,609,827 downwards.
TTTATATACAATGTGGCGAAATCCTAGGGGACAACCCTTTGATGCGTTAGCATGGTTTTGGCCGGAAGGGAATTTAGGGTAAGGGAAGTGAGGAAACTTGAGTCTTGTTTGCATTGTTGCGAGCTAGACGACAGCCCAGAGACGGAGTGGATTATTTTTATTTCTTAATAAAAGCTCCCGGTCATCTGGTCTCGAACTCGGGACCCATGGCATGTTGGTGTTGCCGCTCAACGCATTCATCCAACTCCGTCTCTTTAGTTAGGATACTTGATACTTTTAGTTAGGATACTTGACTGGGGTACTTAGTTTAAAGTTTGGAAATGCACCCATTTTGAACTGCCAATTGGAGTTTGGATTACTAGGTTTAGGGCTAAAGGTAAGAGGTGCGGAAGAGTGATGAGAGATTATGTTATTACTAGTGCTAAGGTTCTTACTATTATGCTGAATACTAAATTTAGGTAAAGTAAAAGGTCGTTTAAAATTACTTCAAGGACAGTTAGTGGGATTTGGTTTATTAGTCATTAATTTAGGGTAAGATGCAGAGGGCTTAGGGTTAAACTTAACATACTTTTTAGTCCACTTAGAAATTTTGATAGTCCCGAGAGTGAAGATTTTGCTGGCGGGGTTACTGATGAGCCACGCATACTTGTTCGGGAAAGAGATCTTGAAGTTGCTAAATTTCCTTGCGTCCGAGGGTAACTTCAGGCAGCTAACGGGGATGAATGAAAAATTCCACGATTACTTGCCACCATAAGTGTTTCGAGCTCCGCCGGCGGTGAAAACTGGTTGTTTTCCGCTGACAACAGATTACGCTAAAATGCCATTGGAGGAATGTCGGTGATTAGGAATTCTCTTTAAATTGTAAGTCCTTTTCCTGTCTCATGCCCCACAAGGGGTGACGGGAACTAGAGATAGAGAGAACTAAATAAAATACCTGCGAAACTCACCTTTGGCGGTCGATTTCCATAAAGGAGATGTAAGAAATATTTGTAGGCCGAAATTATAATTTTCAATATCTTCAACCTCCTTTATGGGGATTGACCACCAAAAACAAGATAAACCCCCATAAGGGAGATGCAAAATATCGAAAATTATAATTTCGGGCCACAAATATTTCCTTGACAAAAATTCTTCTTTAAATATTTTGTAAAAGGTTGAAAGATGAAAGGATGAAAATCGTAATACATATATAATATAAATAATCGAAAATATCATAAAATGAAGCTAAAGAATCAAAAGATCACTTATGTTTTCCGAGTCTTATTCGTTTGGTAATGTGTGATGACAAGTATTAAATAAATGTGTTACCTAAGTGTCCTTTATGTTCCTGTCTAACCTATATCTGATGTAGGAGTTTCCTCAGTGTTTTTTGGTGTTGTGTATAAAATGCAGTTGCTGTTGCTGGTCTTCAGTGTATGTGTTCTTGATTGGGTGCCTTCTTTTCGGTGAGTTCGCCAGACTGAGGATTCTGTTGGATACTTTGAGATTTAACGCGGATTACTGCGAAATTTCTGCTGAGAGGAGCCGTGACTTTAGGGGGGACAGTTTGACAGCTGTGCAAGTAAAACGCAATGAGTGGTTGACTAATTTTGGTGTATTTTTAAGTTACCGTCACAATCGTTGGTTTAAAACAAGAGGATTTAAAGATTGGCCTTTTTATAATTTTTGTTGGTTTTCAAAAATCGAAAGTGGAATTGAAACTAACAAGAGGTAAGTTTAAATTTTAACTAATTTTCAAATTTTTTTTATATCAATCAAATCAATTTCAGTGTTTATTTTTTCTGGTAATTCGTCTTTTCATTTTGTAAGGTTATGTCTATGGTTTTGCGGTAAGACTTTTATTGATGTCGTTTTCATCGGATTTTCTTCTTATTCTGGGGCCTGTTTACGGGTTTTTGGGTTGCAGGTCTTCTCAAAACATGGAGTACCTCAAGAAACCTATTGGTAGTATACAGGGTGTTTCAGATCTGACGTGCCAAAATGAGTGGGGTGATAGATCTCAAAAAGGGATAATCTCAACGGTTTGGGAGTTACAGGGTGATTCATAAATTTCAGTTTTTGATGGTATGCACATTACTCATTTATATTTATCTTTTGATCTACCCAACACAGCAAACAAACGCTATAAAACTACTATCCCAATGACCTTTCTAACATTTTCACCAATGTTGATCTAACTTCTACCATTGCAGGTACAGTCACTTCCAAAAGTGAAAAAAATGCTTTGCGATTACCTAAAATTCAGCATTTTTCCAAACTTTATCCAAAATTCATGTAATTAGTATACACCTTTTTTATTTTTATTGAATTTTTTTGAATTTACCTTTCCAATAAGGCACAACATGCTCAGGTAGAGAGAGAGTGTAGAAATTTATAAGTAGAAAACTTATCGGGAAATATTTGAAAATCTGGAATTTAAAAAAAACTAAACTCATGTTAACTCTAAAATCCTTTTTATTGAATTCAAAACGTATTACAATTACTCTAAACCAGGCCATACACGATCAAGTCTACCGTCAAGTCTGCAGCTGATTTGACGCGGCGTGCAGTTTGCAGTGCATCCATATAGACCATTCACGATCAAGTTTACGTTTACCGTCCAGTTTGTATGATGCCGCACCAGTTGAAACATGCTTCATCTCTATAAAAACCAATAAGCTCGCTGAGGACTTCTCTGTAGCGCACAGTATTCTGCGACAAGGCGCTCGTTCCTAAAATACGTGCCTGTATCGTCGCCTGCAGATGCCGACTAACGTCATGTATATTTGACCGCTCATACACATGTTCAAGTTTGCATGACGCTGCAGGCTTGATCAAGTCGGCAGAATCGAAATTCGATTTTTGCTTCAAGCAGGCTTGTCATGCCCAATAATAGCCATACACCGTCAAGTTTCCTGGATGCCGCGTCAAGTCCGCTGCAGACTTGACGGTAGACTTGATCGTGTATGGCCTACTTTAGTAAATTCCCTGTTTAAGGCATATTGCAGCCAGCCTCTTCCGTATTTTCATCGCTGTATTCAGAATTATGCTAACTAAATCCTCCCTAGTGTTAACAGGGCTTGAATAAACTTCATCCTTCATTGTTCGCCATAAGAAAATGTCCAATGGGGTAAGGTGTGGAGACCTAGCAGGCCAAGGAATCGGTGCAACTCGGCGACTATGTTAGCAGTATGCGTTGGTGCTCCACCGTGTTAGTAAAACATGTCTGTTCATTGATATACACTGAATCTCTGCTAGAACGAGGTCATGAGGTTTGTTCTGTGTGGGTTAGTTTCCAACCAGGTACGGCGGTTATGGAAGTTCGTGATACCCTCTTTGGTGAATTCAGCACAGGATTCGGTCCAGAAACGCCCTGTCATCAATGTTGCGATCCAGAACCCAAGTGCTAAATTCCAGTCTTAGATCTGGCAGTTTATTCTCCAAAAAGTCTGCAAAAAATGGTTGACGATGATACAAGCCCAAACATTGACACTATATTTCTGCTGGAATGAGGTCAAACTTGTCCTATGTGGATTTGTATCCGATCAAGGGGCGTATTTGGTAACTCAATTCGAGCTCGAGAGTATTTAAAATCGAGAAATTTGCATATGGTATCTCGTTATCGAGCGCTTTCCGGTCAGCTGTCACCGAGAGTTTACTCGATGACTTTATTTTGACCGAGCGCAAGAAAACCGCAGATTCAAAAAGGGAAAAAGGTAATATTATACAGAAAATGAAACGAATTTTTAGAATTTCTCTTTAGGATGAAAACTACTAGTCTTGAGAAGTATAATATTTTAATATTATCATAATAATTATCAATAATTGGAATGCATCTCTCGAAAGACGCAAGTTCCTAATAAAACTTCGAAGTTTTCTGTATTAAAATTCTAACACTGAAAATACACTAAGAGATTTGGATCATACCCTAACTTCCTTGATCAAATCCCTCGAAATTCAATTCTAAAATATTTATTAAAATTTTTATCTATTATACATTAAAAACTTACCTTTGGTTAAAACTATTGTAATCTTATTAGATAATTCTTAAATTTTTTTTTAATAAAACACTATCCAAAATTTTATATTAAGATGGCAGAACCAAAACGACTCCTTGCGATTGTTTCGTTCATCTCACTTTTTGAATACTTTTGTTTAAGTCTGCGATTATTTTTCATCGTATGCTCGTTCACAAGGTTGACAAACGAAAATTTGTTGTTTACATTTGAATTTGCTCATAATTAATACTTTTAAGTAATATATATCATTCCAAATATAAATATTAACAGTGAATCGGGAACGCGAATTTAAGTTAATGTTGTTAATAGTTTTTTTAAAAACGAAAAGGGAATATTTGTTTTCTTGCTATTTCCTCATTTGATCTCAAATAATAATAATTAATTTTTATATCTAGTAATAGATATTATATTTATTCAAGCCATTTTTCATTCAACAATCACTTTTCAAAGAGGTAAACAAACCAATCATGGTTGGTTATGTTCAACAATAGCACCAAATCAAGAGCATTGCTGCGATTATTTTTACAATTACAGCGACGTTAGACAAGTAACAGGTATATGACTTCAGCCAATCAAATTACAGTCGCATGCGACGAATCGCACTCGTGAAGGCGGATTAAACTTTGTTCCTATATCAATAAACTCCAAAAAACAAATTCAAATATTGTTGCAGCTCTAATTTTTCGACTCGGACAAGTTACCAAATATGAAATCTCGATTGAGTCGAGTATACATCAGTTTCGATTCGATGGTTCGGGTCGAGTTGCCAAGTAGAGGCCCAGGCATGGAGGTTGTGGAAGTTCGTGATACCATACCTGGTGAATTGTGATTCATCCTTCCACGGGATTCGGTCCAGAAAGGCCCTGTCGTCAATGTCGCGTTCCAGAAGCCAACAGAAAAATTTCAGTTTTCTCTCGGAATCTTGCATTAGTCGCTGGACTGGGTGATGGTGATATGGATCTAATCCCTCTCGATGAATGACCTTCCAAACTGAAGACACACCTAATCGTAGTGCGACCTGTCTCGTGCTTGTTTCAGGGACTTGCCTTACCAGAGTGTTTATTTGCTGCTCGATGTTTGTGCTGTCTCTCTTAACCTTCGGAAAGTCCTTCCCCTCTTTGGAGTGCTCGTCGGTTATAGAATTTCCTTGGAAATTCCAGTATAGTCGCTGTCTCTTTTCCTCGTCTACTACACCATAAATGTAAATAATGTCCGCGTATTCCTCAAAAGTAAATTCAACCATTCTTTAATAATTTTTATACCTTTTTTGCAGCAATAATAAAAATTAAATACCTGTTAACTCAAAACAAATACTTTCCACCAATTATCTTAAAATGTTTGTTTATTTAAAAAATTTCCTACCTAAACTGCAATAAAATAATTAGGTAGTCAGGGATTTCTAAGGATGCGGTTTTTCTAATCTTTTGTTTACCTTGCCATGTTGCACCTTTTTGGAAAGTTAATAAGATGTGCAATCCAATAAAATAAAAAAGAAGTGTACTAATTAAATGAATTTCGGAGACAATTTGGGAAAATGCTGAATTTTAGGTAATCGCAAACCTTTTTTTCACTTTTGGAAGTGACTGTATCTGAAATGGTAAGAGTTTTATCAACATTATTGACAGTTTTGGAAAGGCCATTGAGATAGTAGTTTTTTAGCGTTTGTTTGATGCCGCTGTGTTGGGTAGATCAAAAGATGAAAATAAAAGAGTAATGTGCATACCACGAAAAACTGAAATTTATGAATCACCCTGTAACTTCCAAACGGTTGAGATTGCCCCTCTGTGAGCTCTTTGTTGAACGTCCTATCGGGAAAGGTAGTGAGAGGAAGACGACAGGTCTGGAAGGTAGTTGGGATTTGAGGCGAACGTAGGTAAGTGCGAACCTGGTGGAGGGGTTTGTTTTGCTTTTTTTACTTTTACTTTTTTTACCATCGTGAGGCATGACCCTGAGACGAGCACGAAACGAGTCACGAGGCGATTAGGATTGTTGTCATCTAAGGCTTGGAGGGTTATTCATCGAGAGGGATTACGTTCATATCACCATCACCCAGTTTAGAGACTACTAAAAGTAGATTCCGAAAGAAAACTGAAATTTAGCACTTGGCTTCTGGAACGCGACATTGACGACGGGCGTTTCTGGGCCGAATTCTATGGACTGATGAATCTCAATTCACGAGGGATGGTATCACGAACTTCTATAACCTCCATACCTGATCGAACACTAACCCATACAGTGCAAACGTGACGTCATTCGAGCAGATATTCAGTGTAAATTTTTGGGCTGGTATCATCGGCAACCCTTTGGGAGGACCATTCATTTTGCCGCAAGTGCTTAATAGTGAAATTTGTGTGGACTTTTTGGAGAATACACTGCCAGATTTAATTGAGGAGAACCCTATAGATAATCTTAAGGTAGTGTTTCACCAGCACATATGGCTAACATTGTAAAGGAAATACTAAGTGAAAAATGTCCTAATCGCTGGATTGGACGAGGTGCACCGATTCCTTGGCCTGCTGGATCTCCATACCTTACTCCATTGGACTTTTTCTTATGAGGAACAGTATGAAGTTTATTCAAGCCCAGTTAACAATAGGGAGGATTTAGTTGGCCGAATTGGGAATGCAGCGACGAAAATTCGGGAGAGGCTGGCTGCAATACGCCTTAGACAGAGACTTAGAAGGAGGTTGTTGAAATGCATCGAAGTATCAAGATTAATTGTAATTATTTTCAAGTTCAATAAAAAGAATTTTTGAGTTAATATTAGTTTAATTTTTTTAATTTGTTGATTTTTATAATATTCTCTGATAGGATTTCTACGTAGAAATTGCTAAATACTTTCCCTACGTGGACATGTTCCACCTTTTTGGAAAGGTAATAAGGGTAATCCAATAAAAATAAAAAAGAGGTATACTAATTATTTAAATTTCGGAGAAAATGCTGAAATTTTGGTAATTTCAAAACATTTTTTTTCAATTTTGGCCGTGACTGTACCTGCAGTGGTAGTAGTGAGATCAACATTGTTGACATTTTTGGAAAGGTAATTAGGATAGTTGTTTTTTAGCGTTTGTTTTATGTGGCTGTGTTGGGTAGAGGAAGAGATAAAAATAAAAGAGTAATGTGCATACCATGAAAAACTGAAATTTATGTATCACCCTGGTTGAGAGTCTCCGCCCCCCCCCCCCCAAATTTTTTTTTCTTGTTGAGATCTATCACCCCACTCATTTTGGCACGTCAGATCTGAAATACCCTGTATTGGACAAACTGGACGTAATTTCAAACTTCGCTATTAAGAACATATAGCAGCAACCAAAAACAACTATACAAATTCGAATGTAGCTAAACACTTAATAGAAAACAATCACAGTTGCAGCATAGATAATTTACAAATATTGAATATCGAAAAGAAACTCTCTGAAGATGGCATGATCTGCCGAAATACGGGTTTTAGAGTTAAAAAACTAATAAAGATTGAAACGTAGTAAAAAGATTTTGGTGGTTTTATTATATTAATTAATTTTCTTTGTTTTGCTGTCAGGAAATAATTTCAATGTAATAAGCCACAAATCCAATATAAAAATATTTTTAAATATTAATATTATGCATAAACTTGTAAAATTTCACTGCGACTTAGCAATTAAATATTACAGATGTTCTTAAAATGAAAGTAAAAAAAAACTTTAGATATGTTTTTAAAACGGAAAAGTATTTCTCTCACGTTGCATTTTAGAGGTGTATATCCTTTACTTGAAAAAGTACATTTGATGTGTTTTTATTTTATTTATTTATTTTATTTATTTAAGCTTAATACAAGCTATAACTTAATACTAATACTGCAAGCTATAATAAATTATGACATAATAAATAAATAGTAAAAGCTACAATATGGGCTCTAATTAAAGTAAATACGGGCTGGATGGAAGAAGAATTAAGAAAGGCGATCAAGATGGGCGGGATCAAGATGAGATGATTTGTGAAGGGATGATTTACTCAGATGGAAGTCAAAGGAGGAAAGGTCGTTGACTTTTCGTAGCATCCTGGTAATTGGCTCACTTTGATCGTAGTTTGTGCGATGGCGGTCGAGTTGGAAAAGGGGAGTGGACCTAAGGTTGCGGGGATTGGTATAGATGGGTAAAGATTGCAGGATTGAAGGGCAGTCTATGGCACCACTTAATAGCTGATGAATGAAGAGGATGTCAGAAACATCACGACGTTTACTTAAAGGTTGTAAGTCTATCAGTTTCAGACGGTTTTCATAAAGTGGAAGGTTGAATCTGTCTACCCACTGAAGATCACGTAGAGCGAAGCGAATGAACCTACGCTGGACAGATTCAATCCTATTAATGTGAGTTGTTTGTGTAGGTGACCATACCTGGCTGGCATATTCAAGCAGAGGTCTAACGAAGGAGATATAGAGAGATTTGGAAACATAAGGATTGGAGAACTCTCTGGACCAGCGCTTCACAAACCCTAGCGTGGAGTTAGCTCTCTTAATTATGCTGTCAATGTGGGAACGGAAATTGAGTTCACTATCACAGATTATTCCAAGGTCACAAAAAGAGGTAACGATAGGGACTGGTACGTCGGTTAGCATATAGACTCTCGGGGTGGGTGTAAGACGCTTGCGGGAATAAGAGATGGACTGGCATTTGGAGACATTGAGTTCAAGAAAGTTTTTCATGCACCATGTGGTGAAGGAATCGAGATCTTTTTGCAGGAGATGAGAGTCGGTTGTGGAGGAGATATGTTTAATTATTTTCATGTCATCAGCATAAATGGACAGCTCTGAGTGATTGATAACACATTCAACATCATTTATTGTAAGGATGAAAATTAATGGACCGAGGTGGCTGCCCTGGGGGACGCCGGCACGAGCGACAATAGGGTTAGAAATGGATGAGTTGAAAAGATCACTGTACCGACGGTTGAATCCAGGAGATGAATCGGGAGGGGAAGCCTAGGCGATCAAGTTTGAACAAGATTACATTATGGGAGATCTTGTCGCAGGCTTTACTAAAATCGGTGGCGATAACATCAACATCTTTACTGTTTTCCAGGGCACATAGTGTTTTGGAGACGAAGTCTGTTCAAAGTGTTTTCAAATTATCTGAACACTGCTTTTCTTTCCTGTGAACCCTAAAACCAACAAATGCCGAATGATCCACTCCTTTTATAGGTGTATCACTTAAATCAATTGCAAAGGTAATTTCACGAGATTTTACTTCAAAGATTTATAAATCTTCTGCAAGCAGCGCAACACATCTTTGTCGATTATCTAGTGGCAGAAAAGTAGCACTTAGTAAATTTGTTTGCAATCGCTTTGGAATATCCTCTAGTAACTTGATTGACATAATAAAAATAACTGCAAGTATGTTTTTGAAGTCTTTAACTAAATTTATAAACAAAATATTTAAACAACAAACCGAGCCGGAAGAGCATCTGTAAATTTGTGAACTAAAATTCTGACTTCCTCTACCTATTTAGTCAGCCGTTCCACTCTTCGTTTATTTATCAACACAGATTAGCTGATTGCTCAACAAAAATAATTTTATATTGGAATGCGACAGTGTTAAAAAATTTCAAAGAATATTAGCTTCTATACAACTTTTAGATAGATGAAAACTTTGAAATATATATTGAAACATCGAGACATTGATGTGATAGGTTTGTGAAATCCTTAATTAGTGTGGCGTTGGAGGATTTAACGAAAATCGCGGTATCTAGTATTTATAGTACCATGTAGGCAATTCAAAGCAAAAGCAAGCAACCCGAGGGCGGGAAAATGCTAAAAAGTTAGTCATCGTTAATCTCCCTTTCATAAAACCATGCTAAAAAGTACTTAAAAAAATAAAGAACATGGCATACTAGAGCCTCAAAATCTTAACAATACAATAAGGGTCAATTGGTTGAGCGGCATGACCACCATGCCATGGTTCCGGGTTCGAGATCTGGCCTTCCCGTGGGTTTTAAAACTTAAATTAAAAAATCCACTCCGTTTTTGGGCTGTTTTCTAGCTCGCAGCAATGCAAAAACAAGTGATTTAAGTTTCCGCACTCTCCTTATCCTAATTCCCTTCCGGCCAAAACCATGCGAACGCAGCAAAGGGTTGGGTTTGAGCGATCACCATCCCAAAGAAAAATAAAATGACTTCCACCAACAGTTTATCGAAAGGGTCCCCTAGGCTTTGGCTACATCTTAACAAAAGTTAGTAACCGGTCGATGATTGGTTACAATATGTTTGTGGCTCTTTTTATTAAAAGTAATAATAAAGGACGATTTCCAAGATTTAGGAAAGACATGGAAAAATTAAATAAATAACACAGAACAAAGACTGGAAAACGAGAATAATTTTTTACCAAAGAAACAAGAATACCATCTAGTCCACAGAAAAACTATTAGCTAAGCTATTAATAGCATGATTGCATCGCCATCGAATAAAATATCTTTCAATACCACCGAGATCAGAGGAAATGATGTCGAGTAAAATCCTAAAAAACTAAATCACAGTTCAAGTAAAGCGGTCGTAAAATTCACTAAAAAAATTTGCAATGGTCAGATTATTAGTACTTTAATAATCCCCTAACTTCAGCGAAGAAGGGTATCCGTCAGTCCTATGCTTAGAATTCACAAATCTCCAAAACAGTATAGGCTGGTTACGTAAAATTACCTTCATTGTCTCAATGTAATTACTGTATGAGGATTTATGACCTCAGAAATACTGGTAAGGTAAATTCGAATAGGTATTTAAATCAATCCCGCTTCTTGATAAACAGGTTTTGTTTTGTTTTTTAGATGACTCAATGAGTTCAAGGAGTTGTCGACCCAAGGGAGCCCAGAATTACTTGACCTAGAACTAAGAACACATTGCAAAAGACAAGTTAACAAATTATCATGAAAAGTATTCACGGCCACATCAATGTCCCCGACATGAAAAACATTAGACCAGTTACAATTTAATAATAAGTCATTAAGAGTATAATAATTAGCTTTTCTTAAATAAAAACAATTATTACTGTGGATCGGAAATGCTGCGGTGACAGGATCAAAGAAGATGGCGATTGGAAGTGCAGGAGATGAGACTTCTCAGAGAGTAAAAGAGCCGAACACCATCTGACCAAGTACCACTGGGATAAGTACTAAAAACCAAGTTTAGGAATCTGCCAGTCTATATGTAGGTTAAAATTAATCATCATAAAAGGCTAAAATACATTCAATGTAGCAGATTCGACTTTGCAGTAGCAGTTGCGGCAAAGCTAGGTCCCAGTGGGATCTACCGCAGGTCTCGGTTCAGCAGAAAAATTAGTTGAATGGCCAAGAGTAACATCCACAATATGCGATAGCCGTGCACCTAGGTCTGTTAATATTTTTAGTTCAGCAATCAGAGGATTCGGACTGCCATACCAGTGGAGAATATTTTGAACTATTCAGCAAACTTTGAGCTTTGTCTGTCCTTTTACGTTGTATGGTTTTATCGGATCGAACCAGGTGCTTTGTGCTTTGTTTTTAAGCGACTTCCCAAAACCTCTTTGTGTTCTAAGTTCGACGTGTATTTGTTTTTTATTCTGTTCACATCTCAAATTTACATGTTTTATCGTCGCAGTGAGTATATGGGAGGTATAGGGACAGTCACAGTCTCTCGCACTTGACGAAGTGCGTGTCGCGTGAGCTAATTGAGTTCTCAGTTCTTGACTTAGCAAATATCACGTGACGCATTGTACACCCTGCACGGTCTACCGCTCTTTTGGCTTAAGATGGGAGCATTGACTCGGGTTCACGAGCGACACATCACTAATTCGGACCATTTGAGCTGCCAAAATGACAGGCAAAGGATGAGTGGAGTTTCGCTAATTTGTGTTGTGAAAGAAAAGCTTCATATCAGATGTGATGGTAGAGATGCAAATAGAGTTCTTAGACCAAATCAGCCTTGATATTCTTGGCAGAATGCCGAATAACCACCGAAATATTTCCCCAACAAGTAACGTGGATGAATTGGAGGTGATAACTGCGGCAGCATCCAACAGCCTCTCGAACTTCTCATTAAAAGCACTCGTTCGCAGTTCTGAGATTACATTGACCCAGTCTTTGATGATAGATTGTTCTATGGATAGTCCATTGGTGATACTTTTTACGAGGCGTAGAATATGGTAAGGCTTGATATCAGAGCCCGCATTACAAGTTGTAAAACTAGCCGAATCAGATCTAGAAGATAGTTTCAAGCGAGATAGGTGAAAGAATTGACCATAAATGCTACGATAGCAATCAATCAATCAATCTGATTGGTAATAACTTTCAACTAGCATACAAAATGTTTATCATTTACCAATGAAGAAACGTATTCTCAGAATCAAAATCGGTCTACATCTTACGATGCTAGGCGATACCCCTCCTCCAACTCTCACCATAAGCCATAATTATTGTCATGATACAAATAGCTACAACAGTTTTCTTTATAGTAGCAATGGGGGATCATATTGTATACAACAAAAAAGGATCATCCAAATAGGTATCTGCGTTACAAAGTTGGGTAACGCCCACTCCCAATCCCATACATTTTTGTCGCGGTACCAACGGGAGAACATATTCTACACATCAAAAGAAGAATCATCCAAATCAGTTCACGTGTTACGAAATTAGCCTCCTCCCCTCACCACCTCCCTAGATCAAAATTTATTCCCATATTAGCACTGGGGGATTATACTCTATATAACAAAATAAAGAATCATCAAAATCTGTTTACGGGTTAAGAAGTTGACATTCGCACCTCCCCCACTCCACCCTTTCAATTTTTGCTGTGCTACAAATGTGGGACATACGATATACATCAGACAAAGAATCCACCAAATCGCAGGAGAGAGAGTTTTGTACAAGTCCGCAAGGTCGTAGTTTTTATCTAGAACTAGATTGTGAGATTCGGAGAATGTTAGAACTTATTAAATCGATCGAAGGCGAAGTTACTAATTTTACTCTAAAACGTTACAGGGACTTACCTTAGTGAAATTTCTTGAATCATTTTTCTTGACTGAAGACCCTTGTGCTGAACGAAGCCAAAGTTGCCTACCTGAACCTGTATGGGCCAACAAATGGTCTAAAATAACAGGGGCCTTATTACTGAATACGATTCGATTGCAATTGATTGTAAATACAGGAAATTTAGAATTAAATTAAATTAAAAGAGATATTGTACTTGCGTGAGTTGCTAGCTTTAGGTCCATTCAATTCTAAATTCCCTATATTTACGATCGATTGCAATCGAATCGTATTCGGTAATAGCCCCAATGTTTTAAAGAGGGCAAAAGATGCAAAAAATCGTAATGAAGAAATGGGTTCAGAAAGTAATGATATCGTTCTCATTTTGCGAAGTAGCGATGAAGAACACATTTTAGAAAATGAGCTAGAATTTGAAGAGAACGGAAATTTTTGGTTTAACTTCGTTATTGGTTTTCTATGTGTTGTTTCACACAACACGGAATTTTCTAGGAACCTATCTACCGAGTGGTAGGAGGGTTACCTGTATTTCATATCAGTAGGGATACAATCAGGCTGTGTTTATTTAAAAATTTTCAATAAAATTTCATATTTTTCTAATAAAATTTTTATTAATCTTTTATATTACAAATTTTTTATGAATTTATGAATTAAATTTTGTTTTATGTAATGAGTAGTCGCTATAAAATGCATTTAAACTTTTCTTAAGTCCTCAGTTCTGCAATGAGAAACAGCTTTAAACTTGAAAATCTTCTGAACCAAAACCTTTTCCAATTCGTATCCTTTTATCCGTAATTTAGTGCACTATCGGTTACTGGGTAGAAATCAAGTTTTTTACTCCTAAACTATAGTATATGTATGCCTATAAGTAATGAAACTAAATCATAATTTTCTTAAAATTGATGAAAATTGGTGTTACAAACGGACGAAAGTCCCACCGACCTGCATATTGAACGGTCGCTGAGGACTCTCATCCGGTCGTACCAATCCAAAACTCCTGGGATTACTTCAATTTCTAAAGTAAACTGCATCCTTTAGCGAGATTAATATGAGCATATTACCCTCTTTAATCCTCTGGCCTGAAACGAAAACGAGAAAACATTTAAATTACAGAACTTGAAAAAAGCATAAAAAAGGAAAACGTTCAATGCATTCCGAGAGCTGCCATATTGCAGCATTAACGAAAGCCAAAAAGTGAATTTTCGCCAAATCCAAACAATAATGACGCATTAGGCGCAATACCTAATTAAGAGGTAGTCGACCTGCTGGTTTACTTGATCGTTTCTGTCAAAGACGTTTATTTCCCTAAACCAATTTGCAGCCACATTAAATGGCTCGGATGGTTTCGCACTATTTGGCTACGGAATGTTGACATTAGGTAAACATCCAATAAAAGTTATACCTGGCAACAATAGCGTCGGAGAAAGCTTTCCTTCTGCTACGTGTATGAATGTAGCGACTGTGGCCACTGACTGTGTGGTGGCATGGGCTGTGGGGCCGTGGCCAAGTTCTCGCACTGATTACGGATTGTCGTCATGCGCAATTCATTGACCTCGGCATTGACAGCATTCCAGCGTGCAGCAGTACCGGCACTAGGCAACATAAATTCATGAGCATGCCGCCAGTGCAGTTATGCTTTATGCAGGAGAGCACGAACACATTGTGGTAAGCACCGCGCCGGTTGTAACGATTCTGTTCTGTTTCTGAGACCGGTGTCGCACACAACGACCAGGTATGATTCGCAAACCAGTGGAGTAAGCTTGGAGCATCGACATCGCATAAAATATATGTGCAAAACGACAAATGGCGAAGAATGTTGTGTAACGAATAACGATGCTGTAAGATTCGGTCACGGGGCTAAAGAAGGTCTCTAACCAGTAAAAAGTAGGGCGGGCAATGGAGCCGAGCTCAAGAGAAATTCCTTCCTTGGATCTTGAACATTGGCAGTTTCAAATACGATAGTCCGATAGCATTCGTAGATAGAATAGAAAACATTTTGGCGTCGAAATGCGAACAAAGTCCAAAAAGTTGTCGTTCTGGCAAGTACGTTTGCGGTTTGATGACCTACAGCTACGGCACTCAGCACACGCCAAATTCTGTTTGGTTTCGGCTTGTCTGCCTGAATTTTCGATAAGTCGCAATCGGTCGCATTGCACCACTTTATTTGCCAACATGTCAACTTTTTCCTTGTCTGCTATGCTGTTTTAGCAATTTTCGTGCAATTCTTCTTGCGGAATCAAAGAAATCTTTCGCAGTACTGAGTTAAGCCGGATGAATAATTTCTTCTGCATACACCAGTCTTTTTCATGGTTTGCACTCTGCCGAGATGACGTAATAACAAAAGAACTTAAGTACACACAAGAAAAAATCTTGATAAGGCTGGAGCCAGCACCGTTTCTTGGAATTTCGTTAAGCTACTGCTTTCTGGAGTTTCTGGATACAATTTGGATGCAGCAATTTGTCTTAGCGACATTTCCCGAGGAACAAGCTTTACTTTCCTGGTAACAAATTGATGGTAATGAAATTAGTAGATCTTGTAGATATTTCAGAGGAATGTTATCAACCTTAGAGTATGACATTAACAAATTATTCTTATAAATTCACATTCTTTAGTCTTGCACTGTAAGGAATGTCAGGCTAAGCAGATTACGAAAAACATTATATTCGCATTTAACGAGGTTTTACTAATATCATGCTTTAAATAGTGAAAATTGTATGCACGACGGACCATCAACATCAGGACTACAGTGCTTCTAAAAATAACTAACAATGCAATTAAAAGGAAGTCAAATGAAAGCTCTTTCAGGAAGAAGGATGAGGCTTATTTGGTGTTTGTTCGTTTAAAGAGAAAGCTGAGTGTTTCATGAATGGGTGATATATTAGGCCTGTGTATTTATAGAATCCTTAAGCGATTGGCCCTAATTTGTTCTTTTATTATTGCTTTTCAAAACGTACATACAAAAGGCAAAGGATTTTCATACTTCACATCATTTAAGCATAAAAGCTTTCAAATATCATATTAGGAGAATTACCTACCTCGTTTGGAACATTTCTATGAAAATGTGCTTAATACCAACTAACACAAGTCTTCCCCGTTTACAAAACTTCAAATTTACTTGTTCTAGACATCAAATTCATTTCAATCTAAAATTAGGCACTTCTCCTTTGCAAGCATATAGTAGGTCTTTCTGTGTACTCGAAAGTTTTTACACAAAACCGAAAGTTTTCGTCCGCACTGTCTGCTTACTTTTAGACTTGAAGAAATTTGACAGTCGAGTAATTTCCCCTTTTACCCAAATTTTACACACGCTGATCAGTGTGGACAAAATTTCGGCAGAATTCTTTTATGGTTGACAACTCACAGCTGATTGAAGTTTAACAAGTTACAGCAAAATTGAAAAAAACACGAGGAACTATCAACTTATTTATTCATTTTTATTTATTATTTACTTTTTACGATTTCTTCTAAACGCACTGATCTTTGCACTGAAATTTACTTTTGACAGCTCTTCAGTTGTCATCAATTTACACAAAAAGCGTCTGTTAACTTTCGCATTTTCATCGTTTTCCACTAAAAGAATATTTCACTTGGTTTTTACCCATACTGTTTTACACAGAAGTAAACAGACAGATAGTATATCACCAAAGATCGGTATATTTATGTGCACTCAAATGTCATTTCATGTCCATTTTGAATGAAACCTTATCATTTTTTTTAAATAAAAGGAAATTACTGATGGCCGATATTAGAATCCAAGTTCCTGCTGAGTTGGAGTCTGCGGCCAGCAGTCGCATAACGTTACAAAATTCATAACAAAGTCAAAGGTTTACTTACTACAAGTCCATTAAAGAAGAGAGATGTTTATAAATTAAGTTATGTTAATGTTCCAATATGAAGATTGTATGAAGGTGAATTCATCCTGTGCTTTCAATCATTAGTTATCTTATTTAAATAAAGCATTTTAACGCAGTGTTGCCAAATATAGTTAAATTAATTAGTTATGATCACAAACTTAATATAAATTTATATATTTTACTGAGATTTAAAATAAAACCTTATCTGGTTCGATTGGCAGTGCTATGGAGTGATTAATTTAACCAACCGCAGGACCTGGTTAGGTCCTTTATGTCCACGCTGGCGAACTCTTCTAGTTCATTAAGAAAGTACTTGCGAAGGGCCTGAAACCTGGCTAGTCCTGGCTAGTCACGGGCATTCGCAAAGTAAATGCTGAATGCTTTCAACTTCTTTCTCGCCCAAGCAACTGCCAAAGTCGTTGGCAGGAACATGCATGCGGACGTCCAGTAACTGCCAAAGTCGCGGGAATAATATGCATGCGGACGGCAAAAAGGAAGTGTCCCGGACTACCAAAAGGGCAGTGACCCGTTAGAACCGCTATGATATTACGGATATTCCAGCAACATCCCTCCAGTAAAACGGCCGTTCTCTTTTTATTCCACTCAGGCCACATCTTCCCTGAGAGGTCGCAGGCTTTCAGATCGTTCCAATTGCGCTCGGCGAGCTGAATAGCTTTTAGGTCGATCTCTCTTTTTACTGAAATTATAGGCCAGCTGATTGATTTGTCAACCGTTTAGATGCAATCCTTCTTTCGCTAGAAATTTGGCCGCCTCATTACCAGAGGCATCGCTTTGACCGGGTACCCAGCAGAGAATCACCTTGTGTTAAGCCCCGGCATTTGTGCACCAGCAGTGATTTAATCGTGTTTGAGTCAAGCGTCTTGACTAACAATTCACTACGCCTTTGTAGGCCCTTGTGCAACAGCAATATATCTGTCGCCCTTTCAATGGCCAGGACTTCTGCTTGAAACATACTGCAGTAGTCCGGCAGTCGATACGAGTGTCGTATGCTGAGGCGGTCGGAGGACCCCTAACTTTTACAGCCACTGCCAACCTTCTCCAGTTCAGTCCTACTTGTCCAGCGGGATTAAATGGAGCATTGTCTCCAACGCGGCAGTTGGCGTTGTACTTACCGGCCTTGAGATTGCCAAGCAGATTGCAATTTGAATTTCGATGAGCTTATTAAGGTGACACTTCCATTTGAGAGCACACTACCAAACCAAGATCCCGCAAGTCAGGATTGCTCTTACTAAAACTAAAAGGGGGTTAATTTTCTATTTTTTCACTAGGATTTTCTTCCAGGCATCAAACGCTATCGAAGCCATTTTTACGCGCTCCTCAATAATGACACTCCAGTTTAATTGAAAATCAAGAATGATACCCAAATATTTAACTTGGGTCCTTATCGTTAAGGTGTTGCTTCCGATTCTGCGGTCCGATTCATCTTTTTATGAACAGTACTATTTCAATCTTCTGGGTGTTGGCTACGATACAACCATTCATTTGCTGTTGTTTTAATAAATTGTTATGTTCTATTTAAGGGATAAACAGAACTGTTTTACCCTTTAAAATAATGGAATGGCTTTAACAACAAGGGCTAGATTATATAGGGAGGAACACCTAAATGCAGCGTAGAGGTGCATTAAGAACGATGGAGTGTTAATAAGAGAGCTAGCCGAAGGTTCAAGATTTCAAGAACAACGCTGCAGGATAAATAGACTGGCAAAATTCCTGAAAAGTTATCCTATCCTGGGCTCTTAATAGTTTTGACTAATCAAGAGGAAAAGAAAAAAGTAGAATTGTGCATTAATTTGACAGAGTACGGCTTTCCTTTATTTAAATATAGACGAAAAACTGCATTGGTAGATTGCAAATCAAGCGGTACTTGATTTTAATCGTTTTTAAGAAGGATGCTGAAATCATCCAGTGAGTTCCATAGTGCTTAACTAAAAAAAGGGCGTATATATCTGAAGACATGATTCCAGCTTGGTTAAATAAAATAAATGCCAAAAATACCCTATAAAACTCGTGGGCGATCCTGAATGGAGATGAAATGGGATTTCGTTTTTGTCCGCGGACGGGAAAAGTATTGGCTTTAAAGGAATATAAGAATGTGTGCCAGATTAAGTCTTAGAATGAAAAGGACAATATTACGATGTTGTTTACTTTTACAACATGTTGAGATGTTGTTTTCCCATATGTTCGGCTACAGAAAGATCTTATTGATATTATACCTTCGTGTCGTATCTTGGCTTGTCGTCGGGTTGGATGAAAGTCGATGTTCTTACTACCGCCTTCACTTTCACTCTCTATTGGTATTTTAATCGTTTTCAGTTTCACTTTGGCATATGCTAGTTGTTAGGGTCAAATATTGCAACTGAATTTTAAACCAACCGATTGATTTGCAATTTTGCACACGTATGGAGATCAAATGACAATGCAATATAGTATAACTTATATTTGTCTAAATTCAATATGTCGGACGCCTTAAGATGGTTTATTGGCATCTTCTTTACAACCCCTTGATTTGGACATCAAATCAAAGGGTTTCACGAGTAGAATGAGATAAAATATATGACGTTATTTTAACTCCAATATGGCGGACGCCCCAAGATGGCAGATTACCTATTTCTTTACAACCTCCTTGAAATGTGTATCAAATGTGTCAAATTGTTTATTTATAGATGTAGAATATAGATTTAGAATGACGTCATATAGCTTATCGTATTTTACTTGTCAAATCCTTTTATTTGATACCCATATCAAGGAGGTTATTAAAGTAGTCCGCGAATCCGACACCTTGGGGCGTCCGCCATGTTGAGGTTAGAACGACGTCATTTATTTTATTGTACAACCCCTTCATTTGATACCCATATCAAGAGGGTTGTGAAGAAAACGGTATTCCGCCACCTTGGGCCGTCCAATATATTGGATTTAGAAAAATATTAGATAAAATTTATATTGCATTGTCATCGGATCTTGATACGTAAACAAAATTTCTATTCAATCGGTTAGGGGGAACCGGTTTAAAATTCAGTTGCAAGATTTTACCCAAACATACTAACTAACTAACTTACTGGTGAAGTTAAATAAAAGCTTGTAAAAAGTGGACCTATATCAAAATACTAAGGATTTGGAATCAGCGCATCAAAATACATAAGAATGACATGGCCTGGTCCAATAAGTATTACTGTTTTTTGGAAACCTGCGTAATCTGTTGGATTTGTCAATCCCGAATTATAATCTACACCAACAGCACGGACATTTTAAAGGGCTTCTATCCTGCGTCATATATTGGCACTTTAGAAATAATTAGTTATACTTTTAAATTTTTTGTTTTTTTAAGGACCATTTTTATAAATAAAAAAAATAATGCAAAAGTACATATTTTCCAGTCCGTTATAGTAGAATACCGTCTTAAGTCGTAAAGTTGTACAGTGGTATTTCCTTGAATATGTTGCCAATTGAAGTTGCTTATCAACAAAAATCAGGGTTGTATCTTTTATACTAGATGCAATTACATGTATAAGATAATAATCACAATAATCTTCAAAAAATAAAAATTTTCAGAAGCAGGCTTGTTTTTAAAAGAATAATATACTTTTCCTAATTTCTAAGCGACCGACAATGATTTATGAAATTTATGAAATATTTAATATCTAATCAATTACGAATAGTAAATAAGTTAGTGAAAATAAATCAATTTTAAATATTTTCATCGAGAAACAAAAAAAAATGGAGGGTAGTGGGGATCTCACAGGGTGGTACACTAACACATTTAATTTCAGTATCTTTCTACCAGAGCAAGCTAACCTTTTCCAGCGAGGTTACATAAAGTTACCCACCTTCTTTCGGCTTGGTATAGTACCATTGAACATTTCAAAATAAAAATGTCAAAAATGATTTTTGAGTTGAATTTTCAGTCAACATTTTACGTAATTAAGCCCAGTCATTTACTAAGAATGACCATAACGAAAGAGAAGAAATTTAAATTGCAAAAGGAAGTAATGAATTACTATTAGTCAATTTGGCTAGTCATTAAAGTCTGTTAAAAATTCGATCGAATCGAATTCCCCGGCAAGCCTGATTAAGTACCCATTCTTTAAAAATAACATAACAAGTTGAAACACTGAAGTGGCTTGTATAACTTTAAAATAAATAGGCAGTAGGAGACAACAACTTTAAATTTGCGAACAAACTTCTATCACAAGAGGAATTTAAGCTAAAGCGGGTCAGATAAATAGCTGATTTTATTTCTGAAGAGTGTGCACATATCATTTAAGTATAACGTTTCTTTGACGAAAATGACTTTGTAGCTGTACAATACTATCAAAGACTGTTTTCAAATAAACATGATCCGGACATACGAGTTAAGAAAAACCGGAACCATTCGTTGGTCATATTAGGGTATAGGGAGAAATGTGACTACTACCCTTTTCCTTTTGCAAGATGAGCATATAAACTCATGGACATTAAAAAATAGCCACCTAATTATTGAACACTGAAAACTTAAATTCAAGCAAAATTCTTGAAGACGAGAAACGCTGTCTTGTATTCAAACGCTGTCATACATTGGCTGTGAAAACACCACTGCAGTATCTCTATCTATTTGCGTTTTTGTACCATTCGGGGAATTACCGGTATTCTGCCAAATTGAGTTTTATCTCGGTCATTAAAATAGAGCCAGCTGAAGTGTGTAGTGTTGCTCTTGGAAAATTTTAACTAAAAATTTGGAATTTGTCCTTTTTATATCAGTAAGTGTTTCTAATATAATACTCCAGTAATTTTAATATTTATGTTTGATTAGCACAAGGTATTCAATTCACAAATCAATTCAATTCAAAAGTCACGTCGCAAATTGCTGGAATTGTCAAACAACTGCTCACGAAGATCGTTGTGCTTCAAAATCTGATCCTTTGAAATCTTCAAATGATATAAAACTAGAACTATGATTGAGTATTTCTTCAAGAACTGTTCGAAAGAGGCTTGTAGAAAATAACTTGCATGGTAGAATTGCAAAGAAGTGCTGTTGTTAAGAAAACAAAACATTACATAACGTATTAAGCTTGCGAAAGACCATTTAGATTGGAGACAGTAAGTAGGAATCAAGAAGTCGAGAAATGTACTGTGGACCGATGAGAACAAAATAACTTAATCTTGATGATCGTCAAGGTATAATCATAAGTGTTCTATACCTGTTATATCAATGTAAGTGGCACACGTGGAAAAAACCACACCCGAGGAAACGAATCTAACCACTGATCATCAAATCATCATTCTTGCCCAAATGGATCCATTCTTGTTATCAAGAGCAATTCGCGCAGCTACCGGGAACCCAGTCAGTGCAAGCACTATCCGTAGAAGGTTGCAAAGGGCAAATCTAAATGGAAGAGTTGCAAGAAAAGCTCCTTTGACAGAACGTGAAAAAGTGGTTTAACATTCTGTGGAGCGACAAAATGAAGATCGACTTATTCGGATCTGACGGAAAGCGGAATGTCCGACGCCCACGCGGTAATGAATAAGACCCCAGGTTCACTAAGAAAACTGTTAAGCATGTAGGTGAAAGCATCATGGTGTTGGATGCTTTTCTTGGTACGGTGTCGGTCCCATTATATGGATTAAGGAAACAATGACCAAAACAGTTAATAGAGATATTATGCAAAATAATATTCTAACATTTGCAAAAGAAGATATTCTACTTATATGGACGTTTGAGCAGGACAATGATCCGAAACACTCATCTAAATTGGTGAGTAATTAGTTTACTTATAATAATGTCAACGTTGCTCGATATTCAAGTCAATCCCCAGATCTCAATCTCATTAAAAACTTGTGGGATAAGTTAAAGCGACCCTTGACAAAGCAAAATTTTATGACGAAGAAGCGGTTATGGAACGCAGTTTAGTCCAACTGGAACGCCATACTCATTGAGAAGGAATTTAATTAACAGTATGCCAAAGCGGATTGAAGCTGCTTTATTATATAAAGGTGGCGCTTCAGGTAACTAATTATTTATTTTTATTAGAAGTGTAGATTTACTTTAAAGGAAACTAAACTGCAAAATATAAAGCACTGTTTTGAAATAATGTTAATTGACACCTATTATTTTGTCCAACTTAAATTTCTGAAAATTTTTGGCTTAGTCAAATAAAACACTTTTGTATAATTTAGAAAGGTATTTTCCTAATAAAAATCACTAATGCTTAAGAAGTTTAACTCACACCAACATATTATTTTGACCGTCAGTGTATGTCTGAAAAATTACTATTGGTTAGATCTTTAAATCCGGCAAAATTATCAATAAAACTTGGCTTTTTCGATTTTCCAAACTTTATATTAATCGAAAGGGACAACCCTTGGTTACATTTTGGCATAACTTGTATCTGCCGGCGACTTGCTATTATTAACAAAATTTGTGATTTATCCAACGTGGCTACAAAATTGAACTCATTATCTTTAAATTCTTTTAATTAATAATAATAACGATCAATCGAAATTGTTCTTTCTTTGATTGTAATGAAAATTTTTTGGACTATATTGTAATATTTTTCAGACATAACTTTAACACAAGTTTAATATCACTTAACGCATTTTATCGTTTGATTACTCATTTGTAAGGAAACAGGGGAAGCTGTTTTTCAAAATCTCAACAAATTTAATCCTATTACATTAAATTTTACATAATTTGAAAGAGGATAACTGTGAATATGTAAATATTTCCGGATTAGCCGCGTAAAAAATATATAATTTAAATGAGTGCTAATATTAGTACTCACCCCGAACGTTTCGCTACAAGTTATATTGAGCGTGGTCCCGGTGACCACGCTCAATATAACTTGTAGCGAAACGTTCGGGGTCAGTACTAATATTAGCACTCATTTAAATTATATATTATTTACGCGGCTAATCCGGAAATATTTACATATTAATATGAGCAACCGCGAAAGCCTAAAAAGTCATATAGGATAACTGTGGTTAAATAATCATACCCCACTACCACTTAGCCTTATACTTTACAGTTTTTTTTTATATACGATGTGATCAAAGTCTTTGATGTGTTTATTTATTTATTTACAAAGTTTAAAGAAGAAAAATAACAATAACAAATGAAAATAGACTAAAAATAAGGATACAAATCAACATATCAAAACGCTTACAAATTAAAATACAAAAACAAAAGAAAAAGTTTATAGAATATATAAAAATATAACAAAACAATACTATAAGCTTAAAAACGATTTTACCGGAGCTGATATCTCGCATTTGATTTAGAAAGATTAAAATCGAGACGGTTGAAAAAGCAATTAAAACGGCGAGACATTGACGACAATGGCTCATTCAAATCGTAGTTAGTGCGGTGAAACGGAGCCTGGAGAAAGTCACTATATCTTAAGGAACGAGTAGGAACACGGATATTCAAAATATCCATAAAGGAAGTTCTAGATCTGTTGCGCCTATCCTCTAGCGAGTCCAAAGAGAGTAGCCCAAGTCTTTCTTTATACGCGGGGAGAATCAAGGAAGGCCACGCAATGCAAATTTGAGGAACCTGCGCTGAACAGCCTCAATACGAGCACTATGAACCGCATATGACGGAGAACAAACGGGACCGGGATACTCTAAAAAAAATTTTTGCATCGTCAGCATAACATAAAATTTTCGAGTTCGCTAAAATAGAGCTCATGTCGTTAATAAAAATAATAAATAGAAGCGGACCCAAATGGCTACCCTGGGGCACCCTAGAAGTGACCGAAATTTCACGAGAGAGGGAACCGCGAAACAGAACACGCTGTGTTAGGTCAGAGAGATAACAAATCCATTGGACGAAAAGCGATGAAAACCCATCATAGTAAGCTTCAAAACAAGCAACTTCTGGTCAATGCGATCAAAAGCCTTTCTAAAATCGGAATAAATACAATCAACCTGTTCACCAGCCTCTATGGCGGAAATGCAATAAATAGAGAACTCTACAAGGTTAGTAGTCGTTGATCTGCCTTTAATAAAACCGTGCTGGAAGGATCCTAAGACGATTTCCACAGTTTAGGAAAAACACCGCAGGACAAGGACAAGTTAAATAAATAAGAAAGGACAGGAGTAAGATAGTGGGCACAACCCTTTAGGACAGATACGGGAACACCATGGGGACCGGGTAAAAAAACTATTGGACAACTTCATAATATGCGTCATAACTGAAGCATCGTTAAAAAACAAATCCTTAACCGATAAGGAGGTCGGGAGATAATTCGTCAAGAAATTAAAATCTCCTAAACTAATATCATAGTTATTTGTTGAGAAGGCAGCTCCAAAGAAACTAGCAAAAAAGTTGGCACCAGTCGAAGGGTCATCGGTGCTCCGATCACCAAGGCACATAACAGAGGGGAAGCCGTCACTCTTACGCTTAAGATTAATAAAGTTCCTAAACCTTTTGGGATTAACACAAATGGACCGCCCAACCTCATTAAGATAACTCCGATATGGAAGCTCGGACTCAGAAGTATAACGACCACGTAGATCCGAAAATATAAGATAATCTTCGTCACTACGAGAGAGACAGAACCTCCTCCAGGCTTTGTTTTTAAGATTTTTAAGATGCTTTATAGACGCATTAAGCCGAAAAAAGTTAGGGTTCCTAGAATGAGATACGGGAACACAACGGGTGAAACATGAAAACATAAAGCCGTAAAATAACTCTAAAGTAAAATCAATATCGCATTCTCGAAAAAGGCAGTTCCGGGGGATATCTGCCAGAATTTGATTCATTACAGAATAATCAGCCCTTTTAAAGTCGTAACAATAACTATCAGAATTCGAAGGCACATTCAAATAAAGTTCAGAGCAGAAGACACACGATTGCCGGAGACCAGGCGAAGAAATGGATTCCAGAAAAGCACCGTGATGTGGGGGGGGGGGGGGGGGGGCAAAAGGTCATCACAAGGAGACATAATCTTTGAAAGCCATTCTACAGCTGAAGACAAGAGTTCATACACTGAGGACGGTGAAGCAGGTGGAACATAGACGGTCATAACATAAATTATCCTATCAAGCAACTGTAAGGAGATGCAGACATATTCCAAAGACTCAGCACCAGGAACCTCTATGGAAGCGGACGACAGCCCACTATGCACTGCACAAAGGACTCGACCGCCAACAGGAGCATCCAAACAAGATAGGTGCCGATCTCGACGGAAAACCTGGAATTCAGAATCAAAGAGTTCCAGAATCAGAATCCAAAGAGTTTCAGAGAGACATATAACGTCGAATCCAGAATTGGCCGGGGCAACAAAAAGCCTATTCGTCTTGGAACGCAAGCCAGTTATGTTGGCGTAGTATACTGAGATCTCCTTAACGGGTTTTTTGAATTAGAAACGGATGGGCGAGACTGAGGAATGAATTCTCTCACAGTAGGTTTCGGAGGTCAGATTGACGGAGCTAACACCGCAGAGTAAGCAGCTTAAAAGATGATGAGTAAGCACGTGCGCCATTGATAAATGAAGCAGTAATCCTTTTGCAAGACACGAGGAACACCAATACGGTCAGAAACATGGTTGATGATGTCGTCAATTGACGTGTCAGGATGAATGCGGGAGATAAAAACCCACCGTGGTAATTGAGCTGGACGAATCATAGATGGATGCACATCAACCAGAGATGACCCAGAATCCTTCGGTAGTCATGCCTCATCATCCGAAGTCACATGGCGGTCACCAGGCCACGCAGATGACAAGCGCACATCATTCAATGTAGAAGACTCATCGCACGAAAGAACAGTCCCTCGTCGTGAAGAGGGAGTGTCTTTTATGTAAGGGCGGAGGGGAATTAGGGTAAGGGGAGTGAGGAAAATTTAATGTCTTGTTGTTGCATTGCTGCGAGCTAGACAACAGCTCAAGACGGAGTGGATTATTTTATTTCTTAATATATGCTCACGGGGAGGACTGGTTTCGAACCCGGAACCCATGGCATAGTGGTTATGCCGCTCAACGAATTGATCCACAACAAATAAAACGTAACACAAAGTATAAATTTAATTTTCTCATGTCTAAAGAGACTGAGGCGACGTATTTTTCAAAAATCTCATCCAAATTAAATGTTACTATTTTCAGTTTGATATCACTTGAAACGTATATCCTTAATCTATGTGTAGGAATGTTGCATAGTGGGAGCAATAAAAGCATAATATAAATAACAGTTTAAGTTTTTTATTCAGTTATTTAATGTTTAATATATATATGAAGACACTAAAAGGTGAAAAAAAATTGTTTTTTAAAATAAAAGAGTTGAACCGGCTTCACAAAAAGCGCTAAAAAGAATAAAATAATTTTTAATTTTATAACTATTACGACATTTTGAAGTCGGTGCAAATTAAACAAACTATCCAACCACAATAGAAGATAATATATAAGACTACCTGAACGTTTCAGCTCACGGAATCATAAGGAAGGACGATTAAATACTTTTGTTCTAGTTGGTTGGTTTGTTTAATTTGCAACGACTTTCGGTTCAAATATTTTTTTTAAAAAACTATTTTATATTTATTTATTATTCCTGCTGGAATATCAGACTATCGGTCGCATAAATGAAGTTTCGGAATCCTTAGATATTAATAATTCGTACAAACTTTGTCGAGCTTTTAAACTAACTGGAGCCTGGACTCCCCTATTTCCATTAATACCGACAAACCTTTGTACAATTCATCAGCAATTAAATCGAATCACCAAGGTAGAGCAAATACATATTACTGGCTTAAACTCTATCAAATCCTGCTCCAATTTATATCAGAAGCGCATGTTTAAATTCTTGACAGACTACACAGAAAATGAGTAGCGTTCCATCACCACACATATCTGCATTTGAATAAAATTATTTCCTTTGAGTTCTAAATACCGCAGAGGAGCAACCGCTGTTGTGAGGTGCATGTCTAGGAGCTATGAACATTTGTGTGGAATAGGAGCGTTCATGACAAAGGAATGGAGACCCGTAATTATGCAACTAATTCTATTGTCCGCGTACAGCTTTAAATAGCAGTCATGAAGGACAATGCGAACATGCGGACTCCATTTTTTTCATAGTTCTTTAGTTGTGCCAGCAAAATCTTGTCAGACTTACTCCATCAACCCAGACAGAAAAATTCTTGAAGGATTTCCCTCCGTTCGGTTGCTGCTCCTGCTGGAAATTACCCTTAAAATATATTTTCATAATAAAGGCATACGTTCGGATTCACCTACATAGATGTGTGCTTATACATATATTTTAATCTAGTGCAGTGTTCAAGACTTTTCCCACTTTTATTTTGTTTTTTTATGTCACGTATACACTCTACTTCAGCACAAGATGCTATACATTCGGCGCCTCCCGGAGACTCCTTATTTGTTTGAAGGAGGACTTTTTGTGTTTCTATTCTAGGCCAGAGTGCACGTTTGCTTTTTGCTGCTGTTGTTGGCACAGTTCTCTACAAATATAAGCGAGATTGAAGCTCCATGAAAGCAATCCTCCGAGATAAAAAGCTAGGCAATCTCCAAGTGTATTATATCATATACGAGTGCATATATCACGAGAATTTTTTTTGATATTTTAATGGGCTTTTATAGATGATCCTGGACTGTTTCCTCTCCTCCTTTTTCTTGGAGCACGAGGAAAGAAAAACATATTTTCTGGATTACTTACTGCTCGTCCTTACTGCAGAGGCATATGCTTGTGTGCTCACAACTGCAGCGTTTTGAAAGGAGCAAAAATATTGACGTCTAGTTGCTATATCCAGTTGGCAGCGCCCCAATCGTTGCACTGAAGCCAACTATTTTCCGCCATCGAAGATTATTTTGCATACATTTTCTTTTGCTGATTATAATCTTTTTCATGGAGAGTTACTTAAAACTCATCTCGTAAAACATTGAGCAAAAATGTAGACAACTTTTCATTATAGACATCCATTGGATTTTTTTAGCCACATATTTCAACTTATTCTTGCCAAAGTCAGTTTTTGCCACAGATTTTCGTTTATTTTTGTTTTGGAGTTTATCAAGCTGTATTTATTGAAGTGACAATTTTGTAAAGCTTTGGGACTTTCTGATTCCATACAGATTGACGCCACGTGCAACTAAAAACCATTTGTGAAAACAAAACATTTATTCAGTCCAGGATATCAAGGTTTTATATTCATATTGCTTCAAATAAAATTTATAATAGTCTAGTGTCATGATCTGTAAATTACCTTAAGGCCGGCGTTGCTTGAAACTGCAGCTCTCGTGTAAAAAGGAAGAAGGTTTCCTCTTGATTAATTCTACCGACACTCTACGATAAGTTTTAATTTTACTGACCGGAAATCGAATAAAAAATAGATCTTGCGATGCCTATATACGTATTTGATTTGAAAATAAAAAATCGTATTACCACGCTCTTAGATTATACAAGATACATGACATGTAGGTTATTTAATTAGCAAGACGACAAGCATTCTCTTCAGACGTTGTAGCTCTCCCTATGAATTTCTTATGATATTTTTAAGGAGGATCAACCCGATTCGAGACAACGATTTCAAGTGGACCTACAATATAAGGTGGATACCGAAACACCGACAATAACCTGCAACTCCCACTGGCCTTTTTATCGAAACCTGTTGTCAGCAGAAAAAACATCATGTGTTGCAGCGCCGGTGGGGGGTTCCAATCTGTGACCTTCGGGATGCAAGGCCGACATGTTATTACTTTCTCCACGATTTATGTTTATCAGATTTATATTACAGAAAAGGTTTCTTTTTGTATTTATTTAATTCTAACAAACCATTCAAAGAGATCCAACAATATTTTTTTTCTAGACTAAACTTTGAAGTATTTGTTCTTTTAGCTAGCTCTACCATTTAAATGCATAACCGCGACAGATGAGATCTTGCTATTTTTAAGAAATTAAATAAGGGGTTTGAGAAATTCTGTGAAGAAATGCTAAAAAATATCATAAATTCTCGACGGTGTGTGCTATGTGATTATAGAAATTTGCTAAATTTTACTAGCTTATTAAATAAGAACCAATAGCACAATGTCCTAATATTGAGAAGGTATTTTTCTACATATGAAAATATTTTGCCGCTCTTAGTTTACGAAACCGTTGGCAACAATTCTGAATCTGTCGCGGCTGCTTTAATGTGATGGCCTGAACCAAATTGATAGATTGATACACAGGAAACGAAAGACAATTACAGGAGGCAGATCTTGATATATTCAACTTGATTTTAGGATGGCTGCAATGAAGGATCAATTCGAAGTTCAACTGTTCTAACTTTTCAAACGTCTAGGCGTCCAATAAGAACAGGCATTACCTGTTTTGTAACCTGCGCTGGTTTTATTCGAATGCAAAGCTTCATCTTCTGAACAGCTTTACCATAATGATTTCAATTTATAGTCGTTAACTTGAAAGTACCTATTCCGAAAGGATGAGAACCTACGCATCGTAGAAGGAAGACAATTTTTCACGGTAAGCGCTGAGTTAAGGGTACACTAAATTTGCTAAAAAAAAGGGAATTATTAGTTATCGCATTACAGCTTAATACTAATGGTATTTCAAAATATTTTCTGTTAAAACATAATTGACACTTTGCAAATAAAGATCGTTATTGTATCACGTGTCATCCAGAACATCTCGGCTTTTTTGCTAATGATTCCCGACACGTTTTAAAGAACGGTTCAACTCCTGGGATATGATAGGCAGGATTGTAAATAGCGGTCAAATTTCATTGAAAATCTTTTGCGATCATAGGTTTTCTATCTCGGCTCTGTAGCAGTTGAGCCATGTTTTAGATTCAAATTCTTTGGACTCCAGAGCTTTTACAGAAGCTTGGCTGTCCACGTATATTGCCTGAGGTGCTTATCGACCGTAGATTGTGAGTCATTTCGGCCGTATAGCCACGTATACTGTATACTGTATAGCAACGGTATCGGCTTGAAATATGCTACACTCGCTGGAAAGTCTGTAAGGCGAGTGAACGTTCAACTCCTGGCAGTAAACTGCCACTCTACCCCCGATTTCGTTGTGGAGATGTGGTGTAAGTGATGCGGTGTTTGCAGGTTTTTCTGTTCCCAGGATATACTGCCCGGTTTTCGTACCCTAAATTTCCTATTAAAATATCCTGTTGGTAGTACATATATAACCAGTGTCAGTGTTGAGGCTTTCTCCAGGCTACTGAGTTCGGTCCTCCGCGATTTGAGAAATTTTAATTCTTTAAGACGTCACCTTCTTCGCGTACAAGTCCACAGGAAGAAGATGTAGGTTAGTGTCTAGAGCATGGGAGGGCGTGGTTTTCAATGCAACCGTGATTCCAATTACTACTAATCGCTGTGTATTTTCCATTCTGGAGAGATATGTTTTCTTGTCTACAGCTGGCCAACAAACCATAATGCTATAAAGCAGAATTGGTCGCCGTATTTACCCAGTGGGGATTTAATCCCCCACTTTCTTTGCCTAAAACTTCCAGGAAACATTTTCAAGATTATATATTTCAAGGGAATGTAAATAGAAACCCAAAAATCGGGCTTTTCAACTTTTACAACTTGGCAAGACCTCTTAAGTTATGTTACTAATAATTATATATATAATTCTACATTATATGATGCATATCTGGCTGTGATAAAAAATCAAGATGAATTAAATTGTAAGTAGCAAGCACTGAAGAAGAAATAGAATCCCAGTGTAATCATTACGTTCAAGGTATTGCATTTGAAAGCGATTGCAAGAGTAATTGTAAGTTAGAATCAAGCGAAAACTTGATAAGACTTTTGTCTTATATTTTAATAAGCATTGTCTTCGGTTATTTTTACATGTATCTCCATTCCCATCCTCACTCCTAGGGGTGCAAAGGGTATTTTACCCCCCACAGTATCTAATGACGCATTGGGAGTGTAATCTCAGCGATCCCGACTGCAGTATCTCACATCTAACGCACCATTATTCATCTCAGCGCTCCCGCAAACTATGGATTCGTCAATAATATCGACCGTTTTCAATTATTTGCACAATTCCTTTCCTTACAAGAAAATGTTGTATGTCATAATATACTTTTAATGTTTCGTTTGTCACATACATACTTCAATTACGAAATATCTCCGAAGGGACTAAAGTGGGCTTACACCATGGGGTTTCTGAGCCATTCATTCATATATATGAGCACTCATTTAAATTATTTAGTTCTGAACTATTAATCTTAGAATCTATTATAATTCAATAGGATATTTTTTGATTTTTTTCAAGTACAATATTTTAAAACTGTTTAATTACATATTACTATGTATAACCGTAACGTGATGATAAACTTTACGTTATTTTTATTAAATGCACATAAGACTTTCCAATATTCAGTTTCTCTGTGAGTTGTGGGTTATATTATTCGTTCTCAGATGTGGGTAATGTTCCAGCAAATAAGAAACCAAAACTGTTCAGCACAGCAGCTTTTGCTTGTGGGAATGTATAAGAAACCAAAAGGAAACTGTAAACAACCTAAACTATGAATATGAACATGAAACCTTCTGTTCTTAGGTGCAATCTTGTCGGACAGCTTTTGTACAATTTTGTAAAATTTTGATTAATTTTCTTTCCACATTAGGTTTTAACACCTCGAGAGAAGTGAGTTATACAAGTACCTGAACCTAGCTTATTAAGTGAATAGATAATATAAATCATATTATAAATGACTTACATTATGACAACTTAATTAAGTATTTATTGATAGGTACTGCTGGTACAACTATAGGATATTGCTTTTTATGGGCTATAAGAAAAACGTTACGTAATTATCAGACCACCTTATTACTAGACGTAATTCCTTGGTATTTTTCAGAATCCTATGTAAAATAAATCCAGGTATGGCGATCAGAAAGGAAGATTTCGTAAATAAATATTTTGTTTTTTTACACTCCAATGGTAACGACAGTTTCTGATTATGTCCTTATATATATTATTATAGCAGATAAATTTTCAAAAAGCCCAATGTTACATTCAAGTATGCAGCTCATGACGCCTACTCAATCTGGTCCCCAGGATCCAGCAATGGCTTCTCAAGAATCGATATTCTTCGCATGGCAATGGTCGGAGTATCGCTATCGTTTGACTACTACATAGTCTAGTTTACACGATAGCACAGTATAGTTACATTATAAAATTAAGATAATAGAAAATGAAAAGCATACAATATAAGAAGATACAAATTCAAAAATAGGCAGTTTAAAAAACTGCGCAAAGTATCCTTAAGGAAGCTGATTCCTTAAAAGGATCTTGGGCAACACAATGGATCTTAAAATGATCTCGGGCAAACCAATGGATCATGTAAAACCCAATGGAGTCAAATGAGAAATTAAAAACCGGGCCAACGATGAGATCGGTGCGAATTTACAATTATTATTGCAGTCATAAGCACGTGCAAGAAGTTATGATTTCTCAAAGAGCGAGCAGATATCTTAACAGAAGCCCACAATTTAGGAGATTCCATAGAACCCTAAGTGGTCTGTAGAGTAAGTGATAATAGGTCGCCCAACTAATCCGAATCCCACCGGCGGCGTCCCATGAATTTTTTCTGCTGACAAAACATCAAGATAAAAAGGCCATGGGGTTGCAGAGAAAATGTCAGTGCTTCAGAATCCACTCTAAATTGTAGGTCCGCTTGCAATCGTTGTCTCGAATCGGGTGAAGTTCTGCTCCCGTTCCAAGGGGTTACGGGAACTAGAGGGATAGAAAGAGAGACAATAGCACCATTCAGGCAATTGAAGACAAAATAATACTGGAGTTGCAGCGTATTCTTTCAAGAGTATCCAGATGAAGCAGCCCAAGCCCGTCAACATAAGTAGGTACAAATTGGGATTTGTTCCGAGGTAGGCCATGCAGGACGAATCGAACAAGCTTCTGTTAAACCGCCTAAAATTGATGTAATTCGCGTAAAATGGAGGCCATACAGGAGAGGCATATTCCGTAATATGAAGCTAATGTAGCCCAAGGACGCATTAAGAGCATTAAGGTGATCCTTGAATAAAAAGAGGAAATTCAACAAGATATCGAGATTGGTGAAGTTGATCTTTACAGGATTTATTTTTCGACAAAGATGGGTACTGTTCGATGTTAAGAGAAGGCCGTTGATGGAACAGCAGCTGTTGAAGGCGTTCAAGTTAGAATTTAAAAGAAGACAATCGAAGAAGTTTGACATAATAGGAAAGATCTTGGCGTCGGCAGCATAACACAGGAGTTTAGAATAAGCCAAAACCAACAATAAATCTTTTACGTAGACAACAATGGGCAATAGTTTGAGGTAGTTAGTAGGTATTGAGTCATAGATAACAGGAAAACTGCTGCTTTTTCGCCACTCCCACAGTTGCTGTTTTGTGTTAACTTATAAAACTAGTCTTATTAATAAGACCAACTCGTAACATAATATCTTTTAGTAATCGCGAAAATCTTGAGTCATATTAACTAAAAGTTTCAGGAAATATTTTGTGTTCAAATTTTTTTGGAGTAGCGTATTTAAAGTTCACCCTTTTTAAAAACATACCTGTAGCGCAGGTATTTTAGTTGTTGTTAATGTATAAATAATTGATAGTGAGATTTCCTAAAAACTTGTTGGATCAAAAATTTAATTCTGTGGCTTCCTTTACAAATTTTGGGATTACTGTATGAAAGGTACCATATAGTAGATATAAAATTCGATGTTAACTCAATTTTGTAGTTTTCGATGTTTATCCTAATAAAATGATTGAACAAAATGTCAAGGGGGAACATTGTTCATGCGCCTAGATTTCCGTACTTAGACCAATATTGATAATAGTTTTTTTCGGTTTGTTTGGCTCTAGTTTGGTTGATTACTTTATATTTATATGGAATTATTGAACTTAATTCAAGGTACGGTTATAGTGGCGGCTAGAAAAGCTCCACATAGACAACTTCCGGTCCATAGCGACACCACATACAGATGCCAGAAATTTTGACTCTTTGAAGCAACATTGCCCTAAGCGCGGCGTTCTTTGTGTACAGGTCTACGGGGGGAAGATGACGAGTTGTATCAAGAGCACGGGAGAGAGTGGCTTTGAAAGCATCAGTAGTGCTGTCTTGAATGATTCCCTGATATTTAGAGTCGGGTTTGAGTTCTAGTTTGAGCATACTGTCTTTATGTACCCTAAACGTTGGTATCTTATACCTCCCAGTGAAGAGTACCATCTTCGTTTTGAGTGGATTGATACTAAGCCCCCTGGTTTTCGCCTAGTAAATCTCTTTCCGTGATTTCACTAATCGTATTCAAACACTTGCCAGATACTAATACAGCTACATCATCGAGATTTTCCCTTATATATAAATCCAAAATCCTTTCCAAGAATTTAAGTAAGAAAAAACTTAGGCTGATTGGTCTGTAGTCATTGGGTTCGGCGTGACCGCACTTACTCGCTTTCGGGATGTAGACTACGCATGAGAGATGCCAGGACTCAAGCAACCTCTGAAGATCATCGTAAACCAGTTAGTAACTAGCTCAAGCACCTTCTGCAACATACCTGGCACAATACCATCTGGACTCGGAGACTTTGTTGGATCAAAGAATTTAATCGCCTTCCTACCTTGATCACCCTGATCTTAGAGATAATATCGGAGGTGTGCCTCCATTTTGTAACAATGTTATCCCCTAAAGTAGGCACTGGATCAGAGGCTCCAGCATCTCTTTGGTGTTCTGCGTCCAGATACTACTATTACTACAAAGTAGCATAGGTTGTGTAGGACTTTTCAAAATTACTTTCCTCAATCTGGCCGCTTCTGAGGTTTTCTGGATAACAACAGAAATATCGCTTTAATATTACTTAAATTTTCTTTACTTAATACTTTAAGAAAAAGGGAAAACCTTTTGATAAAAATAAATACAATGCAATATAATATAATAAATATAAACCAAATAAAAATGTACAGCAAAATCAAACAAATATTTAAACCCTTCAAACGATACCGCACCTACTTCGAGTAAAAAAACTTTATTAAGGGACCTCTTTCGAGATCAAAATAAGTGGCGACAAAAGATATTTGTGACATCGACCCGTGGTTTATTTGTGTAGACTATCAAACTCTAACTACGTGCTATATTTTTAATTTCCTAGATTTAATAGTTTAGTAGTTCTGTGACAGACTAGACAACGAAGTCAAACTATTATGATTCCATTTTTACCTTTTATGGCACGGAACTCGATTAAAATAAATCACAAATTATAATGTATCTCAAACTGCGCTCCAAAAATATATTAAGTAAAAAACTTTCAAAAGCATTCCCTTAAAAGTGTCTAAAAATACCGTGAGATATTTTAAACTTGGCGCTTAAGATAATCCCCGATTCACCTGTTTATACGAAACTAAAATAGTTAAATGGCTCTATTTATAGCGGAGAATGTATAAATACATCTGCGAAATGGCTAGCAATTGGCACGTAGATGATGTAACACACAGTGTAAGGCGCCGGTCGGGAAGAAATTAAATGATGTTTCTGTAGACGATAGGAAACAAATCAAAATTCAGTGGTTCTAATGGAAGTATAATAAATCGAATGCCTCATTTCGGTGTAATTAGATCTTCTGTTTTTCATTAAAGAGTTTTATGGGGTGAATGATCTGAAAAGTGTTATTTTGTGACCCCATAGGTATGGGTTAGGATTTCCTGTCTAGGAAGGACATATCTGGAATTCTAATTTATATGAGAGTTATGTACATTATTATTACAATAACTTTAGTAATCAAAGATAATTTAGTAATTATGTTTTAAAACCTAGTTTTCAATGAAATATTGCCACCAAACGTGAAACTTTAAGTACATAAATTAGTACATGAAGTACATGAATAACAGCTAGATAATTGCCTCGTAAAATATTTAAGTTTGGACATATGGTCCTACTGTTAGAATTAATTATGGACATATGTATATACTCGTACATATGCATACAAAAATGTTATTAGCTTTAAAAACATACTTACAAATTCCTAAGGTGAGATCATTGATAAATTTTAATGTGGATGAGTTAATTGTAGGTACATAATGTCTGAAAGAAAAAAAAGGGAAATATTAACTAAATAATTAGAAGTTTATTAACTAATATATAATGTATAGTATTAAAAAGGTAGAGAACTATGAACAAATTTTTAGTTTGCAAAACTATTTTGCTCTACTGTGCAAGTACTGCAACTTCTGCATTAAAACAGCTTATATGATATAAGCTTAGTCGATTCTCTATAATCCATTCTGTACTGGCAGCAGTACTTAAAATTATTATCATATGTTTATCCAAGGGCGGATTTAGGGGTGGGAGGGCAGGGGCACGTGCCCCCCCGCCCCCGACGGTCACAACCGACCATTCAAAAACACAAGGGAATTAATGAGATCCCGCTATAATTAGGTTGGTTTCGTTTTGCGTACACATACGTAGGCGCAAATTATGACGAGTTGCAAAACCTCCGTAAACCATGAAGTAAGAATCTTGAATTGTACGCACACACATTGGGGCCCAAGTGGTCTGAATTTCCGACAAATTTACATTGCTTCTTATAGCAGCCGGGGGTTGATTTTTCTTTAAACTCGTCCTACTAAAAACGCGCCTAAACTATTACTTATATGAAAAAAATATTTCGTTCTACTTGAAGTAAATAAAACAATTTTTCTAATGAAGTAAAAATATCCACACAATATTTAAGAAAATAACAGACTTTCTTAAGTTTGTCGAAGTTGTGAATCGTACTGGTGAAAACATAGCTCGACATATTTTGCAGGCGTTGGAAAACCTAAACCTGGACATAACATTGTGCCGAGGTCAAGCATGAGTGGTAATATAAAAGGTATTTTGGCATGTATAACCAACGTTCAGCCTTTAGCTTTTTTACCCATTGTGCAAGCTATGTATCAGTACAGCATGCATCGTACCCAGCACAAAAAATGCTGTGGGGTTTATCTCAAGTGTAGCAACCTTCTTTCGTGAGTCAGCTAAACGAATACATTTCCTCAGAGAAGAAATGCAAGCTTATCTTCCAAAGGAAAAACGAAATACATTAAAAAAAATGTGTGAGACCAGATGGGTGGAAAGACATGAAGGGCTTTTGACATTTTTGGACGTGTTGCCATGTCTTCCTAGAATTTTGCAAATAATGGCTGATCAAGGGGACAGGCATGCTACACCTCCGATTTCACTGCTCCAAGCTATAATCTCGTCGTAATTTCTTGTAAGCTTGGTAATCCTCGCTGATATTCTGGGAATCACACTCACTTTATCTTGATCATGACAAGCCATTGAAATTGATATACTTTCCGCAATTCAGCTTGTCGATAGGACCACAGCCAGCCTACAGAGGCAACGTGAAACTAGCACGGACGCATTCAAAAAACTTTTCAAGAACGTTGAGGCCCTCGGAAATGAAATTGGAACAGAAATCACAGTCCGCAGAATAACCGGACGTCAAACAAATAGATCGGACATTCAGACTGACGTCTGACGTCTATTGAAGAGTATTACCGACTTTCAGTGAACATTCCTTTTCTAGATTATTTGTTAAATGAAAGGTCCTCCAGGTTCCCTAGAGCTCAGCTGGAAAGAATCGGACAGTTGCAAAAGTTGCTATCCCATAACTTTAGTGACGAAGATATAGAGGATGATTTGCAATGCTGAAGTGTATAAAGAGGATCTTCCTTGTTTTTTAGCTACAAATTTGGCAACAGATGAGAGAAAATATTCCAAATTCTCCAGCTATATAGTCTATAAAAGAGCAACGGCGCTGCCAAATATTAGAACCCTGTGTCAATAGTTGTGCACGTTTCCTGTGACAACTAGCACTGCCGAGCGAACTTTCTCCACCTTACGCCGACTAAAGACATCTTCGCAGCAGGATGACAGAAGATTGTTTGAATGGACTGGCTTTAATGCATATCCATCAAGACATTGCGTCAATGATGAACGCTACAGAAGTACTTGATATCTTCAGCAGAAAACATAAAAAATTTTTCATTATTTTCATTATTAAACCTTTATTACAAGTATATTTCCTATAGTTATTGTTGTATGCTATTATTTTAAAATTAATCCCAAAGATATAGTGTAATCTAATGAGGACACTCCTTGCCCATCTGGCCCTTGTGCCCCTCCCAGAAAATAATCCTGGATCCGCAGCTGTGTCTACCTATTCGTGTATAAGTTAGTCCTGTTGTTAACCATAATTTTAAACACCCCAAAATTGCCAAAATTAATATATTGTTCATCTTCAAAAAATTTAGGTGATTTGGGTTTGTTTTCATTAAACTTATTTTTGCTGACAAGGGACAGTGGTGGCCTAAAAATCCAATACACCGGATTTACCGGGAACTCGAGTGTTTATAAAAACAAAGTCCTCGGATTCACAGGATTCCCCGAGAATGCCATGTATAGGGACACAGAGATGGAAAATTCTATGCCAAGGCAATTTGAATCTTATATGCTTGTAAAAAGGGCAATATTTTCCCTTTGTTTTCGAGTTTTCTTTGAAATCGTTATAATTCGACGTCTTCAACCATAAATAACCGGTTTGGCTTATATAAGGGTATATTTAGTAAAATCAGACCGGATAACAATTTTTTAGCGATCCAAGGTCGGTAGTATGCCAATTTGAGTGCTTGCTCAGCTGGGTAGCACTCGCCAAATAAAAGGACTAGATCCATAGCCGTTTTTGAATATATGTATGTACACCCAGAAAAAATTCCACTGGCACTTATTTTACAAACTTTTGTGTGGTTATATCGATATTTAAAAGAAAACTGAGTGTGATTTTACAGAAAAAGGTACACTAATTTACCTTTTAACGTCAACAGCGCCACGAAAATTTGTAACACAGTATATATAGTGGACCTTTTTCTCCATGAAGATGAGCTGCTCCCATCCGTTAGTATTTTTGTCCCCATAATTCTTTCTAACTTTTTTATCTTCCTGTTTGTTAAATATACGTGGTGATAGTAGGCAAGATTCTGAAGGACCAAACTATATACGCTGTTTTTATCACATATCTATGTCTTAACAGTATATACACGACTATTTGAATCGCACTTCAGTTACCATAACCGTTGTGAATTTCAAACATTGAT
This sequence comes from Leptarthrus brevirostris, assembly GCA_964036015.1. Taxonomy (NCBI): domain Eukaryota; kingdom Metazoa; phylum Arthropoda; class Insecta; order Diptera; family Asilidae; genus Leptarthrus; species Leptarthrus brevirostris. The sequence continues at coordinate 112,569,910 of OZ038372.1, read as the reverse complement.
TTATTGTTTGTAGTTACTCTAGTTAGTGCTTAATTTAAAGTTATTAATTGACAAAGACGAAAGAAGTTTCACTTCATCTGTTAAGATGAATTTCGTATACGGACGTTGCCAGAACCAGATTATATAATTTTTTTTTTCTGATAAAAATTGACAAAGCGCAGTATCATAAAGGCCATTTTCACTTAACGCCTGTCGACGAAAACCCTCCCTCCTATCTCACAATTTTTTATATCTTTTCATAATATTTTTACACAATATACTTGAAAGTACAATATTTACTTGATGTATTTATTGGATTTTTAATAAAATATTATTTGTATGAAAAGAAATTCGCAAAATTTACCCTTGTTAATTCTCCTAGCTTTCGTAGTTTCATCTATCTAGCTTTTGAAAATTTTTAAATACAGGGTTTTCCAAAAGTCGCTTAAGGATTTCCAAGGGAAGGAAAGTGAAGGGTCTATTCAGACATATGATATACAAACATATATGCCGACTTAAGTCATATTCGATTTTAACCATGGAACGAATAACACAAAAACAACGCATTGAAATATTTGAAATTTGTTATGATAATAAGCGTTCTGTAAAAATAACATCGTAAAATTCGTGCTATTTCCTTTTAATCGTCCATTTAAGCAATCAATTTGCACTTTAGTGAAAAAATTTGATAAAGCTGGTTTGATTATTGATAAATTATCAGGGGGTGAACCAAAAATTGAACGTTCAATTTCTGTTCGTCAAAGCGAATTAGGTACTTAGGCACATCTCAAAAAACTTATGTCATTAAAAATTACGATCTTTGAATTGATGCTTGCAACATAGTTCTGGTAGGCATTTAAGTGATATTATTTTTATTTATAAACGGTAATCGATAATAACCTCATGCAAGTAATAGAATAACATCTGAAATATTCCATCCCATTTCTGGTTTACATCCTCAAAAGACTTTTAGAAAACCCATTTTAATTACCTAAATTTTCTAAGCAAGCAATTCTCGGTTTTTGGGGGATAAATCAGGAAAGGATTGGAATAGGCAAACAGGAGAAAAAAATAATGTTATGTAGAATATTATTATATAATATACATATATTCAAATATCTTCATAAATTTAAAATTAAAAAAAATTATAGTTGGTATATTGTGATGTAATATGATCACGTTTCCTAAGATTAATAGCATACCGTAGAACTTGTAAGTTTCTAAAACAAGCGCTACACACATTGGGGCAACAGTTAACCTGGATAAAAGAAAACGAGTGTCATGGGGTACAAAGAGGAAGAGGTAGAGATTGTAGATGAGATTATTCAAAGATATGTTCAGATAGAACAGAATTATTGTGAACAGTAAATAGGAAAATTATAGGACATGTGTGAGCGGGAAATGACAGAAGTATCAATGTACCTCACATATACGTGTGGATTTATAATAAAAAATCATAAGCTATTTAGATATTGAATATCAATAAACATATATCTATAATTGGGAAAGTATTTTAGAATTTTAAGTTACATAAATAATAGCTGTGTTTTTTTAATAAACTGGTTCATGGATCATTAAAATAACGATTAGGGAAATTTATAAAATAAAACTGCAACTAACTTCCCAAGTTACATATTTGATAGTTTTCAAGCATTTTCAAGTTTATATTTTACGTCAAAGGTTAAGCGAAATCGCAAAAAAGAAGAGGTAAAATATTAGATGTATTTTAAACCCATTCAAAAAAAATTGTATATGTAAGTTGAACCAACATTTTAATTTCTTTCCTCAGATAAAAAACTGGTCAGCAGTGTGTATACGGGAGATCTATATAGCTCATTAATAAACCGGGTAACATAAGTGGTTTAAAATAATCGAGTCTAACGCTCCTGATGTCGTCCTTTCAAACTGAATTAAATTTAAAAAAAATATAATATAGTATAAGTTAAAAAACATAATTTTTATTTTCAGCCCTATTTTAAAGTATTAAAGTTCATAAAACAATAATTTCACACAATTTTCTATTTTGCGTAATTTAGCTAATATATATAAATGTGAAGTCTGTAACTTAGGTACGGAACACAGAAAACGGAACTATACATTTTCACTTCACTACCTTCCAAAAGCCAAAACCTATAATTGCCATATATTGAAGTATAAGACTAAGAACTCCACATTCCAGATAGTGCCTATCATTTTAAACCACAATTTAATACGGCGGGATCCGAAACTGATACTCTTGATACTAACCGGATACAAATTTTTAGAAAATATAAAGCGATTCGCGCTGGCCGCTGTAGACTTACTAAGTCCTCTAACGAAACCTTGGAAATATTATCTTCACAATTTTGGTGATCCCGAAATCCCGAAATATCATTCTTGATAATTCAAAAGTTGTTTATACAGTTTGGCATGCTGCTCTTACAGGTGATCCCAATGATATAAATGCAGGTATTAATACATCAGGCTTAGACTGAAATACATATAAATCCTATTTTGAGCAAGACTATAAGTACCACTCTTTGGGGCATTGACGGAATGTGGGTTGTCTCCCACTTTTGTATTAATATTCCCACGGCCATGGCTCTAACGAAATCTTTATTCTGATTCCGCTTCCACCTCTATATCCTCCAGGTTAAATTTCGGCGTACCACTGCGTGTTCTTTAAAAAATTCGATCTTTTGCATTTGCTGAAAGTAAATATTTTCAAAAATATGTAGAAAAAAGCATTAAGTTAAAAATTGAGAAAGTTATAGATCATCACTCCCTCACGCGGCGAATACTACCTCTACTGCTATATAGGATATAGAACGTTTGACAGGGAAGGTACGCCTTATGGTTCCGGAATCGATGATGTTTGGTAAACATCAAAATTTTAATTTTACTATACAAGATAAATTTTGCTTTAATTTTCAATCGTTTTTCTCGAATCGACTTTTCTCAAGCTGGCCGGATACATAACTCTAGCTATAATTGTTTGATTTTAAATCCAAATAGAAGTCATGCCTTGCCGAAAGGAAATTATTTTTGCAGTAAATAGTTTCAAAGTAAGTATTTATATTATTTTAAAGTTTTCATTTTTATTTGACATTTTCTACAGTTGAAATCTTAAATTCTTTATATTACATTCTTTTTAAAAATGTTGAAACTAATGATCATTAATGTTGAAGATGTTGACCTTAGAGCACCTGTAGCAGAAAATAACATAAGTTATAACAAATTGCTAGAATTGCACAGAGTCCAAATTGACTCTACTGCAATCGCAGAAGTAGCCAAGGTGGGGCTAATGGGGCACTTGCCCTCCCTAGCTTCTGGGTAACTAAAATTCAAATTGAATTTTTTTTATAAATGGTTTTTATAAAATAAACAATGACAATTAACCCCCTCCAATTGCTTCTTTAAACAACAAAAACTTCAACTAACATTGTTCTCTCTGAATTTAGTGGTTAACGTTCGCAACACTGTACGGTCAATTGAATTATGAGCATAATTGCAAAGACTATGTTAGTGTAGACATTTCTGAATACTTCAACAAAATATGATAATTTTGGTTATCTATTAAACTATGACGCTGCCTCCCTACGATTTTATTGTATGAATTGATAAGTGAAAATAATGTAATAAGTTGGAACCCTTCATGATGTCTTGTGAAAAAGTTAATCAGTTTTTTATTTACGCTATACATATAACACATTAGTACATTTACCAGGCCTGGTAATTTTCTAGAAGCTTAATTTAGCGACATCTGTTGTAACAAGTAATATCTCTGATGACAATTTACCGGCTTATTCTGCTGCAATGATCCTTTGAGTATTAGAATATTGAAAATATTATTTTTGCAGTTGAAATATGGTATAACGCTTGGCGTGATAAAAAAATGAAAAAGAAGCGTTAAATGAACAGGATTTTGTAGAAGTCCTGAAGGGTGCTGGGATAACCTTTTCGGCTACAATTAAAAAAAAATTATTCTTATAGTATATGTCCCGAACAGCCATGTGCCACAAGCAACATTGAAAAGTCTTTATCTATGTTGCGGTGCGTCAAAACGTGGTTAAGATCTACAATGACTGAAAATACATTGAACGGCATCTGTATGTTCAGTGTATATAGAAAATAGAACCTTGCAAACAAACACAAATTAAAAAACAAACGGACAAGTGCGAGGTTGACTCGCGCAACGAGGGTTCCGTATAATTTTTTCATGTGATATGAAGTAAGGTCTCACTTACTTTTTGCCAAATTTCATGATTCTAGATCAACAGAAAGTACCCTATAGGTTTTCATTTATTTGCGAATCTCTGTCTTGACAGACAGACAGACAGAAAACGAAGTGATCCTATAAAGGTTCCTTTATTCGTTTAGAAGATTTGTCGGAAGCTCCAAGGCGCTTAGTTTTCAATTGAAATTTTGTTATTTTATGATTTTAACTAACTTTTTATTTTTATAGAACAAAAAAAATTAAAACATAAATAAAAAACGAATTTGAATAAACTAAAGATTAAATTTGATTTTATTCAAGTTTCCATACAGAAAAATTGCACTGGCCAGACGATGACAGGACGTTGCGCTATCTGTGAATATAGATCAAATTTTGAATTTTGGAAAGTATTTGCTATACATTCTAAATTATTTTTTGAACTATTGAAAAAAAAATTAAAATGTCGCAGTATATAACAATTTAATTTTAAATATTAATTTTGGTTTTTTGCATGAAAAAAACATTCTATACCACGATTGAGAACAACATGCAATTTCATTCATTGTCATTCCTAACTCTAACCCTCTCTAACCCCCCATATGTGAAAGAATGCAAATGTAGAATTATATACATACATCTATTGCCTAAATACTCCTCATGGTATTAATAATTTTCGTATTCCTCTTAGTTGAAGATAAAACTAATTTAACAAATTCGTCCAATTTTTAACTAATTTTAAGTTACCAACGTCTCAGAAATCGATAAAATTGTTATAATGAGTCCAAACACGATTTGAAAATATTTTTCATTGAGGTGGCCTTCGTAATCGTGAGAAAAAATTCTATTGCGACTGTTTGTGGTGACTGTGTTCTCACGTGACATAGGATTCATTCTACAGCTTAATAACTCTGTTAACTCCATCACGCAAAAATAAAACCGGATTATGGAAGGTGTACTAGGTTTACTACCTGTGGAATTCTTTCACATCACAAAAATTTGCGAAAACGTCTGCAGAATTTAAATGAGCATTTTGGTTTGTTTCGTAAACAGTGAATAATATTTAGTCATAAGGAGACATAAAATTTCTGTAAGCTTAAACATATTTTGATAATGAGTCTTTGAAATAAATACCTTAAGAAATGCGAAATGTGGCAGAGAAGCAGTTATAAAGGATATCTTCTCATTTTTACTCATTTTCGAGCAGAGAACAAAAGTTTCGTAAAGTTCACAATTTAGCTACAAACCGCATTTTGTTTATTTTTCCTGCTCCTCAGAGTCAAACTAACAAAAATTGAAAACATCCTAAAAGGTATAAACTATCATATAAATGCTGACAAGAATTTCGGGGAGTGTGCACATGCATCTCAGACAAGTCATTTATTAAGACTATTTTGCGCAAGGATGCTATTAACCTCTTGCCGCAAGTATTGTAGTAGTTGTCCTCGTAGTTCTCAAGTTTCGTTTTGCCCGCAATCTGCTTATAGTCTAAACCACCAGGAAACTTTTGTCTGAGGTAATTTTCATAAGAAATTGTATAGGGAACTTCATAGCAATGTCTTTCTTCTAATTAGGTTCTCCAAGCGATTTATGTTGCATGAGATTTCCTCACACATGGGAGTGTTGGCTCATCTATTGCATTGACTTAAGCTTTGCTTTTAGTTGGGATTTATTACAAACACGAAAATAACATCTAGGTAGGGGTGGTGTAAATTTCCTTAATTATTCTCAATTTAATTTAGGAGTTTTGTGCATTGTCTTTGTAAAGATTATGATGATCTTCAAGAAGAAGGAATTTGTATAGATAATGGATATGCATAAACAAGTAAGTACACTTTATTACATGTCTATTCGGTACATGTGTTAGGTTAAGGTATATATGTATTACTTCCTCTATATTTTCTAGGGTCGGTTAAAGGATTTAAAAAAGCAAACAAAGAAAAATTTGAAAAACATTATAGAAGACTGTACCAGTAATGGTTCGTGGAACATGTTTGGAACAGCGGTGAAGACGATTGGCTGGATTGGACGATATGCATATTACATTCATCAAGAATGACAATAAAAATGGCAAAGGGATCATACATCCAAGTGGTTTTAGGTTTCTACGTATAGGAACAGTAACTTTGCGCCAATATGAAATCACAATAGGCCATAAAGAGGTAAGTGTTCCTTCCCCTGCGGTAACATAAAAAACAACAAATGCGAATATATATCCAAAATATAAGAAAATATACAAACCAGTTTCCAACTTCGCAGAGAACACTAAATGGAACCCTATTTTATACCATCTCAATTTTAGTTGAAGTCCCTGGTCTTGGCGAATTCATTGAACAAATAAAATCTGTGGGATGCAGGACAGAAAGCATTACTAGCAGGGCACTAGTAGTTAGAACCTGTCAAGGCTCCCAGGCAACTAAAATTTAGAAACCTTCCAAATGCCAAAATTGTTTACCTGTTAATACGTTTTGACGTGCTACCTATTTTGGGGTCATTACTGAAACTCCGATGATAACGAAATCAGTGGATAGGGTTTCATGTTGTGGCGTAAAAGATATTGTTTACATTGTAAGTCAAATTATATCACATTATAGTTAAAGAATCAAAGAATGTATTTTATATAGTCCGAATTATGACTTGATTTGCTGCAGTTTTGTCATCGTTTCGCCGCGTTTGAAAATTCTAAATAAAGCAATGGCGCTCGTTTTAGTTCAATCGATAGTTTTGGTTAAAGTCTACAGATATACTATAATACTCGTATACATGTTTTATTTGCTTGAAATTAAAAGTAAACACATTTGAACACATTATACTTGCAAAAATCCAAGTAAAAAAATAAAAATATTGTAGACTCATTCACGTTATCTCTCTGTGACAGACAGAGGGCTACTTGCTTCTTTTACTCCATTACTGCATCCAAGTATACAGCTATTCCGGGTACATTTCCTCCCATTGTTTAGCGTAGTTATCTTACGGTGGATAAGACTGACAGAGATTTTTCAGCGCGAACAGAACGAGTCTTGAACTTTCCCGTAAATTTGCCATGTGCCAGTGATAACGTATCGGCCTACCAATTCGGAGGTCACAGGTTTGAATCCCACCGACGGCGATTCATGGTTGTTTTCTGCTAATAATAGATCACGATAAAAACGTTATGGGGTTGCAGCGAAAATGTCAGTGGTGCGGAATCCACTTTAAATTGTAGGTCCACTTACAATCGTTGACTCGAATCGGGTGGAGTTCTTTTATCGCACTATGCCTAACAAGGGGATACGGGAATATATATAGAGAGAGTTCGATAATAGATAGAGATAATATAGTTTGTATAGTAACAACTTAGCAAACAAAAATCTCGTTTCTGTTTTGAAAATATGTTTATATTTCATAATTGCATGGCATTGCCTACAATCAGCCAGAGCAGATAGCCTTCAAGAAGTCCTTCTCTTTGCACTAGACATTTTATGTTGGAACATGACGGAATAATTTTAAGCGTATTAACGATATCTAAAATCCTAGTCAGGTTTGTCAAAGCAATGGCCGATTAAAATGCAATATATTTTTATTGTGTTAAACTTACAAAATTACAAATTTATATAATTTCTTAACATCAGTTCAGAAAAGTCATTCTGCTCAAAACCATCAAGCACGCGGTGGATATTTCGAAACCGACTGAGCACTCATCGAGAACACATTACAGCTAGCTGATGTTACAGCCTTGAAGCAAAACACACCACTTAGAAATTACAAGAAATTTTAGTGAGTTGCATCCTACTATTCATGAAGCCGCTTTCGAGTAGCATTCATCTCGAAAGTCGCTAAACTAGTCCATAAGTGCTCAAAGGATTTCAAACCAGTAAGCGAAAACCTTTGAATTGGAGGGAATACTCCATATCCGTACTACAAAAACTATATCTTAATCGCCATTTTAGATATAGAAGGTTATTTCAATCATGCACACACTAAAGCTTTTCAGAAATCTCTCATGGAGTTCGGTGAGAGGAGGTTGGCTGGTAAATTCCGAACAAGAGTTATTCAGATTTTATTTTCGGACGTGGAACTAACCCCACCGCGAGGAGATAGATTAGAAATAAGTTAAATACAAGAGCAATAAATATCCATAAGGAGGAATGTTAACTCCTATTCTGTGAAACATTATTGTCATGACTCATTACTACAAACTTAATATACAATGTGGGTTATGCCGATGATATCGCGAGAGGTAAGCTCATATGCACCGTAACACCATAAAGAGATGTCTTAAAGTGGTAAAGCAATGGTGCAGGAAACAAAAGTTCTACATGCAAAGAAGACTAATCTCATCATTTTCACTAGGTAAAGGACCAGTGGAACTCTTGGAGAATAACTGAATGTCTGTGGTCAGGTAATTATCTTGGGATCTTCCTAAACCCAAGACTCATCTGGAAAAGACATGTTCAGAAAAAACTTCAAAGAGCCAACATAGCCTTACATTAAGTGGAAGAGTGTGGGGCCGGAGGTGGGAAATCTCTCCAAAACCCGTTTACTGCATCTAAACTGTCGTGGTAATCTCATTAGCCTCGTTAGCCTCGGTGATCTGATGGACAAGAGTATCAAAGGTCACTGCTTTCATCGGTATAACAGATGACTTTTGAATCACATCGACATCGGCGTGTGATGTGCTACTAGGACTGTTGCTATTAACTAGGTTTATATGCTACTGCGGTGCAAACTGATACAGGAGAAGTGCATAGGAAAATCCTGGATCTTATCAAAAATAAAATACCAGAATTGGTCATTTCGTCGACAAAGCAAAGTAAGGGTAATTGATAGATGCGAACAAACGCTTATAACTGATGGGTCACTCCCTAAAAACAGACTAACTGACGTCACAATTTTTACGGATTCTAAAATTGATGGAAGGGTAGGAGCAGGAATCTTCAGTGCGAATGTGAATCTGAACACCCGTGTAAGCCTGGGATCGTATACCTCATTCTATCAGGCGGATCAGGACAGATTTCCATACAGCTCTGGCCTTGAAGTGTGTCTATGAACCCAACGCGTCTTCCTCGTTGAACCAGGTAACATTGGCTTGGGGACATGTGGAAATCGAAGGAAATGAAGGTTAAATGGTGGTTACTTCAAGTTTTCGAGCTGCCAAGGTCCGGGCAGGGGTACAAGAGTGGGCCTGTTGAGGATATAGGCCACTGGAAACCATGTATCGGGCCGACTCGTGTAAACAGGCCCAGATAATCGCCATCGGCAATCGTTCAGAAGTGTTGAACAGAGGAGGGTTTAGTAAGTACAAATCTCACAATACCAAAGACATTCGGATATCTCAGTGTCTTTGGAAGATTTTTTTCAATCTCACCCAAAAGAAAATTATGATGCTTAACAAAGTAATAAATTATTTTACAGGTCCATTTTTCCTTAATAAAGATATCCGTATCGATGTGTAATATTGTAATGTAGTTGAGGCTTTCCGGGCTCGTTGGAATACTTATAAATTCGTTTTACAAATTGTTTTTAGAGAATAACAGGTAATTTCACTTATTAGAAGTTAGTTCATTACTGTTTAATCTCAATAATTCAGCAAGCTTAGCAATATTTATAATACCTTGTCTAATTCTAGAAACTTCACTAAAAAAATTCCAAATATTTCCGTTAATTTTTATTCACCACAGGTTTGAGTCGGTGTTGACTTTCTACAGCATCTGAGGTTTTTCTGATCTTACACGCTCATTAAACATTTTGATTCCGCTTTTATAACGTGATTGATGCTTTTATAAAGTGATCTGTGTTACATAAATAATATGTCAATATATAATATATATATATATATATATATATATATACATATGAATGTAATTATACAAAGAGAATTAATTTATTACGCTTTATAGAAAAATTCATATTACACATTCCCTGCTTCTGGGCAAATGAAGTATTTTTGAAAAATAAAAATAATACATTTGAATTAAAAAAATGTAATCAACTACGTAGGGATTTAAGGTCCCTTATTCAACATTTCAAAGGTAAAATAAAGTGAATTTAAAATAAAATATCTGGTAAATTTACAAATAATATAAAACCAAATAATATACATTTTTCAGGTGAAATCCTTTGGTTCCGTTTTTTACAAAATGTTGTGCATTGCGGTCATTTGGGTATTCTTTTGGCATCCGGACTACCTCAGTTGCCATTCTACCTGCAATGTAGGTACCACTATAGAGATAAATGAATACTGAAGCTTTTTCATATCACCATCAGATAGAAAGAACATTTACTTTATCAAGTTACCATTTTCAGTTCACTGTACATGAAATTAAACCAAATAATGGCAAATGGTCTCAACAATTGGGGCAAGAGCTGAAATTGTGTAAATAAACCAGAATTCTAATTAACGAATTGATTGAGGTGGGTGGTCGATAGCTAAAAAGCCATTTATTTCTTGCTCAAGTAATTCAGGTGAAATTTATCTAACCTGTGCTACACTAACCATAAATTGTTCTCTGTGTCAGTTTTATTAAAGTAAATTTAGACAGGTAGAGAGAGGGTGGAGACTAAATATATTTTGCATTAAGTAAATAAATTTTGATTGGAACGCGAAAGGAAAATTATTATATGTTGCCCATTCTCGGAATGATTGCTATTATTGATAATCTCCCTGCTTCATAGTTACTGACAATAGCGAACTGACGAACAATTAAGCACTAGTTGACTGTGTCCTGACTCCAGTTTTAATTTGTTAGAAACATTAAGAAGTAGCTGAATTGGGAGGAGAATCTTATTTTAGTTTTATTTTCTAAAGATTTATATTATGTATGTTGTTCGGTTAAGTATGTTTTGGACAGTGTTCACCATCATATTTCAAAAGAATTAATGGTTAATAAAATTTAGGTTCGCGCAATAAGGCCATAAGTAAAGTAGTGAAACGGATGCCGTAATTAATATTATGCTGTGAATGCGGCCACGCGATTAAGGTTGAGCAAACGACGCGCCGGATTGAAAGGTTCTGTGGAAGCAACGAATGGGGTACAGGAAAGTCACCATTCTGTTCAGAGGATTATTTTAAAACTTACTCTTACTCTAACATTAATTACAGATGGCTAAGGGTATTGACGGACAAATAAATAAGAGCAATTGTATGTTTATTAAAAGTTTTGCTGAACGTCTTAAAAATCCGAAATAAATATACCTGTACCTCACAGGTCACAGTCATTGGAACATTAATAACTGAATAATTATAAAATAAAATTATATTTTTTACAATATATATGTACAGACCAATTGATAATTAATATTATTTGATCTGATTGACGGAAGGTCATGGTTTTGAAGTACAGGGTGTAACCCATTTGTTTCTGAAATAAAAGTTTAAAGAAAAGACGAATCGAGTTTTTCTCTGCACAGACTTTTATTTTAGTGTAAGGAAATACAAATTATATATTTTTGAAATATAATTTGGTTTAAATGGTCGCATATTGCTCTGACATAATGTGCTCGTTTTTCGGCATTTCTCATTACTTTCTCGAAAGTTGCTTTTGGTATAGCCGCTATTTCCATCCGATATTAGCCTTTAGTTGAGAGTACGTGGCTTGTCAACGTACACTTTGGATTTTAAATATCCCCACAAGTAAAAGTCTGGCGGTGTTAAGTCGGGCGAACGCGGCGGCCAGTCAAAATCGACATTTTTTGATATCAAGCGACCAGGGAAAAAGGATTTCAACAAATTGATCTATCGGTCGAAGTATGGCATGGCGCACTATCTTGTTGAAACCAGAAATTCCGCATGCGTTTCCTACGCACAATTGGCATCAAAAAATCTGTTATCATGGCTCGATAACGCTCATCATTGACAGTAACTGTCTTCGACTGTTCATTCTCGAAAAACTAAGGCCCTGTACAGCCGCGACAATATTGTCAGAACGTGTCAGGCGCGGTTTATTCCGACGTTTAGCGTTCCCGAGATTACCACTTATTGTAAACTTTTCGTACAAACGCTGGATGGTATTTTTCGCGGGAGCACTTTTCACTTTATTCTTTCTCAGGAACGCACGTAGCTCAACAATTTCAGCGCGTTTGAGTGGCGTGTAGTTATCCCTGGTAAATTTTTGCTTGTAATACATACATACGCCGAAGTAATTACTAATTTCTACGGGTCACATTTAAATGGCCCACCCTGTATAACGTGAATTGCAGGTTCGCGCTCTTCCAGACTCAGCCTACAGGCGGGGTCAGTTGCTCTGCCGAATTTTGCTTTCTTCGTTTTCAGGGACTGGTGATCAGTTTCGTATCCGGTTTGTTAAATCTAAGGAGATCTGATCTGATGGAACTGTCATCTAGAATTAGAATGATCTTAGCTGACGCACAATCCCCTTTAGCATTTTGTATTGCCTTTTTAGCAATGCAGGTCGAGATTTCGCACACCGGTTCAGGGCAGGAAAGTGCTATTTCCGAAACTTTACCGGCCTCATCCGCCTTTTTTGCACCGTTATCCAAATCAAGTTGACTCAATTTGTTTTCCCCAATTCGTCCAGGGATTCTTGACACCAATTGATGTCTTGAATTTAGAAAACTATCCCCAAGTGCCCATCCCTACACCTACCCTATCCTACACTGATTTTTGAACCGTATGCGTACCAGACAAGTCCTCTCCCGATAATGGCGCGGAACTTCCAAGCTTCACTCTTAGGTTCTTAGGGGTTGGAGAGCTGAAAGCCTGACCGGCATTGTGTCGGAGGCCATAGTCAGCTCAGGCACCCTATCTAAGATTTTCCTTATTGTCGGGGGCCCTTTCCTAATTTTACACCTAGTGGATCTGCCCTTTCTAATCTACAGGCAGTATTAATCTCCAGACCCTCCATCTCAATGTGAAGAGATAAAAGGTTCAACAAGGTTTCAAGTACTGCAGTCAGTGAGGTGCGCATTGCTCCAGTACTAATTAGATAGGCTATCCTTTGAACTCTTACCAGATTAATTTATGCTTTCATTTATCACTCCATAGGTAATCATTGCTGTAATCGCGATTGTGTAAATTAGTGCATAGTCTGATCGCTTGATATTTCACGTGTCTACTAAAGATAACTGTTGGCCCTAGCAAACTAGGTTGACCTAAACCCTCCAAAATCCTTTTCCGTTTCCCCAAAGGGCGGGAGAAAAACTCCCAAATACAAGTGGAAATACAACAGAAAGTGAATTTTGAACCTACAACATTACTCTGCAATCACTACAGCCTTTGATTGTAATCTGTTTCCAAAAGCAAAAATAGTTTGGAGACTAATTGAAGAGGAACCCTATGCATTGTTCTTACAGGTTATCTTTGCTACTGGCAAATGAGCATTGCCTTGGTGAAAACAAAATATTTTTTTTGATAATTTCACAAATTCGGTTTCTTAAGTTCAGTTGCTTATAATTTTAATTTTTTTAAGTTTGTAAACTAAATATTCTTCATCTACGTTGACCATTAATTTAAAGTATTTGTCACTTCTTTCGTTTTATTGCTTAATAATTTTAGGTAAAAATTTAATTAAAAGTCAAATTTTCGGTTCTAATTTGATTTCCTCGACAGTTGTTCTGATATTTATGGAGCTTTGGTTATCCAATAAAGTAGTTAGATTTAATAACCAACCCTATATAGAATAAGATAATCGAAAAATATTCTCCTTGAAAAGAACTTTTTCTCTAGTTCTCGTAACCCCTTGTGGGACATGTTGCGAGAGAAGAACTTCATTCGATTCCAGACAACAATTGCAATTTAAAGTAGATTTCGAACCACCGACATTACTCTGCAACCCTATTAACCTTTTTATCGCTACCTGTTGTCAGCAACAACCATGAGTCGCCTCCGATGGAGCTCGAACCCAGGGCTTCCGGAAAGGAAGTCCGACACGGTATCCTTTACTCCACTAATTCAATAAGGCTTTTTTGAGAAATTTTCGACTGGGCGAAGTCTTTTGCAAATGAGTACTATATGGAGCATATATATATATATGTCTAACTACAATTTTGTACTCGGAAATAAATTTATTCACCATCTTGTGCTTTCAACTATGTTGCGTGAAAAACAGATAATTTCCCATGTAATGTAAAAAAAGTAAAAACCCACTGCCAACTGGAAAATAATGCTTACCTCAGTAAATATTTGATATTTTCATTTGTCAGCAATTGACATAATAAATTGACAATCTTTTCGAAATGCTGTCAGTTTGTGGTTGGTCTAGTCATCACTCAGTCAACCACAAAGCCATTAACGAAAATACCATGGTCAAAGCTACCTCAAAATATGTACAAAAATTGTGTTTATTTCCGGTTTGCGAACCCAATTCAAACTACTTAAAGACACGATACCCCCTCTAAATGAGATGTAATGGAGACAACTAAGATTCTTTTAATCCGTAAATGTTTGTGATCGATGACGGAGAAAAATTAGCTCCCAGTTCTAATATGGTCGGAGGCTTCACAGTTGCCATCTATGGTTTACGTGGAAGAAATTTCCAGTGCAAACTAATAGCAGTTCACACCTACGCATATATCTCCGCCTTGCCATTACCTCCCAGCTCGACGTAAGCAAATTTGTTCAGGCGGATGAACGCACCAAGTCTATTTTGGGACGCGCTTTTCTGATATAAACACAATGCCGTAAGCTTTTGAGTGGGAGGGTAATACATATTTGTGCTCTGCAGTTTCGATAAAAATTTGGCTCTAATTATACTGAAATATTATAAGTAGTGGGGACACTTTTAAGTAAAAACTTCTTTTGGTTTTATTTTGCACGATTATTAACAAATTTCGAGATCATATTTGCCAAAATTATTCTCCTTTTAATTAAATCATAGCCAAATCAATATGTCAATTGAACCTCTTTTTTAAAGAACTGTAATAGTCGGTACAACTGATTTCATATATACCACACTTTTCTATGGAATTTTTACAATAAGATTGTTATTATTAAATAAGGCCGGGCTAATATTTACATTTGTAAGGGTCTTATGTCTGATCAAAATATTGTAGCCTTCGCCACTTCTTTGCATTATTGTCAAGATATTTATCTTCTTCCGCTTGTTTCCATTATTTCTGGCAACTTTTTTTTATATATATGATGTTGCCAAAGCTCAGGGGATGCCCTATGATGCTAAAGTACAGCCTTGTCAGGAAAGGAATTAAGGATGAGGGAAATGGGTTAGGAGGTTTAGAGAGGGCGAATTGGGTATATTCACTCCGTCGACTGAAATGGGTTGGGGGTGAACTGGGAGTTTTTTAAGGAACATTAAACAGCATTGCGTTTTGGATGCATTAAACGTAACACGATTTGCTCTGCCTCAAGCAAGGACAATAGAAATGTTGTTGTTTAATGATCTAAACATGCGTTCCCGATTGACTTATGTCCCTGAGGTACATAGAGATCAGATGTAACTCCGTCAATTACTACACGAGGGTAGGGTGCATACCAAATAATTGAAGTTTGGCTAAAAGGGCAGCATGCCAGACTCTATCAAAAGCCTTTGAAATATCAAGAGCGACGATTTCGGACTCACCAAAATTATGGAGACAATGATTCCAACGTTCCGTTAGAGCCGTTAGTAAGTCTCCGGTTGAGCGGCCAGTGCAGAAACCGTCTGGTAATCGTTGATAAAATGGTTATTTTCTACATATTTCATCAACTGAGAGTTGATGAGTGATTCAAAAACTTTAGATGTGATCGAGGTTAGTGCAATTGGTCTCTAGTTAGAGGGGTCGCATGCATCTCCTTTTTTAAGTATCGGCTGGACATGAGCAAGTTTCTATACACTTGGAAACATTCCTGTTGAATATGACAGGTGAAAAAGTTTCCGCAAAGGTTTAGCCAAAGCCAAGGCGCAGCATTTTAAAACAAGGGGCAAGAAACCATCATGGCCAGTAGCTTTGGACACGTCGCGTTTCGAAAGTGTAGTGCTGGATTAGTAGAAGAGAATTGAGGGAGATAGGAGAATGGCACATCATTTCTAATATAAACCGCGATTCCCCTCTGAGGAGAGAAAAGCGGCACTAAGTGATAATCAGGAATGTGATCCTGATCAATATCAGAATCGGAAACAACATTGGTTTCGCTTATAGTGCAAAAACTGTCGGATTTTCTGTGATCAAGTGGCAGTAAACCGAAAAATGGTTACTTTTTAAGCCAAATTTTTGCATAGTCCCGGTCTTATTTTTTTTTTTATACAATGTGGCCAAATCCTAGGGGACAACCCTTTGATGCGTTAGCATGGTTTTGGCCGGAAGGGAATTAGGGTAAGGGGAGTGAGGAAGCTTGTTTTTCCATTCCTGCGAGCTAGACAACAGCCCAGAGACAGAGTGGATTAGTATAATTTCTTAATAAATGCTCACGGTGAGATCTGGTCTCGAACCCGGGGCCCATGGCATGGTGGACGTGCGGCTCAACGCATTGATCCAACTCCGATGCCAAAACAAAACGAAATGAAAACGTACACCGCCACCGACTGACGAAGGAGATCCACAAATGCGAAGCAAAGTCGCCTCTGTGAGAACAAAGCCAACAGCAGTTGTTATGCCTGCTGTCCTGAACTTTGATCTCAACCTAGGCAGCGAAATGCTCAGCAGTGGAGACCGTCAAACGCATTCAATGAAGTACGATTGTACTACATTGAATGGAATAAAAACTTAAAAAATGGAACGGACTCACCAGACTATGCTTTTAAATAGAGCATAAAAGCCCTTCCCTTTGACAAAGATGGTACTCGCTCTAAATAACTTTCTTATTAATTCGCAACCAAATTTAAATTTCAACTCGCGTTTCTTGTCGTACTTCTATGCATTCTGCTTCTTTAACCAGTTATATTTTTTATAGCCTAAATTAGAAGCCTTATTAGATGTTTATACAAATACAACTCAGAGCAAAAGGGTATTAAGTCACAAAATGTTAATTTTACAGGAGATCAAAAAAATACGATAATTTATTGTGTTGTACAAGCTGCAAAGTAAGAAGAAATAATTATTATTTCTACATGCTTTGTAGCCTGTATAAATCAGTAATTTGAAATTGATTTAGATTACTTATTTATATGAATAATGTTAAAACAACAGAACAAATCGGAAAATTGAAATTTTGGACTTAATACCCTTTTGCTCTGAGTTACGGATATATCGCTAAGTCATAATTTAATTTGTGAAGTCTTTTGAGCTTGAGATGAAATTTTCATAAGTTTTGGAGCACCTCGTCTGTACAATCACTTTCCTAGCCTTATATTTTCCCCTATCCCTATTTTTAATTATATTTGAGTATAGTTCGTGCAGAAAAATAAATGGATGTAAAATTGCAGGAGGATGTTTATTAAAATTGCAAACATCACTCGACCAGAAACATCAAAAGGTGACAAAGGCGAAAAAGTCAAAAGTTATGCAAACAAACTTGCACCGAGGCCTTGTATCATATGCAGCTCGAGTTTGAAATTTGCCTCAATTTTGACTTCGACAGGTGAATCCAGTTAGTCGTAGAAGCTAGCTGTGACTCGTACTCATCAGGAGCTAATTGAGAGTCCATCCGCATTGCTGCAGGTACCACTGTAAGCTCTTTTGCAACGTTTGCTTTGCATTTGCAAGATTACCTCGTTCATCATGAAAAATTTACGTGGATATGTGAATGTGAACAGCGCAAACAACGTGTACGTGGCTCCACGGATTCAAATATAACAAGGCTGGATCTCTGGATCTGAAGTGAAAAATTGGGGATTCATTTATCATGTGCTTCCACAAGACTCGGGTAATTCTTTATTCAACTTGACAGGAATCTTTTGTTGATTTTAACGTTAGAATAATTGCGTTATAAAGGAGGGTTTCCTCGTTACAAAAACAAGCGCAAATTACGCAAGGAATCTTGAAATTAAGATTTAATTAAGCACACTTTTTACACGAATCTTTCAAAGCAGGCTAATTATAAAAATGCAGATAAAACAAATTCTATCTGCAGCCAGAAATATTGGATAAGCACACTATGAAACATTATCGCTTCTACCGTCCTTGTGAACATTTATTTGATAATTCATTCGTTATCCATAATAGTTACTCTCTCATGGATAATTCCACTTTAATAAAATTATCGGCATTTGTTCGCGGGCCTTTATTAGGCTTTAGGTTAATATTAATGACTTGCAATAAATTTTCTTTATCATGGCTTTGTTATTCAGAATATTATACACCTTGATATTGAATGAATTAACAAGCCAAGGAAAGCATGCAATAATATAGCGAACTAAAAGCTTTTGGGGTTACAAACATTAATAGAGTAAATCGCCACACATTTTATTCTAATAATATTTAAAAACTACAAACTGCTTTTCGGCTAGCTAGCATTATAATACCAATAATGTTCTTAAAACAATATATTGAGGCAATGGAGACGGAGTTGGATCAATGCGTTGAGCGGCAAGACCACCATGCCATGGGTCCCGGGTTCGAGCCCAGATGACCGTGAGCTTTTATTAAGAAATTAAAATAATCCACTCCGTCTCTGGGCTGTTGTCTAGCTCGCAGCAATGCAAACAAGACTCAAGTTTCCTCACTTCCCTTACCCTACCCTTCCGGCCAAAACCATGCTAACGCATCAAAGGGTTGTCCCCTAGGATTTGGCCACATCGTATAAAAAAAAAAAACAAAAAAAAACAAAAAAAAACAAAAAAAACACTTATATTGACTTTCCACCAAATAATAGAATTTCATGCAATAAAAGTTTTAAAGAAATAAGAAGATAAATATGCAGCTATTTATTGAAAAGAGGCTGCTCAGGACAGCAATTTTTACATACATATCAATATAACATAATCAATGTTTATGGAATTGCGGTCTATCTCTCTTTCTCCTTGAACCCTTTGTGGGGCATAGGAGCATATAGCTAGTATAGTAAATATGGATAGGAGTAGAAGGCCTCAGTTCATTACTATTTCTTCAATTTGGTCCTTTTAATTCATTGCGATCCATTAGGCCTTAACTATGCTTTTTGTATACCTTTTCCGATATATGACTGCAAACTTTAGTCATGCCCATCTTACTGAAATGTTTTTTCACCCTACGCATTTTTTCGAAAATATCTATATGTGAATGTTAAAAGCGCGTTGAGAACTAACGAATCTATAAGATACCCGTTTTTGCCTGGTCATAATGTGTTGGATTTCACATGCGCCGCAGGTTCGAATAGTGGTGGTGGCTTACTTATGGTTGTTTTATGTTGACAACATATTAGACTAAAATACTATTGGGAAGAGCGATATCGCTGCAGAATAAATCAATGAAATTATTTTAAATTGTCGGTTATCTGTAGATCACAAGTCAACAATTTTGGAAAGAATTATACAATTACGCTCGTACGTATTTCGAGTCACAAGCAGTTTGTTCATATAAATAGCTGTCGAAAACTTATGGCGTTCATTTTAATGACTTTAACAAGTACAAAGCAAGGTACAAATATCATTATAATCATTATGATTGGCTACGCGCGAAGTCAGGGGTGTTGTATTCGGCGAAACTGTAAATAGAGTTTAAAGTGAAAGATTAAAGGTCAGTAAAAAGAATAAATAAAGTTGGTGAAAGAAGTGAACCTTGAGGTACACTGGCATATCAGATCTCCGTCTCTTATTACGCGAATTTAGCGACCTGAAAGAAGACTTTCTATCAATTTTGAGGGTTTCGGGTGCAGAACAAATTGAATCGTAGATTTGGCCAGACTTTACTTCATCAAGAGCTTTCAAAATAACAAGAGCGACAATTTCGGACTTCCCAAAGCTGTGATGACAATGTTTTCAACTCTCCGTCAGAGCCGTTAATAAGTCTCCAATTGAGTGTTCAGCGCTCGGTCATCGTTGAAAAACTTTTATTTTTATTTTTTATTTTTACTTTCTAGATATTAACTGCGAGTTGATGACTGCTTCAAAAAGGCAAATAAATCTAGTAATTCGTAGTTTACGAAATTTACTAAAACAATAACTGTTTTGTACTTTGTTAATTGAAATACCAGCAATGCTTATTCTGAAAACGTTTCGTCTATCTGGTAAAAATGACATTTACGAAAGTTTTCATATACAAAGACGATAATAAGTATCAGAATTGCATTAATTGGAATACGGAACAATGCTATTGGTTTAATTGCTTCATTGTACAGTGTAAATACCACATAACCACGACGTGGCTGCCCTCCAGGGTGTCTACAGGTGACAACGGAATAATACAAATATACCGGGAAGATTATTATAAGATAATAAAATACTACAACAGATAATATGCTTTACTCCGAGAGTGATAAGTAAAATCTGTGACGCAGTCTACTGTTTCATTTCAAATAAAATACACATTAATTTCTGGTTTTTGTTGCGCTAATTTTTTTTTATTCAAAGAAAAGAAATTGAAGCCGTACTTACCACTTCATTTTAGTAATAATCCCAGCCTAGAATAAAGAGAAAATCAAATTAATTAAAAGTTTATACAGTTTTCCAAGTGAAATGCCACTTTTGAATATATATTTTTCAAATACGTTTGTATTGATTTTTAAATCATCAGTTAATAATATCGAGTTAAAGTACGCAGTCCTTTAAGATTTAAATAAGGGTGACCGGGCAACAGTAGTCAATATTGCAGGAGGTGATTTTTTTACGATGTGGCCAAAGCCTAGGGGACAACCCTTTGATGTGTTAACATAGCTTTGTTGGGAAGGGAATTAGGGTAAGGGGAGTGAAAATATCTTCTTTTTGCTTTACTGCGAGCTCTTTAAAGTTGAATCGAAGATGAAAGGTTCAACGAGTTGATTTCCGAGAATACTTGACCACACATTTATATTAAACTTACATGGCGACGAGGTTCTTCTAACCTTTTGTGGGTTTTCATGATACAGTGATTCGGTCAACGATATTGTTTTTTTATTAAGTAGAATTGCTTTCCTCAATTTCAACTTTCTGCATCACATTTCAGACAAAACAAAAAAGCCAAAGGCACAATAACAATATATCAAAAGTAAGCAAGTAGTAAGAAAATTGAGAAAAAGAATTCACATCTATTAATTTAACAGCTTACTACTGTAAGAAGAGTAATCACTGATAGGGCAATATCACTCAGTGACATGCGCACTAGAACAAGGTAACCATGAAATAACTGCGAACATGCAAACAAAGATTATTAAAAAACGCAAAAAAAACAGATAAGTAACGTTATATCAAAAACGACATAGAATAGAACTGGCCCTTGTGGCCTTTTGGTTTCTGGCGACTTTCCCATATTGACTACTGATCCGCGGCCACACTGTATATAAAGTTCTTGATTTTACCACGTAACTGTAAACTACGAGATATATCTAATATAGAAATATAGAAAAACTGGCACTAAATGTGTTAAGCATAGAGTAATTGATAATAAAAATAAATAAATTATGAAAGTAAACCGCGGTCTTCGGCGCATGTTGACAACTTATTGATCATAACCAACTACTCTCAAACAAAGGCGGGATATACAGCGGTATTCGAAGACGAATTTGGCCATACAATTAGAAAAGAACCAGTCAGAGTCAGTTACTACGTATGCATGCAGGTTTGAAAAGTTTAGGTTAAAATTTCAATCCGCGTATTAGGGATGAGCGATGTTGACATAACATCGATATTGACATCGGTGTTAACATTGATGATCGATAATAATCGAACTCAAAACATCGATGTTCCGTAATATCGATGTTAAATACAATGAATTTGTAGAAGGGCGTGAGAAAACAAGATGCTTGAATGGTATAGAAACTGATTTTTCTGCACTATAAGAAGTGCAATAGGAACAATGTAACTATCGATTTGTTGATAATACATATATCTTCAGTTGGTAACTTCCTTCGGGCTTATTTCTGTTTCGCTGTTTTTCACTTTAATCAATTTATGGGCACTTCGAATATGGCTTTTCTTAGGTTTACAACTATCTATTTATGCGAGGCCTTTCCATGAAGAATATGGTGGGACAGAGAATCTGCAACAGGTGCAGCTTTATAGAAAAAAAGTTGGGATAAAATACCAATTATACTGAGCGGTGATTTTAACTTGAACGTAGAAGACAACTAAGTAAAATTAAAACTGAACAATGATTGAACAATATCAAATACAAGATCGGGAACAACTATCGGCGTAGATATTTGGTTTTGGGCTTCGCAAAGAAATGGTCTAGTTGGTTTGATGATTGTTTTGTTACCAAGACTCTTTATTACCAATTTAAGAGTACGCTTCCGCTATCAGGTCACTATGTTATTTGGTTCATATTAGTTTTTTTAGCCTTCCATAGAACAATCCTGTTGTTTTGCCTCCCTACACGAATATACTAAAGCTTCTTTCTGTGGGCACTCTACAGAAGAGACGCGAGTCTTTGGGATTCTGTTCGTTTATGAATGTTTGCAGGGTACAATTAATACCCCGAAACTACTAACCTGTCTGAATATCCTTGTCGTCCTTTCGGGAATTACGACTTCCTTTACATCTGTCGACCTAACTACACTTTTATTGAACCTATTAATTCTTTGTCTTTTGAATGATCATTGGGATGTACTTTACTTAAACATATCTAAACTCAAATAAAATGCCATTTGAGCAGTCAGTGTATTTAACGTCACCTCTTTGTTTCTGATTTGATTTGTTTTTGTATTTATTTGATTTATAAAAAATAAATAAATATGGTTTGGAATGTTATGTGTTTAGTTTACCAGAAAAAGAAAATATATATTAACTAAAGCATAAGTTAACCAATTTATGCAGCTTAAATGGAAAACATAATGTAACTGACCCTCAGCTGCCTCCGTATATAAAGCAAGCAAAACCTTGTGACAACTTTGAGTAACACTATCAACCCATTATTGCTTAAATTTGTTATTTTATAATCTATAAATTAGAATATGATTCAGATAACAAATCAGCCGAAAACCAGCCTTATTCAAACTCAGAATTTAAAAGTTTTGCCGATTGCTTCTACTGCTACTCTCTAAATAGAAATTCAGTTTTCCTCACTATATGGAGGTCAGTAGAAGGGGGCATCTGACCAATCAACATTCTAAGTTACTTTCTCCTCAGCCAAACTATATAAATATGTATAAAGGGAATTTTTTAATCTCCTATTATTATAAAGCAACATATGCTTAGTCTTCAATATAGAAAAAAAATATTTTTGAATTTGGATCCGGTTCTTTTTTGCCAACATCGAAGGTCGATGTTCTGTCATTAACATCGATGTTAAAACATCGATCATCCCTACCGCGTATATGAGTTCACCAGGTTGAAGAGTTGAGTTGAATTTGAGCTGGAATTGGGCTGACTTGACAGCAGACATTTTCACCGAAATATAAGTTTTTTTTTAATTCTTCAACCTATCGATTTGTTTATCACTTTTCGAGACAAATCCTCAATCCCCTTCAATTTTTCTATAAATTTCCGAGTTTTTATAAATTTTGCCATCAAAATGTCTCAAACAATTCTTTTCTTCCATTATATTCAGCATAGCTATCGTTTCCTCATATTTCCAAACATTTCTCCTTGCCATATTTAAAATTTCACTTAGATAAAAAAAAAATATAAATAACCAAACTATTGACTAATTCGTGTAAAAAGAAAAGCAAAAGAAAACTTTTCAAATTACTTTCTGTCACTTCAACTCTTCAACCCGCGGATACATGTAAAATTTCAACTCAACTCAGCCCGATTACCTGAGTTGAGTTGACTCGAAACCACTTTGAACTCAACATACATGAGAGTTGAAGTAGGGTTCAACCTGTCTTCAACCCTGCATGTATACGTAGTAAGTATCATTTAACAGGCTCGAAATTGGAACCCACACGGGGCCGAATGGGACGACGGCGCAATACGTGAAGAAGATCTGTTGAGAAGGAAAGTACCCAAATGTGTAAATCGTGGTAGGATTTTAAGAAGTTGATTCAGAACCAATCTAGGTGTTATGACGCCCTATGTCCATAATGGGTTAAAGAAAACAGAGATTTATGGTAGACTTCTTTGGAGTACAAGAAGCAGCCGGGGTACAACGGTAAGTTTGGCTTCAATTCTGACGGTATTTAGTGCATAACTCGAGGTGCTATCCATGCAGGGAATTGACGGGCCAAAAGTTCCGCGGGCGTCAGCATCCACAGTAAGTGCTAACAAATATAATTGAGGATGGCGAGCGTCCAGCAATCGTCAAAGATTCTAAGGAGAAATGTATAGAAGACAATTGTTAAACATTTAATAGGAACCTATTTTCCGATTATTACTGATCTTGTTGGTGCACTAATTTAGAAATTTGTATTAATTGAGAGGTTAAAAATGAAAGTGAAATTGTTGACAATCGATATTAATTTTCTAAGAGACTGCAAAAAGAATAAGTTACTACCCAATTTCATATCGGTTTCTGTAAATGTGAAGAACGATCGTGCAGAGAAAGCGAAACGCATAGCGGAATCTTGCTGGTTGAACGCAGAATTGAAATATTTATATGCGAAGAGATCAAATTTGGAATTTGAGCTATACGTCTTACATTTAAAGCTGAAAAAAAGTATGGACAGTTTAACATTTGAGTGTTTCCTTAATTTCGAGAGAAGACTTTTTCAACGTATAGACAACTCATATAAATACAAATCGATCGGAATTAGAGAAAAATTAAAATTCCTATCACTCAATAAAATTGAAAATCACCCTTGGGCAAGATGAGTTACTAGTTAGTTTTGACGTTTGTGCTCTTTTCCCCAGTGTACCGATTTTTAAAACGTTGGAGTTAATAAAAGATTGGCTAATAGCTCTCAATATTGACAAGATTTCTAAAGCTAACATACTACCCTCCCATCACCAGAAACTTAAATAAGATCCTTAAAAAATACAACATACAACCAGCTTGTTCTTCCAATTGTAAAATGAAATCTTTTTTAAAATCCACTAAAGATAAAATAGAGAATACAGAGAAGTCAGGAATTTATAAGATCAGTTGTGAAGGCTGTGACGCAACTTATATTGGCATGACTTCACGAAAATTAATTCAACGATATAAGGATCATGAAAGGGATATTTATAATAAGACAGAAAAGACCGCATTATCCAAACATATAAAATTTGAAAATGAATCTCTGGGAAGGCATCAGCGAAAACATGATATCAACTTGAACAATTTTCAGCTCTTGAAAAGCGTAAACAGGTACACAAGATTAACCATTTGGGAGTCAATTTTCATCAGAAAAAATAGCGACGTAATTTTGAATGATAATTTAGGACTAGTAGATTCAACTCTTTTAGGAATTTTTAATAATAATAATGTCTAATTTAAACTATTGTATTTATCAGGTTTTGTTTTACTGAAAGCTTTTTATTTCTTGACATTCTGTGAACGGTTTTTGCAATCTCAATGTATGACTAAGCATTTTGTTTATGGTATCGTTTGTTGCACAATTTCAAATTTAGTCTCTAGTTAAGCCTGATGATGAACAGTGACAACTGCTCGAAACGCGTCGTCCGTTACTAAATTAAAAGTTTTATTTTAACAAGATTTTAAGGTGTTTGATTTTTGAACCTATTTTCCGGTTAATTAATAGGAATTTTGGACTTCTCGCGACCTCCTTAACAAAATATAGTACCAGTTCAGGTAAAGTCATTCTGCTATATTAGTTTGTGTTTTCTGGAATTCTGTTAAGGAGTAATTCAACAAATATACACATATCGTCCCGCTTGGATGTGAATTTCAGAAATACATTCATGTTATGACTCTTTAGTCTTGTGCCAAATTCGAACTTCTATTCTCACCTCTTTGGGGTACGAAATCTAAACACCAAAAAGAGGTTTATTTTATTAGTAACAAAACAACGCCAGTAAAAGTAGCGATTGACTGGACACCACAGGTTGGTACTTGCTCCGAAACTTTAATTGCCTAAAAAACGCGAATGGCTAACGGTAATAAGCTGAAAACGTGTTGATGCCGACCGTACATAAAATTCTGACATTTGCGTTTTTGCTTTGGAACCATAAAGAATTTATTTCATAAAATTAGTGATAAGACGTGTTTTGAAAAACAAATTTTAATTCGTTATTTTAATGTGCTTCTGTTTTGTTGTTGTGTGTCAGTTTTTATCTTTCTCTGAATATTTTCGTGCATAATTTTTAAATAATAGGGAGCTAGTGGCAACTTTGTTGTATTATCTTATCCATTCTTCGTAACGATAGGTATTGTAGTTTGAATGTAAATTAAAAAGTCACAATTTAAGTTTGTTTATCGCAGGGTTTTCAAATTACGTCACTTTAACACTTATGAGATCATGTCTGTCTGTCATTTGTCATATTAAGAAGATTGCATTGATATCAGACAAACATATGCCAGACGTATAGAGACTTTTATTTTTAATAAAAGTAACTATTGACATATAGATGGCTCTAAACTACAGGGTAGGGTGGGGGTGGCACTAAACATTAGCTTATCCTTCCGTCTTCCAGACTACTGTAGTGTGTTTGAGGCGGAGTTCTTTGCTATTCAGGAAGCTTTGAATTGTTTGAGGGGGAACGAAGCTCCAAAGGACATCTGTATCCTTACAGATAGTCAGGCGGCTTAGCTATCCCTTGAATCCGTCCTATCGACATCTAGGGCTACTAACAGCTGTCGCTCACACTTAAATGAGCTGGCTGAACGATATCAAATTCACCTGTGCTGGGTCCCGGGGCACAGGGATATTTCAGGAAACTGGAAGAAGAGGAAGAAACTATTTTCCACTACCTCTGCCGGTGCTCTGCACTGGCACGCAGGCGAAAGTCCTTCTTGGGTAACTATTTTTTTGATAGTCTCTGCGATCTGGCGGCGATTGACGTTGCAGATCTTTGGCGCTTCATCGACAGCTCCGGATGGTTCCAATGAGGAGGTGGAAGGACATCTCGTGGATTCCCGTGGCATCATAATGGGCCTTTTGAGGTCTAAGTGTGCCCTTTAAGGCAGCCACACGAACCTAATCTAACTATGGACATGCAAAAGAAGAAACCTTATTTAATCATTCATTTAGATACTTGTCACGTACTATGATTTTTTATTAAATTCAAAATTATGTAATATTAAGATATTTTTATAATAATTATACATTGTTGGACAAAACTACAAACAATTTCGGTTGATTTAAAACGCAGATATGCCCAGTAGACTACATGTAGTCTACTCGAAAAATTGAAGCGCACTCCTTTGATGTGGTACCTTTATCATTTCCGTCAGGTGTTTGCGACTGCTCATGAGTCAAAAAGTTGAAATTTTGCGACAGATCTCTGAAGTTCTATTCAACAATTGAATTTGTGAAATTGTGTTTTTGAAATTTTTACTTTTCTCAAAAATGTCTCGAAAACGGTGAGTATTGTGAAAAAATATTTAAGCCGACTATAAAGACTTAACAGCTGTTACCGATTATGATATAGAAGTTTTCACAGCTGAAGATGAAGGAAATTTAACTGATTAATACTCAGGAAACGAACGTGACATAAATATTCAAAATTTACCTTCGATTTTGCTCAAGGGGAAAGCCACACTGGTCAATTCGCATCACGGTGAAAATTCTAACGACGAAGAAGATAACATATCGTTACCACAGCTGGCTAAAAGGAAACGAAGTGAGGTAACATTGAAATGGGAAACATGTGATCTTGTACAGTACTGTGCAGACAGTAATTATGGAATTCTTAGTCATAAATTGTTTAAGTTCACAGATACCTTAATACCCAGTAGACTACAGGTAGTATGACCGACGATTACTAAAAAAAACTGTTTTTAATTGTTATAAGTCAAAAAATTAATTAATTTAAAGCAAACTTAATTGTTTCACGAATTTCCATAACGCAGCAAGGACATGGGCATATCTAGGTTAAAATGACGAAATTAAACTTTTTGGTATTACGGAGGAATTGAGTGAAATAGTTCGTGCTTGGCTTTATTGTAATTTTTTTAATAGCATTTCATAACAGTTTTGTATATTTATACGAGGTTTTTTTCTATAGTTATATAGTTTTAATAGTTATAGTATTAAACAGGGTTACAACCAGGAATTTTGGTGGGGGGGGGCGGGGGGGGGGGGAGGGGGAGGATTCATCAAAATAATAATAAAAAATTCCGATGAAAATGAAATAAAATTTTGATTGTTTCATGCCCGACTTAATCTTAAAAGAATAAAGCAATTCTTCGGGGAGTGGTGGTGAGGGGTGGCTACCCCTTATATCCGGTTAAAAAGACACTTTTTTCATTCATTTAATGTTTAGTTGCAAACTATTGGTGAAAGAATTACATAAATCGTTGGATAATCAGACGTATAACACAGTCGCTATAACTGCGTATCGTGTAGAAATTCATGTTTTTATCTTCGGCAATTTGCAACCGATTTTAGTCATTTTTTCAACCCTTAATTAAGGGTGTCATTTAACGCATTTTAAAATATTTCTTCCGGATATAAGTTCAGTGGATCAAAAAATACACCCCAACAACAGGAAATTGATTATCCTGATCCGGTAAATATTTTATACTAATCGTATATTTTTAATTTTCTCCAACATTTCATTTCTCACTTTAACTCTCTGGGTACTATTTTCACTAGAGTGGTAACTTCTATTTTTGTTAATTACTATTAGAGATTATGAAAACAAAGCGGGGTTGTTAATATACTTACATCGATGCGGGAGGATGTCTAGATGTTATTTCTTACCAAACTCCTTCTTAAATCTTTACTTTTAGTAATATTTTTTAATTAAATTGTTTCATTTCTGGTCAAATGAGGTAAACAAACCTGTGTCACCTATAAGTAACCTATAAGTAACTTCGGTATTTATAAACCTTATTTTAAGATACTTCCGGCCGATATATGTAAGTACACCGGCTTAAGAAATATACAAGACAAAAGGACAAAAAAAAAACAAATTGAAAAATATGTTTTTTGTTATGTTTGTTAAAAAACATTATTATACGCGGGTGAGACTACTTTAACTTAAAAGGTTATGGAAACAACTAATTGCACTTTAAATTTGATAGCGATCTGGTAAAATTTTTAAAAATTTAGGATTGCCTAAAAATATTTTTTGAAAATATAAAAAGTGAATTTCTTAAGAAAATTTAACGATAGCTACAGTGTTGATGTATGTATATCAAAGGGAAAGGTCATGATTAAGTGCTATACCAACTTTGGCCCAAATCAGATTATATTTAGGCAAAACTGTTAGCCTATTTATAATTTTGCTTATTTAGCGGTTGTGTGCCACCCAGTGGATGTAAATGAAACCCTATAGAAATACAGATTGCAAATTTCGGCTTTTTTTATGAACTTTAAATAAATGAAATCTGTTTTTGCCGAGATATGAATTTTTACCTGCACCCAGGTACCTTTTTAATGCCGAAATTCTGGACAATACCATAGGAAAAAGTACGAAATTTTATTGTGTTCCTTCCTCCACAATTTAATATCAAATGAAAGGTAATGTTGAGTAGAATTGAAATATTAAAACTATTTTTTAATATCTACATTACAGTCTTCCTGTGAAAAGTATTAAAATGAATGACATAGTACTTTGCATCGCTCTATCCCTCAATATAAATAAAGACCTAGAAATTAGTGAAGAAGAAATGATTTTAATTTTTTTATAGCATAGAGTATGTTCCTCCACTGTTGCTAAGAGAAAACTTTTGCACGTAGGCTGTAGTCCAACTCCCAAACGCATGGACGGATTTGGATAATTCCTTTTTGCGTAAATAGAGTATTACTGCCCATTTTGAATTCGAACTTCCCAGGCAGGAGCTGAAAACCTAACTTCAGGTAATCGTCGAATAATGAGTACTCTAATTTTAAGTTTAAGTCGTGTACTGTTTTGTGGTAGCCAGACTTGACGAATTTTTCATAAGTAAATGAATAAATAAATAAATAATAGTCCCGGAAGTCTTTGATACATCCTCGTAATTTCCCTGCATTATCATGGTTATATCGCTTCTTATTATTATATATTTGTAATGCATGACCGCGAACTGACTGGCAGCAATATAGAAATTTTAATTTTAATTGGACAAAACAACTTAACAACAATAACAAAACGCTTCATGTCGACTAAAATAGAGTCAAAGTGATAAAGGTTTAAATTTTTTTTGTGAAAAATTTTAATTTTTTATTTTTTATTACCCCAAGTGCACTATGCTTCAAAAAAAATAATTTTATTGCGCCCGCCGTTTCATGCGATGGTAGTTTTCTGTATGGGATATTAGGCGATTGTATGGATAAAGTGATTATTACCACCAACCCTCACATTGTAATAATTCGTGATACATAATAGCAATAGTAATATAATTAAGTGGTGAAATAAATATCTGCATGTTGTTTCCGGTATTGTGGTGTTGACAAATGAAATTGAGTAAAAATCAGTAGTGGTAAAGATTTTAATTTGAAATTAGTTAGTAGTGTAGAAAAGTGTTTATGGGGATCTAAACGCCAACTGATGGAGTAAACACTTACGAAAATATAATCAAGTCTACTTACTTTATCCCCTATGCTTAGAATTTAATGGCCAAATCTTTAGCTTATAATGTAAAGGGGCCTTATGCCTTTTTCTGCAAACGCACAGAGGTGGTTAAATGTTTTTTTTTTTCTGATAAAGCATTTAGTTGAAAATATGTCACTGCCACATAATCTGTCCTTCCCACAACCAGTTGAAATCGTGAAAAAAACATATGCTTATTGAATAATAATTGAGTAAACATGTTCTTTTTCGCAGGAAATTAGTATTTTAAATATTTTATATTTCAGAGCCATACTTTTCCAACAACGCTATAAGAGGCAATTAAAAATTCTCTTTGCGTTTGTAAGGGACCTTTAAGGTATTATAAGATATGCTATTCTTTTACTTTATATTATTTCTCACAAAGTAATACCGAAATAATTGGGCGTCATTTGGTGGTAGTGCCGGATATGGTATGCAAAAACTGGTTCAATGTACAGTGGCTTTTACGAAATGGTATACTTCAAGATCAAAAGAAATATATTAAGAGGATTAAAATTTATTGTGAAAATTAAAATTTTCATTTTTCAACGCAAAAGTAATTAAAAGTAAAATTAAACCTTTTTATTTGCATCGTTCTTATACCTGTAACTTTTGATAACATGCGAAAAGACTAATTTTTGAACGCCGTGGAATCCATGTTGATGATTTAGTTGCAACATTTTCATGAACAGCAAGTGCACTTCCTGGTCTACTATCTCTTGGTTTATCATTAATTGAACCAGTGTAACTAAATATTTTTACTAAATCGCAAATTGATTGCGCAGATGGACGACCAATTGGAAATAGTGTCATTTTACTGAACTCTTATTTTCATAATAAATTTGAATTATTTCTTCGTTCTGGTGTTATTTGTTAAAAAAAATTTAAAAATTTAATTATAAAATTTTATGTAGCGACAGCCTGCTCTAGATACAGCTGTTCATTGGTGTTGGAAAGAGACTGCTCTTCTCATAGTAAACCTCAGCAATTTGTTAGGAAATTCTACTATCTCATTATAAATATTTAAGTTTTAACCTGATGTCAACCTATAAGTGTTCTGAACACATGCTTCTACACAATTATCATTCAAGGCGCGGTATTTTAAAGAGAACAACACCCTCTGAATGACATCTGTATTTCTCTTTTATTTTGATTAGTTCTCATTGCGTGCAAGAAATGGTTAATCTGTCGTACAAAAAAAGTACAAAAAATGAAATAGTGATGACACGTTTGGTGGTGAAATGGCCACAACTGCTATGGTTCAAATATTATCGACATAACGATAGGCCCTGAAGGCTCATTCACATTGAAAATCTTAAAGCGACTTTTGAAATGCCTTTTACAAGGTTGTATTGTAAGGTTCTATAATTTTTTATTATTACATTGTATTACGGATGTCTATTACATGTCCAAAAATAATTACAATAAATATTGACTAAATAAAATGAACCTTCATCAAATGCAATAGGTAGAAAAATTTCGGGGGAGGGGTGGAGAGGGAGGGGAGGGTGGTTTGGATTTTTACAGCTAAATTATTATATATTATTTATTATATTATTAAGACAACTGTTCGCTTTACTATAACAATAGTAAAGTACTACTATTTTGTGGAGCCTATGAACAAATGAAAGTAACGAGTATAGTTTTTTTTAGATTTTGAAAAATGCACGCTTTTAAAGTGAAAACGTTTTGAGTGCGGTCAACAGGGCTCATACTACTACATCGAAAAGCATCTTTCTGGCGAGAAGCTTAAAGTTGCTGAAAAATCTCTACGTTCAATATTTTGAATAAAATACTTTAACCAATGACATCATTTCCGAAAATTCATTTAGAAAACGAAATATTACGGTCTTCGTGGGGGTTGAACCCCCCGTAGATCCGGCCTTGCTTGTTACAATAACAAGAAAAAAACACGAGGTTAACATTAGAGGGAGGAACTCAAGATGTCTAGGCGTTCACTTTGTTATCGAAATATTACTCCAAGGAAGCTGTTTAGTGGAATATGGACACATTATATGAGGCTTAACTCTTTTGGAAGTACTTAGATAAAAACTGCTTACTCCATCATTTCTTTTTAACATAGGTATGTCTGCAAAAAAAAGGAGATATGTTCTCGGTCATAGTCGGCTGGTTTTTTTGGTTCTTTTCGGAGGTAGGTTTTTTGGATATGTGTATTATTTCATTTTTATGTCCAGTAGAAAAACTTTTTTTAAATTCTATGCCTCTTAGATTAGGATTGTTGTCTGCTAATTTTTCTACTTCTACTATAAACGATGACATATCTTTTTGGTTCCTCGTAAGAAATGTAGCTAGAAGGATACAAAAAGCTTATAAGCGGATAAGTAATATTTTAAGGAACTGAAATAAGTATGTACTCAAGTCTTTCAAAACGAGCTGCAACGTTAATGAACGTAGTCTTCCACGTTCCACTAAATTGATCACACAGTTGGCAGAAAGTTTTTGGGTATTCTCGAAAAAATTCGGCAGTTCTCGAATATTCTCAGAGCGAATAGAACAATAAACTAAAGACTTCTTTTTAACTTTTGCTTCACCTATACTTCCTAACCTAAAAGGGCCATATCCGTATCTTGCATTTAGGTTTTAGATTAAGGTCACCAATCTACTTCGAACTACATAACAAAAGTAATAGCTCAGTAATGATCAATCATTAAAAAGCTAGTCTCTCAGTAAATAAGATATTTTACTATTTGAAATGGTACTAATTTCACACATGCAACATTTATTTCGTCATATTGAATTAAGGTTCTATCTGATGTTTTATTTATTTCGGTTAATTTTAATTTCTTTTTGTAATTTTTTGTAGTAATAAAATGTTATTACTTTACGTTTACTTGGTTCTTCTGGAACGGCACATGAGATTATTACATAAAGCAATTACTTGTATCCGTTTTCCGATATTATTCGCACACGAAAATAATTAAATTGTTGCTCAGTCTAAATATACTCCGTTGGTTGATTAATCTAACATAATATAAAAACACACCGGATACATTAGATTGGAATTCGAACTAGTGACCTGTTCCTAAATAGTGTGCGATAGAAGATAATTAGTTGTCCGAGATTGTCATTCATTTGTCTAGACAGTTTTCGAATCAATTTAACGTGTGGACTTCTAAGAATATGTACATATTACAGGTAATGGATTATGTCAAAAAAGTAATCGAAAATAAGGTAAAATTTATAAAAATTCCACGAATAGACAGCCCGAAAAGGAATTTATCAGTGTCCATTTCATGTATGTTAAAGTCAACCTGATAAGCCTCAACCTCGTAGGAACTGATAAGCGCGAATAATTAAACCTGACAAGCGAATATTCTGCTGATGATTCGAGCAGGTGCTTTTGTTCGTTTAATTAATTTGTGCCAACACTACGATCTCAGTTCGTTCAGTGCTCATTAAGGTGGGCACCAACTTAAACGCCATCGTTAAAGCTCTCAACCTGAAAAAATTAAGCACACAATCGCCCACACGCGTCTCTGGTTAGAGTACATAGGTGTGCAGGTAGACGTACGTACGGATCTAGCTTCAAGATATTATAACGAATTATAGTGCACAGTGGAAATTCCCTAAACTTCTGAATAATTTAATACGCTGGCGGGATTATTAGTCCTTCAAACACTTTCGTCACAGCGAATCAGTACTCAGTTGCGATGAAAATTTATATGCTATTAATTCGGTTAGGTTACAATAATGGAAGACGATAGAGTGAAGACTAACGAGTTCCAAACAGAAATCTCATAAATAATAAGAGCGGATTATGCATTCATCGAGTGTATCGGGCGAATTCGTAAATAGTAATAATTCATTAATGCTCGAAAGAAAGAAGTTCACAGAAACCCATCCGAGCACCTTTTCCAGTTAGCATTTTCTTGCACGTTAATTAGTAGGTACTCGCAGCGATGTAAGTGAGCGATTTCTCACAAAAATTACACGAAAACTTTTGGGCGGGATGGGGCTACTGAACTTTGGCACTTGGCATGGCCGTTTATTGGATCAACAATTTTCTTGACTTTCTCTTAATCTCCGGTCGAATTTTTCGGTCCACTTGGTATGAATTCACGAACCAAAAATAAAAATTTCATGTACGCACGTTTCGAATGATGTGATATGAAACGAAGTGGGAGATGATGAAAGCGCTGAAAAAGCTCAATGGGTGTGATCAGCAATCTGTAAAAGAGATCAAACACCGACGTAAGACGCAGGCTGACTTAAAAGTTACAAGAAAATAAAAAAAAAACGATACAAGTTATGGGACATGACTGCATGTGATCAGATCACCACTTTGTCACCGCATTGTCGCGATTCTCGTATTGCGAGATCATTGGTGACTTGGATTGGTGCTGACTAGCGGAGTGACCTCAATCCTCGTTTTGAGAAAATTTACGTCATGATGGCGGCAATCGTAGTCTGTCTGACTTATGAATAAGGTAATCGAATAATTGAATAAATGTTTTTGGTAACTGCGTTTACTTTATCGCGATAGAGCACTTTAAATATTTTGTTATTCTGGAGACAAGATAAGTGCCCCGATAGTCTCCTAGCTATAGAGAAGCACTTCAATTAACCTTTGTACTTCGTTTGCTTTCCTTCTTTATTATTATAAACGATGTTTGTAGGTAAACAGTACCTAATTGGCAATTTCGTGCTTTGTATTCACATTGACAATTTTCTATGGCGAATGCGCGAATCAGACTAAACTATAATATTAAAATGGGTATGGACTTATGGGCACACCCTGCGGTCAATATGACATTACATTTTGGTTTTTACTGATACAAAAATATAAAGTCCTGCGTTGTAGTTATGAACAGTTGAAGCTTTTCACTTTTTCTAATAAGGCTTAAGATATTAATTTAGTAATAAATCAATACTATAGTAATATTAAAAATTCGAAAGTATATTTTGACGAAATTTGGTAGAGAGGTAACTTGAAACTTGGAAAAGGACATAGACTATATGATATTATTGTAAACTCCAAGGAATAAGGAATGGCTGTGTGCCGAATAACGAAACTGTACTACAAATAAATGAAAAAAATATATCGCAAGTGGAGGGAGACATGCTAAAGTATCTATCGACGGATACGGTAATTTCATATCCTGTAGAGTTCCTTAATTCTTTAGAGTTGTCAGGAGCATCTTTCCAAAAGCTAAGGTTGAAAGTCGGCGTACCAGTACAATAGAACAAGTATTCCATAGAAGTACGACTCAGTAAAATTGATAATATGAAAAGGATTACTACTACGAGATGAGTACACTATACAAATAAAAGCAAAACAAATGAAACTACAATTACATAAAGGAAAGATATATCTTATATGGAAACAATACCCATGCATTTTTATCGGAAAGGGGAAATGTTTGACATGCTGTTGTGGCATGCACGTGCTGTTCCGCGGCATAATACAAGTTTTTTATAATCTGTATAAAGAGCAGCAAAAAAATGTACAAAATACCGTGTTCCAAAAAGATTGGCAGTACGCGGTAAATGGCAAGTTATGATGCCACATTTCTCAAACTCGCCACAAACCAAGAGGAACTGATTGTAATAAGACCAATCAGCAGCCAGATGCTTTTGGACGACCGACAATGATCAGCTCTCATTGGTGGGTGGTGGGTGTTTTTACATGAGATGTTCTCCGATGCAATACGAATTCGAGTGACTGGGATGGCCGGAAAGAACATTTAGTGTAGCCAGATAATATCTTTTAGCAGTAGGTTTGTAGAAATGCTTGAATTTACTTATTATAAATTGTTTTGAATTATTTATATTGAAATATGTATATATTTTTAGTTCAATGTTGCACAGCTGTTTATGAAAAAAAACCCTAATGAACGGTTATGGATTCACAAGAAACTTGTTAACCGAGTCCACGAGGAAAAATCAGAAAATGTTCTGAGTTGAAATCGTGGCAACAGCGTGCTGAGGAAGAGGAAGAGGAATGCATAGAAAAATGATGGGAAAATAAATCAGACAGGAATAGTCCATAAGAGCGTGTACTGCCAATCTTTTTGGAACTGATTATAAGTTAAATTGCCCCGGCGTGCTGTTTTGGTGTTGGTGATCGTATGGAATTGTTGATGGCAATAGCTCCTATAAAAATATTGTTCTTTTTAGCAAAAGATGAATTAAAAAGAACAAAATATTTCTTGGACGTACTTAACATTTATAAGACCGCAAATGAGGTCACTCTAGGTAAAATTTATCCATCATTCTGTCAGTTTTTAGTAAGTTTTGTATGTCCAAAGTATCTCTACTCCAATCAAGCTGACCTGGTTGATTAAAGCATACTTTCGGCATCATAATGTGTCCAAAACAGAACAAAAACATTTCCCCTTCTTGCCTGCCGGAATCACTGACATGTATTAAACTGGACTGACTTATAAGCTATCTCATATGGGTACAATTTTACTTTCAGTGGAGGAAAACAATTTTTAATCTCCAACGTTTACTGTGAATTTGCAGCCATTCAGAGTAGAATATAATAACCAAATATATCCGAAGAGACATATTTAATTTTAGTCTTCTATATTGTTGTAAGGAAAATGTAAAAATCATTGGAATTACTGGAATACAAATTATAAATAAAAGGTTGTTTTAGTCTGGATAATGCTTACCCAGAAAGAGATGTAAGATGATTGTGAATATTGTCATCTATTTCTAACGCCAGCATTTAATAGGCGACATGACGTTCGCAATTAAGAAAACCATGTTGAAAAAAAAGATGCTTACCCAGAAAGGGACAACTAGCGAAAAGTGATACCATTTTCTTGAAGAAATTTCATGGCACCAGTCACTCCAGTATTATATATCTCAGTGGCCGGAATGGAAGAAATAATTTAACGTTTCGTTTTGTTGACCAGAGAAACAAGTAATTAATGTTTTCGTTTTGCATATAAGTGCTACCAGAAATAAATGTATGTAAAATTAGTATCAAACCAGCAGCGGACGAAGTTCCTACTTCAAGAATCCCGCGAATTCCAGTTCTACTATTCCAACGTGAAAGTTTCCTTCCCGCTCTTGCAGAAAATTCAAAGCGAAGAGAAATTCCATGGATAAGTTGGTGGAAAGAAGGAAATTTCAAGGAAATCAAATTTTGCTTTATTATACTTTTAGGTCTTTATTATCTTTATTTAAACAATAAATGGAACTATTACCGTTTAACATATATTGTATCTCTTTCTTAATGTATTATAAACTCTAAGCGCCAATTTATATCGGATTTCGCGAACCAATCAATGACATCATTAGTATTTATTTCTATATCTCAGTTAAGGTGTAACAATGTTAAGCCGACAAATCTATTTCCAATCATAGTTGATCGAAACCAGGTTTTCATTCGCCTTACTGTATAAAAGCTCCGTTCAGCAGTCACTACGGAAAAACAGAACAGATGAAAATTCGATTCAAGCAGCAAGATCAATGAGGTAATTCAAATTCGTTGGTCTAAGCCGGGGTTCTTTATATGTTTATTTGTTCGTTGTTCTTAATGCTCGGGAAAAGAAATTTTCCTCAAAAATTAAAAAGCATCATAAGCCAAAAAACATTGTCGCGCCAACGATAATAAAATGTTACCGATAGCTGGGCTTTTGTTCCACATTTCAAAAAAGGAGCCACAAGCAGAAGATACATATATACAGAAACCTTTGAAGAAGAAGAAAATCCACGGAACACACGGAATCTATTTAAACTGCACTTATAATTATAAATTGTTAATCTAATCATTTTAATCACCAAGTTATCCTTTACAGATAACTTTATTCAATCAATTCACTATGAAAAAGTCACTCAACCTAACCTCACTTTCTAAACAAAAATACCGAACAGCTGTTTGTACTGCAGGGGAACATGTGACGTCGATTTTTTCTCCGCCAGTTTGCCTGGCATGAAACGTGATGGAACGCAAAATGTGTAATGGATCCCGCAGTCTCATCAGGGAACAGACCTATAATGTATCCAAAGCCCAGGGAACAACCCATTAATACGTTGGCATGGCTATGGCTGGCAGGGGAATGACGGTAATTTAATACCTTGTTTTTGCACTGCTGCGAGCTAGGCTAGACTACAGCTCAGGGACGGAGTGGACTTTTTATTAATTTCAATTGAAAATGGAAAACTCATAGTATGGCCGAAGGCGATACTGCCACTCAACCATTCATCCAACTTCGTTTCCTGGTATTAGTCGAAGATTACTAATAGAAGCGAGTGGCATGCTAGCTAGTGACTCTAGCCTGGATATAGAATTACTAAAAAAGTGCCACAATGCCTTAAAATTCTTGAATATAACTCCTGCCGCACTGCCTACGTTAGACAAAGTTAAAATGCGGCTGTTAATACTCCGAGAAGCACCGACGAAGTGGCGTATGTCCCTCACTTTTCAGTCTCCAAATTTTTTTCCTAAATTTAAACATAAAGCAAAAGACATATTATTCAGGAAGCGGAATATTTTCTAAAAACGTAAATAATCGACTTCACACCTGCCCAGTACCTTTAAAAATTCAAGATTATCATAAAACTTCGCTGATACTGAGAGCACAAACTTGAACAGCTTACCCCAGGTGAAATTTTCGAAATTCTTTGAGTTCAGGGACATTTAGCGGAAAATTCTTTTTTATGCGACTGGTACCAAGCCCAAAAAGAATACTCGAGATATCAAGGTCCTGTAAAAAAAAAGCTTAAGATTATTGTTATAAGCTTCTGGCTTTCGTAGCATTTAATTATGAAGGGGAGCAAATCTTCCCTCATAAAAAGACAAATTCGGGGTGAAAGTGACATATCTGGAAATTTTATAAAGCGTTCTAAAAGCATTGGGGAAAACTGTGTTAGGCACGCTAGGGTTCCGTAGAGTTATTTCTAAATTTTTCATAAATGATTTTTACTACAGAGTTAAGGCTACAGGATTTTTTTCAGATATTTTTCACTGATAGTTTAGAAATTAGGGAGAAAACTATTTTTCCAAAAATCTTATCATTTTGGTTCTTAGGCCATGGGAGGATGGACGGACGAATAGACCGAAACTATAATGGCTCTTAGTTGCTACGGAGCCGTACAAATCAAGATGTATTGATATTTGTAGTCTTAGATGGCTTACAACTTCAGAATTTGATGTGGATTGAATTTTTGGCGTATTTATTTCGGCTAATTAAGTATCTCAGTTTTTTGCTAAGCCCGGAATTTTGCATTACCTTATTGGTCGAAATAGTTTACTTATAAATAATTTATTGAACAATTACAGAAATTTTCCCTTTGAAATAAAAAATCACAGCGAAAAGCTACACACATTATTTTTTAAATGACATGCAGTTAAACTGCTTGCTAATAAAATTTAAACAAGTACTAAACTGCACTGATTCTCCGTACTAACTGCAGCAATCTTGCCCTCAATAAAAAAAATTGGCTTGCTTTTCAGTACTTTTGCACGCTACACCGGGTCACTTCAGAGCAAAAGCATTTTATTACTTTCTGCATGATTTCTGGATGACTTTTGCTTCGATGACAATTTCGTTATATTCATCGGTGTAGTCATAAATTCGAATATTCGCTGCTGGGATAGACCTGTTATAACTACATCAAAGCAATGAAGTCATTTAAAAGCTGAAACCAAGCTGACTTTATATTTGGAAAAAATTGTGCACTCAGTTACCACCTTGACCATTATTACATTCCTTTCCGTTAAATATTGTGTCACTAAATTTTACTAGAATAACATATCATAGTTAGACACAGCAGCTGTACAGTGTGGCAAGAAAAACAAAATGGAATAAATTACATAGACTATTTTTTATATTTTAATGGATGAAATTTATCTGAAAATGAATATCAGCTATACAAATCAATCTATATTAAAACGTTTTGAGTGCTATTTAAATCTTATTGCAAAAACTTGTTAGTGTTCGAAATTAGTGAGTATGATTTGTAAGCAAAAAATATTTCATAGCCAATATTTCTTGTTTTAACCTAGTTTAAATCATCTGATGTAAATGATGTATGCTCATCTTCGCTCTCAGAAAGTATAACACGACGAAATATTTGGACAAATAGTAAATCCAAAGTTTCCATAGAAAAATGTTTCACTTTCTTTATAGGCAGTTTTCTCAAACCAGTTATAACTAGATCAAAAGATACCAACACTAATTTACACACATCCTCGCTACATTTTTCACGTCAACACCTTCTCAAATATTTAGTATTAACTCAGTTTCTGGACCTCTTTTGATTGTTGACCATTTGGAATCAAGGCAACAGCAATTACGTCAGGCTCGGGAATAATCTAATATGAATTTACAACTAAGAATATAAATTTGGAAATTCATTAAATTTTGATGATGTGAAAATAAAAACAAAGTATTAAAATGGGTATAAGTGTCAGCGGCGGATTCATAATTTGTGAAATAGAGGATCACATTTTGACGTTATAAAACTGCGGACGGAGTTATATTATAAGAATTTAGTATAGTAGCCAAAAAATTAGTTTCGGAAACACTACAAAATATTGTTAATAATAGACGGTATTTAATCAATACTGATAAAATCAAACCAAAATCAAATCTACAATGGTTTGTACTAAACAATCACTTGTATTCCAATGTTCAGCTTAATTATGACACTATTACGAGGAGATAATTTTTTTGATATGTCGTCAGCAATATAGGAGAAAATGCCTTTAAACCAGGGGTCTGGAAAAAAAACGATATGCGTGTTCTTAAACGTTCCGGGAACTTTTAATTCTTTCCGGAACGAAATGAAATTAAAACAAAAAATCTCGTTCCGGAGAGAATCTAAAAATATCACCCCCATGGAATGAATTCATTTTATAAATAATAAAGTTCTATTTTACAAAATTTTTGATAAACTATTAGCTAGACTCTTCATCCGAGCTTGACTAATGGTCAACATTAACATTAGAACTTCAACAAGAATAGATAAGTTCGATGGACCTCGGTAAGGCCTCAGGGATTGATGGAATACCAGCGGAATTACCTAAGGCGGGTCACAAGGAATGCTGGGTAACCGAGACCTATCCTAGTGAATGTAAAACAAGCGTAATTGTGAATATTCCCAAAAGTGGCCGCCTAATGAGTTGTAACAATTGATGATATCTGTCTTTTAACTGTAGTCTTAAAGTTGATAGCAGAAATTATTTTAAGACTAATTAAACCAGCAATCGAGCTCATTCTTAAGCCAACAATCCAACTCACTCTTCATAAAATGAAAATTAAATTTTATAAAAATTCATATTAATAATACACACATCAAAATATGCTAAGGAACACGGGGTTTTTCCACTGCCATTTCCAAGAACAATTACCGACCGTTTTCTTTTCTTGACAACAGGTAGGCAATAGGTATGTGCATTGTATGCTCAACCCTTTTCAGGTAAATTCGAAATGGGGTGGGGGTAATTAAAGGACAAATCTTGTTCAATGCTTCTTCGAAGTCTATCCCCTGCATGTTCAATGGGATTTAAATCCGGACACTGACTAGGCCACGGTAAAACGTTGATTTCATTTGAGCGGAACCACTCTTTTACGGTTCTTGCAGTATGAACTCTGGCATTATCTTGCATTAAGATGAATTCCGGACCAATTTCCTGTGCGATAGGAAGAACAACAGGTTCCAGTATTTCCCTAACATAGCCCGCTGCATTTAAGTTGCCTTCAGGGATAACATAACAGTACCTCCTCGGTAGCTGTGGACTTCCTGAATTGATCTGAGCCTTTCTGCATTTCCAGATCGTCTCCATAGTCGCATACGCCTTTAATCTGAGTGAAATCCAAATCGAGATTCATCGGTGAACAAAACGTTTTACCATTGTTCCAAATCCCAATTTTGATGCAGCTCACACCACTGAACACGCCTGGCTCGATTTCCACGTCGGAGGCTGGACATCTTAAGGGGCGACCTGGACATATGAGTGTGTTGTTCTCGTGGGCTTCCTGATTCACACTGTCGCTGCCACAATAGGCAAATTACATTTCTATTGACACATTACTATCCGGCGCCATATTTTGCAAAACAAATCAAATGAAAACGATCGGTAATTGTTCCTGGAAATGGTAGTGGAAAAACCCCGTGTTCCTTAGCATTTTTGATGTGTGTATTATGGTATGACTCATTTTACGAACACGCAATATAAAATATTTAGTACCTAAATTTTGTTTTGAATTTTGTTACTTCTGAACACATTTTAATGTTGCTAAAATATTGTCCAGAGAATGTGAAGTAACCATTAGATTCGGTTTTTTAATCGACTTCAAAAAAAGGAGAAGGCACTCAATTCGGGTATAACTTCATAACGCGTGAACCGATCAGAATGATACTTGTTTTGTCGTATAGAGTATATTCCAATCCCACCAAAAACATCTAAAGAAGGTTGCCAAGACTCACAAGCTCATACCGCTCTCACTGTTAAAAATTTATCACATCTCATGTGGACCCAAGCCCCTAACTCTGCAAGGCCTAATTCTACAACCCATAACTCTAGAAACCCTACATCTTGATCAACAAGTATGGCTTGGCAGTTTCGCGGCTGTTGCACAGTCACTCCTATGGACTTATGGTAAGCAATTAAGTCACTGGTCTTGAATGCATTAGATCCATGAAACGGATCGATTTGGATCTTTTTTTGTTGTTGTATCGATTATGTTCCCCCATTGTCTTTATGTCAAAAATTTTGAGGTGGGGAGAC
The DNA here is from genome assembly GCA_964036015.1 of Leptarthrus brevirostris. NCBI lineage: Eukaryota > Metazoa > Arthropoda > Insecta > Diptera > Asilidae > Leptarthrus > Leptarthrus brevirostris. The sequence goes on along the minus strand of OZ038372.1, from coordinate 112,526,550 downwards.
TGCGAAATCTAACTTCATAATGTACAGACCGATTTGGATATTTTGTATAGTGTCTTTCTTAATTGTTGTATAGAATAAGTTAAAATATAAAATTCTGTACCTACAGTGGAGATAAGGATTGGATGGGGCAGTCGCCTTACTTTGTAATGCAGTTTTTCATATTTTAAAATTAAGAAACTTGTAAATTTCGCTCTAGTGAAGTGCATTTTTTGTACATAGTTTGTACTAGAAAAATTATTTTGTCGAAAGGTTGGTGTGACAGTGTTAATGATCATAATATGATACAGCTGTCCAGATCGGTGTTTAGTCTAGTTGATATATCACATTAGATTTGTTGTGAAATCGTCCAGCAGCTAAAGAAATGCTAACCCGTTGGTACTAGCTCTTTTTAATCAGAAACGCTGGTTGTGTGAAGAAATTTTAAGATTTCTTTCTATGCTAGAGTTGTAAACAAGTGTTGTTTTGAATATTTTCGTTATAGTTATGTGTTGTTTTTTCAATCACCGTTTTCTATATACGTTTTAATTGTACGTATGTATAATGGAAATAATTATATTTGTTTATTAGAAAAAATTTATTTTACTTTTCATGCTTGTATGACACTGTTCTGATTATTTAAACGAATTCTGTTAACGAACTAACTAACTAAATAAGTAAACGAATATGTTGATTTATGGGACGAGCATGGTAAACTTTATCATTATTTGTATACAATTTTGTTAGTTTACTCAGGAGAAATAATCTTAATTTAAGGAAGATTTTTTAAATTTTATTTTTAGAACATACGTCCTCAAAAAATACTATTTAATTCTAACGTAGATTTAAAAATAATAATAATTTTAATAAATAAAAGGATAACATTTATTATTTACATTGTGTACGCGTGTACGGGCATTCGATTACCGAGGACGCAGGTTCGAACCCCACCAGACACGATCTCTGATTATTTTTGCTGACAACAATATACGATAAAAGGCCATTGATCGTTGCAATGTCGGTGGTTCTAATCCACCTTAAATTGTAGGTCCACTTACAATCATTGTCTCGAATCGGGTGAAATTCTTCTCTAGCCTCATACTCCACAAGGAGTTACGGAACAAGTGAGAGAGAGAGAACATACCTCATGTTTTCAATTACCTTCTTAATATTATTTCAGAGTTGTCTATAAACATACCATAGACAAGAATAAAGCCAAGTTTAATTGCCACGATATAATGACGTAGGTAAAGACTTCGCTAGCAAAATATGTACTTCTTGTATTAAGAGGAAGTAAAAATTCGACCTCTGTAACAATAATAAATCTAAAATCGGTATTACGTCGTGGATATCGTAAATTCGTATCGATAATGCGTCGTATGGATCAATGCGTTGAGCCGCACGACCACCATGCCATGGGCCCCGGGTTCGAGACCAGATGACCCCGTGAGCTTTGATTAAGAAATACGAAAAAAAAAATAATCCACTCCGTCTCTGGGCTGTTGTCTAGCTCGCAGCAATGCAAAAACAAGACTCAAGTTTCCTCACTTCTCTTACCCTAATTCCCTTCCGGCCAAAACCATGCTAACGCATCAAAGGGTTGTCCCCTAGGATTTGGCCACATCGTATATATAAAAAAAAATATCGGGTCGAATTCGAAAATCACTATTACTGTAGATGATGTGAAGCTTTGAAATATTACTCGGCCGATTATGTTATACAAATTAATTATGCTTGTTGTGTAGGTATTTGGCAAGGCTTGTAAGTAAAAATGAAGCAACCAAAATATGTCCGATATTTAAAATTATGTTGAAAACTTAGAAGTTACTAAAATTAAAGAAATCCCCAGAAGCCTTAGAATTCCACTAGCGAAGGTGCTCTTATCAAAATAATATGCGGATTCGCCAATCATTTATACTTGAACAAAAGAACAGATTGATTTCGGTAGCTTTACTATTTACCAGACATCAAAGTTTATTAGTAAGTTGCAGTAGTAAAATACGCTACAAATAAATTGGTAAACTGAACACACAAAAAATGTTGCTTTGCCTAAAAACTTCGAAATTTACATAATCCAAAAAAAGTCACTGAATTCAAAAAGTAATAGTAATTTAAATTTTATTTGACACATTACGTGATAATAACTAGATCCCCGCGAAAAATCTCACCAGTTGTTTACCAGCACTTAAAGGTTAAAAATAAATCTTCACATTGGCTTTAAATTGCTTTATTATCTTAAAAAAATTCTAACAAGCTCCAATACTTGAGGAAGTGTTTTTGAATTTAAATTTTAATATTTTAGCCACTTTGAACAAGTCGGAGAGCTTTTAAATCAATTTTACCAAAAATGGTTAAAAGTGCTCAATTATGTGCTGAAGAAAAAGCGAAAACTCTTTTTCATGACGAGCAGAATGTTTCGATGCGGGAAATTTTATGACTTTTAAAGAGGAACAAGTCGGCCATTAATATAACAAAAACAATGTTATACGGGCTGGCAAATTGGCACATTTTCTGAAAAGATTCCTTCAACTTTTAAAACGATTTAGCTCCATGGAAAAATACCAATTACCTCCTTCTGTTATTATGCATGAGCTGTATTAATATTGTGCTTTGGTTCTTTCATGGAATTTTGGTTTTGTGATAGCTAAAGTAGGAAATGTCGTTGACAGAGTTAGTGATAATATGTTGGCCTTCCACGCTAGAGGTCCCAGGTTTGAGCTCCACCGTATGGGCCAATGGTTGTTTTCTGCTGACAACAGATCACGATAAAAGATTAAGAGGGGGTGTAGAGTAATGTCTGTGGTTCGGAATTCACGTTAAATTTGTAGTTGCATTCGCAGTCGTTGTCTCGAATCGGATGAAGTTCTTCTACCATCCTCCACAGGGGGTTACGCGAACTAGAGAGAGAGAGAGAGAGAGAGAGAAAGTAGGAACTGTAAGCTTGCGAGCGCAACAGGTCCATATTTTCCTATCTGTTAGGTTTCCAATTAATTTTTTAAAAGTAATTGAAAGGAAATAAGTTACTTATTTGTGAAACAATTAGCAAAGAACTGAAAAGCTTCTTTATTATGATTTTTGTTACATTCTTAGTAAATTATTATTATTAACTTAATAATTTAACATTCGAGATGATATAAGAAAATAAATGAAAAATAAGGTCACATTGAAAAGAAAGTAAAATAAAAATAAAGGAAAGATAAAGCAAGGAGGATTAACAAAGAATTAAAATGACTGTTGGCATTCTAACTTTTTAAACCGTAGATGATTTAGCAATCCATCTGAGAATTGTTTGACACACCTTATGCGTCGAAGATAAACAGGCGAAAAATTCCATAGCTGAAACGTGTCAATGTTGAAAAAAGCGCTGCCTAAAAACAAGTGCATGTGCATACCTTAGTCAAGTTGGTTTTATACTCTGTCCCAGAGACTAATTTGTTGCAGATCTTCATTAAGACGTTCTATTGTATCTTCAATTAAACTAAGATATGCCGATAAATACAGCTAAACATTGTCTGCATAAAGGTGTAATTGGCAGCCATTAACAACTGAGAATATATCATCAATAACCAATACAAACACGAGTGGACCTAGTGTATACCCTTGAGGAAATCCGCACCTAAAATTTAAGAGATCTGAGATTCTCCCATCGCTAAAAACACATTGTAAACGGCCGCACAGTTACCTTTTAATTAGATTTAGAGCAGATTAGTTGAAATTAAAGTTAAAACTCAATTTATGCAATAAATTCATTTTGGTCACGTAAATCTATCCTTTAAGTTAATTTAAGTATTACGGAACACTTAGATATTAGGAATTATTTTATTTAATATACTCTTAAGTGAAGAAAATTTATATGTAACCACTTGAGGAAATTAGACAATGTTATACATTCTATTACAAATCCTGAGTGAATTCAATATTTCGCTTCTTTAATTTATTTAAAAAAAAATATTGCAGGTTTACGTAGCTCACACTATGTTTCGGCGTAGTCGTCTTTCCGATTGATGCACGTCACGAGTTGAGGAATGAGTTTTTTTCATACCTGGGACGAACAAATCTGCAGCTACCTCTTTTGTCCATCCTTTGGCGGCATTTTTTACCTTGCCGTCGCAGAGAGGTGAACAGACGGTAATCTCATGGCGCTAGATCAGAATGGGTTGTCGATAATTGGTTCGTTCCATAACCAAATGTGGGATACCGTGGGCTTATGAAATGACAAGGTTGAATACCACAACTTTTTCTAGCTTACGCAAGTTTTCGCAAGATCAAATTCATACAGAAATGTCGAATTTGAAAATTTCCTTTTGTCATTTGATAGCAAATTTCCATCAATTTAGTGCCGTCGCTGAGTATAATTTGTTTTTTTACCATTTCATTTTGCAAATTGTCTTACTTAACGTAGAATGGATTACCCGGTTGAATTAGTGTGTTTTTCATTAAACTGAAATTTGTTGGAGTAGGACGAAGCAAATGAAAACTTAAAAGCCTATCGCAGAATAAATAGAACTTGATCATCAATTATCTTTCAGTTAAAATACATTCTTAACCTGCCAAACGTACAAGAAGTCTTCAGCTTATTTATTTGTTCATACAAAACAAATAATTAAGGAAAGAGGAAAGGATATTCGCAAATGTCTGATTAAGATCTGACTTTAGTTTGAGGATGAAGAACGTTGATTTTCGAAAAGTTTTGCATTATGAAACGTGTAGCTGGTAAGATTGCGTATAACTATGTGTTGATACAGCTGAAAACAAGTGTTATTCATTTTTACAGAGTTTATTAAATAAACAAGTTTGAATCTGAAGTGAAGGTTTCGGAACTGTCAAAGCAAATGCCTTCTTCTTAAATTCCGTGAAGTAACAACAGTGTTTCATTCTTCAACTTCTTTGCATATTTACTCTCACCATAGATTTAATGATAGCATGCAACAACATGGGAAATTTCCATTTTAAAAGTAAGGGAACAGACCTAATACTATTGACACACATATGGTATCTATACCATAGTATTAATACCATCGTATTGATCGTACCATAGCATAAGACTACCCTGATACACATTTATTCGTGGTATGTTCGGTCTGGAGAATACAACGTCTGCGCAATAAGAAATGTAAAATATTGTTTAAGTGAAATTTAAAAACATTTAAATATTATGTATAATCAAATCCCACTTCCTTGACAAGGAATTCAAGATGTTTAAAAACTCGGAAAAATTTAAAATTCACTTTACAAAAAACACTAAGTACTGGTCTATATAAAACTTAATTCGTACAAGATTAATACTCCTTAAATTTAAAATATTGAAGTTCACTCTTCGCTTGTCAAAAGATTGGCCAATTATGACAGTCCCAAAATGTGGCAACCGTCATTACTGCTAGTTGTGATTAAGTGTCAAGTTTTTCTCTTCTCCATTTTCAAAAAAAAAAATTCAAACGCTTTTAATATTGGGAAGTTTCCTTTTTGCTTTCTTGCAACTATTGTTTTCAAAGACTGGGTTTTTTATGATGTAGTCAAAGCCCAGGGGACAACCCTATAATGCGTGAGAATATCTTTCGGCAGAACGTAATTAGGGTAAGGGGAATAAGGAAACTTGAATGCCATGTTTTTGCCTTGCTGCGTGCTAGACAACAGTCCAGAGACGGAGTGGATTTTTTTAATTTATTCTCAAATCGTACAACTTTAAAATATTTTTCAGAGCTTTTGTCTCTAAAACCAAATCTTCTTTTTTAAAATGTTAACGACTTGGCAAAAAGTAGAAAATATAAACAAATCATAAGTGGGAAGATGGCACTGAAGTCATTAGATTTGTATTATACTAGGTCACATTTTCACGAATATGTGGGAATACCATATCGTTTCAGATGGTATTGGGTGACAAATAAATGGTATAATGTATCGATCCTACACCTGTGTCTTAAGCATAATGTCTCATCTTAATGAGTTCAAAAGTTGTGTTGCAGTGTGGGGCAGGCGTTGTTACGCAGGACACACTGCCTTCATTAGCCTTCCTTTTCTTTCGTACTGAATGGCTCTGCTTAGTTCTTTAAAGGTTTCATAGCAACGTAGGTATCCCCCTGAGGCAAAAAACCAATAAAGAGCATTCCTTTTCAGCCCCAAAACATAAAGGCCATGATTTTTTTGAACTGAAATCATGGGTTTGACGGTGACGGTGAGGAGGTATGTTGCTATTGTATTGATTGCCTCTGCTTCTCAGGAGCAAGGCCGTGCGCAGGATTTGCTCCTGGGGAGGGCGGGGGGGGGGGGGGGGGGAGGAGGAGGAGGAGGGAGATACATATATAAAGAAAACTATAGTTGCAACAAAAGAGGCCAAAATAGCTGCTAGAAATAGGAGAAGGTAAAGAGTGGAGGTAGAAATAGGTGCAGATGCACCTTATGGCGCAGATCAATTTTAAAGAGGTAAATATCCATTATTTAACTTTAAATCAATTTCTCCGCAACTTAGATTTTTGAGATTTTAGGAACCAATAAAAAAAGTTAATGATCAGAATACAAAAATCTTGGGACATATTTAAAGTCTTTCTTCTATTTTTTATACTAACTATTTCGTAAAAATTATTATATTGTCCTTTTCATGGCATTTACAAGAACAACAAAATTCGCTTTTTTAACATTTGCCAAAAATTAACCTTCCTTCTGCAAAAAAAACTTTTAGAACAACATTTTTAGTACTATTTTTTTATCCTTGTGGCAGGTGGAGTAAAAAATTGAAGCAATCAAATATTTTTGTTTATAATACGCATCTAGAATTCGTCTTCAGCGGGTTTTATTGGCTTATTAAATTTACATACAAATACAAAACACGACGCAAAAAGAAATGCACTACCAAAGAATTTAAATTCTACATTATATTATATAGAAAATTACGTTGTTAAAAAATATTTTGTATGCTACATTCTTTATAGAAATTTCAGAAATAGCTAACTACAAAATAATTAACCAAACTAAAAAAAATATACCCTGAGGTACATATCAGTAAAATCGCTCAGATACACTGTATTTGATTGATGTAAAATTAGAATGTAACTTAACTAATTTGAATGAGTTAATTTATTTTTGAATTTTTGGGTCAGAATAAATAGTATATTATCATAGAAGTATTTTGCTGCCCAATTGCTCCGCCAACCAAGTAATTAGAGACTAGACTAAATAGTTTCAATATAGGTAATTGTTACCTCGATGTGCTAATTACTAGTATATTTATCTCAATTCTGCCTCCAGGGAACAAAATTATGTGTATCAAAAGTGCTTCTCTTGAAGTTTTATATTTGTTAATCTGCATCTGCAGAGGCGGTCAGACTATTAAACTATAATTAACGACGACATTTTATGCTTATAGTTTATTAATTGTTAGTTGTTATTTTAACGCAACGCGAGCTTTCAACACTTAGAACTTGATAATAGGCCAGCGGAACAGCACTATGTATCCGAGATCTTAGCAAATGTAAGAAAGCTTATATTTTAAGATCTTATTACTAGCGCTGCGTATATTATTTGTTGAAGTTAGTAATTTGATGTATCTAAAGAAAACTAGTTGTCCACTATTTGTCTCCCAAAAATATTAAAATAATTTCTTTCTGGAAAGAGAAATATTATTAGTCCAGCCTACTTTTTGACTAAGATGAGTAGAAATGTTTGCTACTAACAGGTAGATATGAATTGAAACATGTTTGATGATTTCATCAATTATTAAAAAAATTCAAATTCACATGATTGAAGTACAAAATTTAGGCGAAGAGTAAACACTATAATAGTGTCCAAAATTATTCAACGATATTTTCGTCAGCCGAACTTGGTAAAGCAAAGGTTTTCTTTCGCAATGAACTGCTAAAGAGTTTTGCCATACCTCTTCAAGAAAACTTAAATGCATTAACTTTGCATTACTTTTTGTAGTTAAATCGTTTTTGCCCGGAAATTTTCTACGATTCGTTTTTGCCCGGAATCTCACGCGATTCATTTTTGCGCGGAACAATTTCTAAGCCACTTTTGCCCGAACCTTATAAATAGGTCACTTTTACTCTCAGCCCGTCATTTGGACCCTCACAGTGATCTTTTATTTCAGGTTTGCCAAGAGATTTTCAATAGGTGAAAGCTCTGCACTTTACGGCGGCCCTTTTAAAAGCTCAAGTTTCTTCTTTCAAGGATTATGATCTATTTCGCCAAGTTAAGATACACTGAAACTGTAATTTTCCCTCCAAACTAACAATTCTGTCTACTCCGTACAGAGATAAGCATCCTCAAATAACAGCACCTTCTTCTCCTGGTTTGAAAGTAGGATCAGTGCTTCATCCTGCATTCGCCAAAAGTAGATTCCTCCATGTGGCCCTTTCACGAAAGATCGGCGGCTTTAGAACATGACGACTATAAAGGGACTCTCTTTCCATCCGATTAACTTATTTTAAGTAGGACAATTTTCTAGCAACCCGACTTTTTTATCCAGCTGTGTTAAGCCTCCTCCTAAAGGGATCAACCGATGGAACATTTTTTCGGTTCCCTATGAGTTTAACTCGAATTTTAAGAGCAGAAGGCTTCGGATTTGAATTAGAAATATTGGCAATTCTTCAATTTAGGCTTTTCGTTGTGCACCGTGGAAATGATGAAACTCTTCTACATTTTCCATAAGCTTTCACTACCTTATAGACTAACAAATAATTGGTGATTTTCCGCTATGGCTCGTTTTCATTTCTCATCTTGATTATCACTTTCCGCTTCTCCGCTTAAAATACACTATGTGCTTCTTCTGGAATCTGTGCAATTAAGGGGGCAGTCTGGCTTTATTTTCTTAAAAAATTATTTTCTAAAAACATCATATTCGTGTTCTTTATATATGTAGAATTAGTGTACAAACTCTTATTTAGGTCGGAGATCCCCAGAAATATTTATATAAGGCGATACAATAGAAGGTTCATGAGCGCATACAGACGGTGTTTCGCATTTACTTACTTTTGTGAGACACTGTTTATATTAGCTGTGTAACCCGGGATAAAATATATCCTATGAGTTAATTTGCTTATATACCTATGGTAGATTTTTGAATTGAATATTGCACGTGAAGAAGGTGAAAACTGATTGAAAGTTATGACGGTTGATAATAATTGGAATAGCGAGATGGTTATACTGTGCGGACATAGCTAATTTTTACATATATCTTTGTCAGCACAGTTCTGTATACACTATATTCTAACAGACTTCCCAGAAACAACCGGGCATAACTTCGTAACGCGTTGATCGATTTTGATGATTCTTTTTTTGTTGGTGGAGCGGGGGTGAAACCTAACTTCGTAAGGCGTGGACCGATTTGGACGGTTTTTTTTCTGTTGGATAGGGTATGTTCCTGGGGTGTACCACAAGAAAAAAAATGTTGGTGGGGGTGGAACCTAACTTTGTAACTCGTGGACCGATTTGGATAGTTTGGAAAGTTGAACCGACTTCACAAAAAGCGATAAAAAGCATAAAATAATTTTTAATTTTATATCTTTTACGACATTTTGAAGTCGGTGCGAATCAAACAAATCGAACAACTACAACAAAAGTATTTAATCGTCCTTCCTTATGATTCCGTGAGCTGAAACGTTCAGGTAGTTTTATATATTATCTTCAATTGTGGTTGGGTAGTTGTTTTGTTTGTTTAATTTGCACCGACTTCAAAATGTCGTAATAGATATAAAATGAAAAATTATTTTATGTTTTTAGCGCTTTTTGTGAAGTTGGTTCAACTTTTTATTTAAAACTATTTTATTGTGTGAATTGGAATGGCAAATCTGTCGGTATTATCCGTATAATCAGAACGCGTGGAATTAAAATACTCTCTGGCTCTCTGGCAATCCCAATCATAACAGCAGCTCGCACGCTGTTTCGCCCGATGTATGTAATTTTTAACCGCGTATTATTGCATAGTCTGAATGCATGTAGGTTATACTTCAACAGGGCTGGTAACCCGACTTTCACCTCAACTCGTGGGAACGTACCCCAAAAAGTTCTCTACAAGATATTAGGTTACTGGATCAGTGTCTATTTCCGTATTACAGATAGAAGCTCTACAATTTGTCCCTTCACTTTCAACATATTTTTCGAGGACGGAGATCACGATGGTGATAATATGTCTTCCATACTATTCGGTAGCTACACCCAAATCGCTAAACCATCCCCGTATTCAACCTTCAACAGTGTTGAGCTTGGAATTGCTTGCCGTATTGGCGGTTTTTTTAGGGATTGTTGATATATCAGGTAAATTTTTGCCAGGGAGTTAAAACTACCCCCGCTCTTAATAGCGACTTACCAACAAATTATCGCAACTGGGTTGAAAATAATTTCTCCCAGATTTTCGAGGGCGGGGATCTTTTCCATGTTCCCTGGAAAGCCCCCGATCGGACAAGCCCTAGCAAGCTCATCACGGTGAACTTTATGGATGGTTTGCACATTTAAGAACTAGTTACTGAAGGGAATTAAATGAAATATATGGGACGGAATTGAGTCAATGGTTGAATGGCATGATTACCACGAGATGATTGCTGGCTGGAGTCTCGGCCGATGTACGAGATATTTCATTTGCAACTCAAATAAATAAAAAATCTCCGTCTCTGTAAGTCTAGCTCATAGCAATGCAAAACACAAGCCATTCCATTTTCTTTATTTCCGTTACTATAACTCCCATCCGGCCGAAGCCATATTAATGCATCATATAGGATTGTTCCCTAAGCTTTGTCTACATCATAAACAAAATCGTGATCCCCGCTCTCGCAAAGCTGCGAGAAACCATTTTCAGCATATTTACAAAGCTTTTGTAGTATTTCGCATTTAAGGGTGGGGGTAGTCTCAACAACCGGGTGTTGATTGGGTCACTTCTGATATATGTTAACTTAATTTATCGATATATCCCTTAGTAAATCCCTTGCAAGACTAGGACTGAAAAATCGGAAGAGGGATTGATTTCTTCAATTTAGAGGTACTAGAAGGGTGGCTAAGAAGTAATTGTCACCACTGTGCACCGCACTTGCGAAAACGTAGGAGTAGGAGATGACTTGCGGTGCATTCACAGAGAATTCGGATCTTTCTCATTTTTCTGCAACTTTAGCATAGATTAATGCCCCCATTTTGATCAATAAATAAAAATAGAGGTGTGACTTAAGTTAGTCCAAGCCTAAATCATCTAATTGCGGCCACAGAAAATCAGTTGCCACGTCTCTGCAGACCACTCCCTTCAACGTAACGCTATTGACAGCTTTATTTTGAAAGATATATGGTCCAATGACAAATATGGAAACATATAAAAGACCGCATTAGTTCTGCTCTTGATGTTGCAGTCAAAAATCATATCAGAACAGCATGCCGATCTCTATAGAAAGGAAGTGTAAAAAGTAACAAGCGCAACTACAGCAACAAAAGCAGAAAAGGAGTAAGAAGCGGCCTACCGCGCGCGGCGCAGTTCTACGAAAGATTGCCAAGAAACTGGTAGGAAAGACTTTTACAACTGAACATCCTGTATATAGCCCTAATGACTGAAGCCCTGATTGGAGAAGGTTGCAGAGAAAGACTTAAGATCACTACTGCTAAAACCAAACTTACAATTTACCGCCAAGAGTAAGTAGATACATAAAATCCTACAGTTTTTCTTGTACATATGGCATTCGAAAAGATGAATTTGCCACAAAAATAGACCGCATTTCCCAACTCCTTTAAAGCCCAACCAGAGAAGCTATAACGAAGCAGATGGTCATTTTGCTTCAACTCTTTAGTGATTTGGACCTTGTAAGCAAATGATTCGAGATTTTTATACAAAATCCTTTTTATAGAAGTGCGACTTTTAAATTGTTCAGATCTGTTATGAGTTAAAGTTCGTAGGTTTTTCCATAGAATTTCGGCAACAACAGTAATAATTTCGACTGTGCGCCAATAGCTTTTGATTTCCAGAAAAATCTCCGTTTCACGAAATAAATCTCTTTATAGATTTGCTTAGACCAACCGTTGAAACGAATTTATTTCGAACACAACTTATTTCCAACAACACAACACAATGGGCTTGCTCGGTATGTTGAGGGACTGAGCGACCCCCCCCCCCCCCCCTTTAGTGCCTACGCTAGAATATAAAACCCCTTGTGCTAATTTTTCTTTTGTTTAAATATCTATTGGTTACAACGCGTTTTTAAATATAAGCCCAACTCTTTAAGTGCATCGGAAACCATCTCTAGTGCAACCCTTAACCTTGAAATAATTCTACTAGTGAAGTTGTAGCATCTTTTTTACTCGATATGCACGCCAGGGGCAGTTTCTAATTGGTATATTAGAGGTTGACTTAAGGGATGATTCTGGTTTATGACTTTAAAAAAATCGATTTTTATTAAATTTTTTGAAAATATATATATCGTTATATAAAAGTATTGTGTTAAAATTTTAGAGTGATCGGAGCAGTCTAACTATATTATTTTGTGATCGTTACTTTGCTACTTCTACTATAATAATATGAATAACTACAGTAAAGGGATATTGTATGGTGTCGGCACTATGACTTAGGTAATACTTTTTCCTTAAAAAATTTTAAACGCGTTTTTCTCACAACTATGTTTTTCCGGTCGGCGGCGGTGATTTCTCCGGAACCACTGAAACGATCTTCATGAAATTATAACCAGATATTCTACACAACCAAATCAAAATTTTTATTTTTACTATTTTTTTGGCCAAAAAGTGAAAAAAAAAACCTATTTTTTTTGTTTTTTTCTTTAAATCTCCGTCATTTTGTTATTTATCAATAAATATTAATTTCCATAGAATGCGCTAGAGCCACTGATATACTACTGAACCTAAATATTATCAACGCCGCCAGCGACATACCAACTTTTTGAGGAGTTCCGTTCACCCGTTATTTATGTATATAAAAAGTGTAAAAAACTATAAATACAGATATTTTTTATGTTTTTCAAAAGTGTACTTATTGAGCTGAATAAATCTTATTTCAATATCATATATATAGTTTTTCAAAACAAAATTAAGAAAAGTAGCCTTTTTTCGAGCGTCTAAACCATTCACTAGGAGTGACTCCCGATGCACTTAGAGAGTTGGGTTTATGTAAAAAAAATACTCTTTAATCAATAAATATGTTCGTCGCATCGGCGGTGTCCGTGTATACGTAACATTACACGGACTACAGGGAAGTACACGATAAGTGCAAATAGTCACTTCCATATTCATATTACTGGTAACAGTTTTTAACAACCTATTCTAGACACAAACCTGACGAGGGAGGAAGAGGGAAGGCAGCCCCCCCCCATTAAATAAAACACCTAAAAGCCTGATTAATACACCTCTTTCTCACAGAAAGTCTAATACAAATTTGACGAAACGTGTTGCGTACATGGAGTACACGGATCCGTGTACTGCGTCTAAAACTTCTGTACACGGACACGGACGATGCGAATAGACACTGCCAATATTTAAACAAACGAAATTATTCAACGTTAAGGGCGGCAAGGGGTTGTACTGATGCACTTGGAGGGTTGGATTAATTTGTGAAATATATAATGAGAAGATATTTTAGCAATGAAAATTAGGTTGTTCTAAAAACTTTTGGCAAAAAATCATTCTGATTTGTTGAAAATTTCCAAAGTTATGAAAGTTAAACTATGTCACTACCGCTACAGTTCTTGGTAATGCAAAAACATTTTTTTCCATACATTCTTGGAAATTAATATCTCAAAAAGTAATCAAGTTATCAAAATAAAATTTTACATGGTTAATAAGGATGGCAAATGAAAAAAATTAAAAAAATTATGATATTCTGAAACAGTTGGTTTTATTACCTGGATGATCTGATATAGATTGACTCGGGCCTAATTTTTACTTCTGCTATTATTGATATTTTTAACACGGTAAAACTGTTTTTTTTCAGGTGTAATTTTGCAAACGAATAGCAGAACCGAATTAAACCAATTTGTTTGTGATAAAATCGAAAGAGATCAATGCCTGCTATTTGTCCAAGTTAGATTTGCCATTGAGTATAGAGCATTTTAAAAAGAAATACTTAATGATGTAGTATCATGCACAGTTCCATACTATATTACACTTATCGCATATTGAGTTGATTACATGAAATTTTCTGCCTGTTGAATGTAGTGTAAGGAATACAGAACCTGTTCTGGGGATTCACGTATAATGACAGGCTTGTAATTAACAATCACTCTTTGCCGCATTCTGCAGCGATTTTACATTCACAGTGCAGTTAGTCACTCTATGATGACAAAATCATTTAATCTTTATTTAGTCTCTTTTAGATATTTTTTAAAGTAAAAAAAATTATTGATAAAAAACAGAATTAGATTTGTTTTGCTTGCTAAAAATACCTTGAAGTTATCGCGTGTAAAAATTTTTTCTGACCTCAAAGTCTGTACGATTGACAACTAATAAAAAAGCGTCACGAATCCCGAATTACCGATAACGAAGACGTTTACTTGCTCCAAGTTTAAAGTGAACAAACTAAAAAAATTGTCACCATCTGACATTATTGTAGAAGATAAACGTGAAGCATTCACCGTGAAAATGAACCGGAAACGCCCGAGTCTGTGCGGCGCTTGGGTTCTTATCTACAGCGAAAATGGCTATTTTCATTCTAAAGTTCTTAGCGATATCATCTGGTCTTAATTTGTAAATTATGTCACGAGTTCTAAGGCTTGGCTCTAAGCGGGTAGACAATTTATTGTGCAAATTATAAATTTTGAAAATTTGAGAAAACGTTCTTATATCTAATTTAAGGGCCCACAATAGAATTGCAATCTTGTGGTCGATCTTGGGTTTGCTGCCGTATAAATATATAATTTGATCAAACTGCGATAGCGAAATTGCGACTTTTAGCTAATCAGCATTGCCAGTGTCAACAATTTAATTGTTATCCGCAAATCTGTAAATAGTATAAAACAAAGTCGCTATCCGTGTCTGTCTGTTTGTGCACTTAGTTCTTTTAAACTACGGAACGAATTTTCATACGGTTTTCACTATCAATTAGAGAATTTCTTCCGGAAGGTTTATTAGCGCATATTATATTTACAGAAAAATTCGATGTTTTGTAATCAAGTCGTAAAAGAAATATTTTCGAGCGCTTACATTGCTAAATCTTCAAAATAATGTATTACGGAAAGCGTACAGAAAAGTCTGCGATGGTATATGGTTTATCTCCTAAGTATAACCCATAGTTATCATTTTTATACTTTTTCTTACATATCACTATATATTATAATACAAAGTCACCCGTCGCTCTGTTTTTCACTACCCGATATGAGTTACTCACGAGGAAGGTTTAGATGTATAATTGGTGAATGTTTTGTGTAAATTAACGGACCCATGACGAATATCGATGAAATCGGAAAAACCAATCGCCAATGAGGTAATCTTCGCGTGCGCTGCCAAAACTGTTGATGATATGTGTAATAGGGATGGGCGATCTTCGATTCGATCTCGAGAGATCGATCTTTTAGCTCGAATCGATTTATTGATTTCCGATTTCGATCTATTTAAGCCGCGCCAAAAAGTAAACAAGTTCACTACTGAATTTTTTTTGCATTTTATCTTTTATTTATGTAATTCCACAACGAGAAAGGATTAAGTTATTTAAAGAAAAATCTTAAATAAGTGATACTCGAATGTGCGATTTTAAGTTTTTATACAAATTGTTTTTTGTTGCGAAGTCAATTCCAGTAAAACAAATCACGAGGAGTACACGATTCGACGTGGAATTGCTTCGAAAGTAAGTTGAATTTTGTATACAGATGTCCTAGATGTTATGCATATTAGTTTACGCGGAATTGCCACATCAACTCCAAGTGGAGTATAACTAGTAAGATAGACAAGTATATATGCCGCCACGCATAATCCTAGTAAGAAACTCATGCGGAATAGACGTAGCTATGGATCTTAATCTCCTGAAAGAAGCATATATATTTTTTTGAGTTCTGCCCACTTTTACTCTATCAAAGATTTGACACTTATTAATAGTTTTTTTAACCTAAAGTCTCAAATTTGGCAGATTTTATACTTTTAAAATAATATGGATTTAGAAAGCAATGCTGAGTGATGTAAGAAAACCTTTTTACAAAATAAATTAAAAAGATGAAGAATTTATTTTGAGTGCTTTAAAATCTTACATAGTCTTTTATGAATACAGTCTTAGGGGCCGTTCAAGTATAACGTAACGCAGTTAGGAGGAGGGGGTCTTGTGAAACGTGCATAATTGGGGGGAGCGGGCCAAGCAACGCGTTTCGTAACATTAAGTTTCTGTTAAAATTAAAAGTCCTAACTTTTAACTCGTGACTCAGGGCTCAAAGAGTCGGCTCAAAAGAGTCGCTTCACTGAGTATGCAGAAGTATATACATGGCAAATAACCACAATAAGCCGTGTAAAACGAGTCCATAGTTTGGACTCTAAGAGTCCGACCGTTGAGGTCAGGCAAAACCACCTAAACTACAAGCCATGAATTTACGAATTTCACGCACACCCATTAGGGCCAAAGTGGGCTGAAATATCGTTTATTTGAAATTTTTAGGTAAAAATAATCATCTGAGTGTTACGTAACGTCCAGGTGTAACGCGAAACGTTACGGTGCGGTACAAGGTGTGAAGGGGGGGGGGGGGGGGGGGGGGGTGAGAAATCTTCAAAAACTGTGTTCGTAATACTTGAATTGCCCCTTATATGAAAAGTCTTTAAGTTTTTCGATCACTTGAATAGTAAACCAAAACTCCAATTTCGATCACTTAAATAGTAAACCAAAACTGCGTTCATTTTGAAATTTTCGACTAAGAGTTAGGTATGTTTCTTTCTTTCCTTATGTAATTATCGAAGAGGGTAAATAAGGGTACACTTTTTATCGACTATCGACGGTGAGCAGGCTGTTCAAATCTCATCTTTCACAATTATTATTTTTTGAATAGTATGCCAGTGGATTTGTGGTAGTGTTTGAAACACATGTTTGAATTTAACGTTGGCAACTTGTTGCGTTGGTCATTTGTTCTTTGGCAAGGTGAAGACAGGGAGGAAGATAAAGTTGCACTGTCAACTTTTGTTTGCGGTGATTTTCTTAAAACGAAAAAATAAAACGTTCCCAGAATATTTTCAAAAAATGTCCTCAAGGTGTACATTTTTAGGGCTGAGACCAGAAACCGTTACAGAAATTTTACGAGAATGTTCTTCGTACATACTCATAAAATGCCCTGGAATCGCTTCTGAAATCAGACATAGAAATGCCTTCGGGCCGTTTTTTGAAAATATTCCTGGAATGTTTCCGGAACATGTTATGCTATTAGTAAAAAAACTAATTTTTGCGCTTGCAAAACGTTACACAAAAGTTGTGCTTCTCTTTTACTTTTGGGGTGTATATTTTTAGTTGTGTTCGTTTAATGAGGACCAGTCAGTATTATTACTTTTAAAAAAGACTTCCATTATCTCACTTTTTTTTCGATTAAATAAGCAAAATTTGTGAAATAGCCATTGTTGCTTAATCAAGATTTTTAAGCTACAAATTCTATTATTTAATAAATTAGTTTACTAATGATCCTATATTTTTATGTATAGAAACAATTTTAATTGCATGTAATTTCTAAATCCTGAAATAAATTGAAATGATTTACTGATTCGATCTGTTCCATCTATGGTTATCGATCTTTTTAAGGCGATTAATCGATCTTCAAAAAATTACAGATCGATCCGTACTGAATCGATTTTCCCAATTCGATCCCCCATCCCTAATGTGTAAACGATGTATGACAAATATTGATCCTCTCAAATAATTCTACAAAAACTTCTGTGGGAACATACTCGTATCTCTATTTACTAATGTTAGCCCAAAACTATCTCAAAAATCTACGTGAAAAAATGCTTCAACTAATGAATGAGTCCGATTAAGATTGGAAAACATAGACTGTTATCAAATTGAATACATTCTTTGGTTTCTGCTTTGAATGTAGAAAAATGCTGTCTTTGAATTGTAATATTTGGATATATAGTTTAAATTTTACAAGGTTGTTTTCGATTTCGTAAATAGATGAGTAATGATACTGCCGATGCTTATAGATACTGTTGGGGTAAGACATGCCTAGTACGCCAAAGAGTTAGGGTGGTAAGGAAGTGTATGTAAGAATAAAAACAAACGACGATCACTCCCTAAAGTTCGAGCGACGCCGTGTACACGAAGCTCAATTTGGATCGAAAGTAAATGATCCTCTTTTATTTACTCGTATTTTGATAGAGCAATACAATACCATTTCGGTATTCTTTTTTAAGATGCAGCCAAAGCCCAGGGGATAGGCCTTTGATTTATTTTTATTTATTACAAATAACATAACATTGCGTCAAAACGTTTATGTATTGCGTCCTAAGACCAACGACTCAATTGACCAGATCAACAGAGGAATGTTTCATGAGCTATCGTACAG
This sequence comes from Leptarthrus brevirostris, assembly GCA_964036015.1. Taxonomy (NCBI): domain Eukaryota; kingdom Metazoa; phylum Arthropoda; class Insecta; order Diptera; family Asilidae; genus Leptarthrus; species Leptarthrus brevirostris. The sequence continues at coordinate 112,508,143 of OZ038372.1, read as the reverse complement.
ATACGTGGGACGATTAAAGAGACGGAAAAAAGACGTTAATAGGTTTGTTTAATGACTTGCTCTATCTCAATCTAGAGCAGAAAAAACAGAAATTTTGTCCAATAACACCTGAAAGTTGCTCTAAACTGATCTGATGAGTGTTCAATGAGGCTGAGGTAGTTCAGTTTAAAAAAGTAAATTTCAAATTGACACAAGTGTTATTTGCGATAGTTCGATTTGGAAGTTAATTTGAGAAGGAAAACATTTATAATTTATAGTTCAGAATTTTTGTAATTTCCTGGCAAATATCGCAATTGTAGATTTCGTGTTCACACCGAAAAAATATTTAACAGAAATTACAATTCATTTGACATTTCGCGGTCCGGAAAGTTTGCTTTTGCTCTAATTTAAAAATAACAACTTTTCTGAGCTGAGCTTAGTTGCTCTGCTCTACTCTGGTTTAGTTTCGGGTTCATTCAGCAGACCTAATTATAGACTGCACATAGTCTTAAATACAAGGACGGAAGTAGATTTAAGATCGTATTTCTTCTACTAAAGATATTGCAGTCAAACACAATCTCAGAATTGCGTATCATTCTCTATGCAAGAGCACCCAGAGAAGTGTTAAAGAAAGTGAAGTATATTTTACTATTCTGAACCCTCAAGAATAACCCCATGTAAATCTTTTTATCATATCTACCATAGAGAATGAGTTGTACGCAATTTCATGATGGCCGACCGGTACACGTCAAAACAATTACCAAACTTTTAACGCGCTTTTCACGAAACCATGTTTTTTCAAGCTGGTGTGCAGTACTCCGGTATCTAAAAATTGTTAGATTCCAGTAAATATTAAGATTAAGCAGATGTTAAGGGAAAAGTTACGGAAAAAACATAGAAAATTTGAAAATTCGCGCCATTTTTACAGTTTTTGAAATTTCGAATTGAATCTAGTCAGAACAATAAACATAGCCTCTACTTTAAGAATTTGGTAATTTTTTTGATTTCAGATCACTATAAGGTCTGGAACTCTGCATACCGTGGAGTCGCGTTCCTTTGAAGGGGCCATATATAGCGCTATGCAGCGCTCCTTATGTTTGGATTTTTTTACCAAAAAAAAATACGTTCTTTAAAAAACAAAGTTTAATAACTGTACTCATCTTACTTTATCCACAAAACCAATCTCCAAGTAAGGTATCAAAAACGGGCCATCATATTAAGGGTTACAAGAGTAAAGGCGTGATTGTAACGATTCCTAAAAGCTCTTCTTTAGCAATCCTTACAATCACGACTCGAGGTATACTACAAATTTCAGTAGCATCTGTATATTAACAAGTGTCTCACAGACTGCCTTCATAAGAGTTTCTTTTGCAGCGATCGCATCAACTTTCTTTCAATTATTGTCAAACCAAATTAAGGTGTCCAGCTGCTAGCGTCAGTAGCGAGGACATATGGGTGCCTTTACAAAGAACCGGTATTTCAGAAAAATTTATTACTATTATCAAGAATTCTTACTGCAGAACCCAATCGTTTGTCCTTCACAAAAAAAACTGCTGGAAGTTTCCCAAGTGCTGTGCGGAGCAAGACATGATGCATATTGTCACCCTTGTTATTTTTAATGTTAATGATGTTCGAAGACCAATGTGTAGTGGATAGCGTACACTTTAAGAAAAAGCCAAACAAAAAACTTATACCAAATATGTGTCACATAATACCATCTAAAAAGACATGGTATTCACACATATTCATAGTATTGAATATCGAAGATTTGACTTAAATATTATACTAATTATCTAATGACTTCAGCAACATCTTTCCACTAATATATTTACTGTTTTCTACTAACTGCCAAGTTGTTAACATCTTAAAGAAGAACTTTTTTGACGCAATACTTCTGAAAAATATTTTAAAAGTTGTGCGAACCCAGTCTTAAAAAACAATAGTTGAAAAAATGAAAGAAAGAAAAGCTGTAAGATTGTAAAAGTGTTAAAATTTTTTTTGGAAATGGAAAACAAAAAACTTGATAATAATGACAAATGCCAGTGAATGACAGCTACATACCACGAATGATTTGTGGAAGGTGTAGCCTCGTACTATAGTATGAGCAATGCCATGGTTTTGATACAATGGTGTCCGTCCCTACATCGGGCTGTAGATTAGAATCTGCATGCGACTTAAGAGAGGTGTCTGTTTGGGCGACCACAGAGGTAATAAGAGTACTACGCGAAAGGCTAACCAATTCGTAGTCCTAATTTATTAAGATCACTAGAATTAAACACTATCCAGGATCTTCTTCTTTTAAGATTTTTAGTTGCAAAATTACAGAAGACTTTAAACTTATTATTGTCATTGTGTCATGTCACAAGAATTTTAGTTGAAAAATTAGTGATAACAAATAAAATTCTCTTTTGCTTTCGATTTGAAATTACCCTGTGGACAACAATAAACATTTTGTGTGTACTCTAGTTACAAGGTAGCGGTAAGTATGAAAGTAAATTTAATAATTTTCTTTTCAAAATATTATCCGAGATTTAAGTTTATGGTAAACCTATGAATCTTCAACGAGATGATGAAGATGTGCCGTTCCCGTCGAAACAGAGGATATTTTATAGCACTGAATTTCTAAAGTAGAAAACTTCATTTAAACATAGAAGAGAGAGCGTTAAGCACTTAATAAAGCTATCAATTCCGTTAGCTACAAGATAATAGGATATAAGAGTGGTCGTACATTCCAGCGATAACAAGCTTTGTGGTGGTCAACAACCAGTTTGAAGATGGAAAACTGTTTACAGAATAATTTTCTGTTATTTAATAGACTCATATTTTCTGAATAGATTCGAGTCATACTAAAGTGTGTTACCTGGCCAATGAGCCAGAAGACAATAAATAAGATCTCCTAATGACGTTAACAAGTTCCATCAGACAACGCGAAAAGGTTAATGCGATTATAATTTCTACACTTGAATACAGATAGTACAGATAAATTGCGATGTAGCACTTGTAGAGATCAAATAACATTCGATTTACTTGTGCTTCTTAAAATAAAATTCCTTAATTGTTTCAATCAAAGTCCGGTCAAATGTAGACCACAATTGTAGAGAAAGACAAGTATGGAAATAAATTCTTTTTAATATCTATGATAGGTACTTCTTAGCTAAGACTCAATATATACTAGAATTGCAAGAGTAATAAATTCCTACAGATAATGCCATTACAAGAAAGCCTTATTTTATTATATAAGGAGACGTTAAAGACCTACTAAATTAGAGCTTTGCGCATTCTCCGGTATATCATATTTGCGTACAGTTCTAACATTTAGATTTAGTTGGTGCTGTAGTAACGATAAAAAGGGGGAAGGTGAACGAAAAAAGCAATCCTTTCATGTTAAAAATTATACTGTGAGAACTCTTTAGCCGAACTAATTTTTATCTAGGCACAAAAGGTTATAAAATTATTTGGAGAAACTTCAAGTTTTAGCAGAGTTTTTGGACGAATATTTTTTACCATTCTCTCTCTGTCTAGTTCCCGTAATCCCTTATAGGGCGGGAGGAAAACTTCACCCGGTTCGAGACAACGATTGCAAGTGGACCTACAATTGACGGGCTGAGAGTAAAAGTGACCTATTTATAAGGTTCGGGCAAAAGTGGCTTAGAAAATGTTCCGCACAAAAACGAATCGCGTGAGATTCCGGGCAAAAACGAATCGTAGAAAATTTCCGGGCAAAAACGACTTAACTACTTAACTGCATTAACTTTGCATTACTTTTTGTAGTTAAATCGTTTTTGCCCGGAAATTTTCTACGATTCGTTTTTGCCCGGAATCTCAGGCGATTCGTTTTTGCGCGGAACATTTTCTAAGCCACTTTTGCCCGAACCTTATAAATCGGTCACTTTTACTCGCAGCCCCTCAATTTAAAGTGAATTCCGAACCACTGGCATTTTCTCTGCAAACCCCATGGCTTTTTTATTGTAATTTGTCGTCAGCAGAAAACAACCATGGGTCGCCGCGCGTGGGATTCCAACCTGGGACCTCCAGATTCTCCCTTTAGTACTTTTAAATTGTTGAGATTACGCTGAAGGATTAGGACGGGACCCGCATTAAGTTCTGAAGGTGATAGATTGGTTGTGAGAAAAAGCATAATGATCAGAATGAAAACAGCAGAAGACCTTCGTACAGAGCTTTTTGAACTGAATAATACTAATTTGTCAGTTGATACTGCTTATTATCTTTACAATAATAAAACTTCTAGGTCTAAGAGGTAGAAGGTCTACAAAAAAAGCCGTTAATCCGTTAATTTCTACCAAAATCAATAGCATGCTTAAATTGGACAAAGCAATAGAGGAATTTGACTTCGTAACATTTGCGGAAAAGATTCAATCATGTACGGCGCCTAACCAGAGATTTGAGGAGGGCTACATCCCATCGCCGAGAAGGGTAATGGGCTTAGGATGTTGTTCATATCACAGTGTGAGCAAAATTCACTTTGTTGATTGTTATGTCAATGTCAAGTACAGTTTATAAAAATAATTTGTAATAAAATATCTTCTGTAATTTACAGAGGAACACACGAATTTCTTAACCCTCATGTGAACTGGCCCAGCAATAGTCCCTATTAAAACTTGATTGAACATTTGTTATTATAGCTTGATTCCAATTCCAAGAAATTATAATTTCAAATTACTAGGTATAGGAATTTTTAATTAAATCCTTTAATTCCTAATTACAAAAAGTAATTAAGGAATTAGAAGTTTTATTTCTTTAAATATTTTAACCATTACATGCATTTTAATACCATAATAATAATTAATTATAAATTGGCAATTTTTTTTCTTAAATACTTTGATTTATTTCTGCATTATTATATATAAAATTTGGCAAAAATTTATATAATTAAAGTTCCCCTTAAGGAACAGGAGCTTTTAAAAATTTTTGTCTGACAAAGGTTACCTAAATTTTATTTTTAACTAAAAAATCAAAAGGAATTTGTATTTTTGACCAAAGAAATATAAATAAGCAAATAATTTTTATTTGTGATTGGCAGCTACTATTTGTTATTGTACAAGAGAGCGAGACATTTTACCATAAAAAGGATTTTCAGTAATTATATATATTTTTTTGATTTGTATGTAATAATATTTATTTATTGATAAGTCACACAAATTGTCAAAATATGTTTTGTATTAATACGTCGAAATTAAAGATCGTCAAGTCGAACCAGTGGGTTATATTACCGATAATATCCCATGTCTCAACAATAGCCCTCATACAAAAGAACAGAGCTATCGTTGCTTTCTGAATCCCCTCCTGTAAATTCGGCTTTCAGCTAAATTTTTTATCCAGGATAGGGCCCACATGCCCAAACGGGTACCGTTAAGGAACGTAGGGTCTTAAGAAGAATTTTGTATGAAGTCCCTGAGCAGAAATTATTTAACATCCCACCCGGCATCTAGGGTTTACCAAGCCGTAAACACAGTGGTTGCTCTATAATGATATAGAGGTGGTTCTCTGGATTTTGAATGGGATCAACTTGTGAAGCTACTGTTTAAGGGATCGCTTCGTGTAAAGATACTTCCTCATGTGCAAGAAGAAATAATGTTAAAGTGGTGTTTCGAATAATGATAGTGATATAAAGCGAATTTCAACAACAATAATCGCCAAAAATTGGGTTGAAGGACAAGGTATAGAGCTTTCATATTGACCTGTTCAATTTTCTGAACTAAACCTAATAGAGAATGTTCTTATAGACAGTAATTTTTAACTTAATAAAATGATAATGGAATTTAGCTGATCTATTCGTTACACGGAAATTAATAAATTACAAGACCCGCTTTTATTTATTGCAAATTTCAAATGTCTTATATCGTTTTTCACTTTTGTGATATATTTAAGCAGTTCAGGAACATTTTTAGGAAAAACTGGAGCAAAAACTTAGAAAAACTCAAAAAAAGTACGGCAGCAATTCAACAGAGAAAGAAGAATTTGGATACTTAAGTTGGGTGGGCCCTTCATACATCACTTTAGAAAATGTACAAAATAAAGAAAAGAAATAAAAATTGCTAAATTACAGAAGTATTCAGAAGATACTCGCGAAAGAAAAATTTATAAAATTCTGGCCGTTGCCAAGCGGTAGGTTTGCTATAAAGTCAATAAAAAGGTGAACAGATTACGCCCTCAAGGGGGAATCTTATCCCCGCACTTGTTGAGCCTATTTTTGGATGACCAATTTACAGAGATGACTAAGCTGGGTTTCTACACTGTTGGGTTTTCCGAAGACATTGCTGTACTTATATAGTGAAAGTTCTTAATCATTATTTGTGAGCTACATACAACAGAAGTACCAAACGTGACTGGAAAATGGTGTACAAAAAGGAATTTATCCATAAATCCAGACAAAACAACTGCGCTTCTCCTTACAAAGAGAAAAAAGATCGAAGGCATGAAGAGTTTAAAGATCTTCAATAAAAAGTTAAGATCAGCGGACACTGTTAAGAACTTAGTTATTACTCTTGACACTAAGCTAAGCTAGAAGGCACAATAAAATCAGCAAAACCATTTTTTACGATGTGGCCAAAGGCTAGGGGACAACCCTCCGTCTCCGTCCTCCACCATAATTAATTCCTGATATGGTAAAATTTTCTGGTGGAAGGGCACTCTACTAAGCATAGCTTAAAATAAATTTTGAAAAATTCAAAGGATGGCGTGCTTAGGGATTACAGGAGCCATGCGAACCATTCCAATTGCATCAATGACAGCGACTCTTTGCCTTACTTGAGTCAGGAAGAAGCTCGACAGTCTGTGACGCAGTCAGTCAAACTTTGGGCACTTGTTGATCTGAAAGAATCTAGTAGATTTAGAACGCACGATTCAGATGATTACGGATAAAATGATTCCAAAAGTAAGTTTTACAAAACATTTCTGAGTCGTGCTTCCCATTAAAGAAGAATGGGAAGAAACTCTGAAGAATCTCACCACTCCACAGCTCTATTTGGGATACTGTTGGCTCATTGCAAAACCATAACGCCGGCGCTGGTGTATATGGTGGGGCGGAAGAAACCATTGTCTCCGGGGCTTTGGGAGCTTCTATACTGTCTTTTAAGCATATTATAAAATATGCGCACCCTATTCAAGATAGTGACAAGGTCGAGATGAACGCTATCATGCGCTCCGACAGTAAGGCAGCACTAATGGCTCTCTCATTTAATGGGTAGAGCCGGAACGTGGTCATAGAGGAGTGAGAGGTAGTGAGGGAGCCGACAATCTCGCTAAAGAAAGAGAACGAGACAATATTCTGTAGCCTGTAGAATAATCCTATGTAAACCCTTTTATCATATCTGTCTAAGAAATAAGTTGTACGCAATTTCATGATGGCTGGTCTGGTCACGCCAAACCATTTTCAAAACTTTAAACGCGTTTTTTTCGAAACCAAGTTTTTTAAGTTGACTTCGATATATAATTATTGTTAGAATACAACAAACTTGAGTTTGTTCGCAGACATGTGATTCTCTCCGTGACCTGCGCCATTTGTAGAGTTTTTGGAATTATGACTTAAACCAGGTCAAAGCGGTACCCACACTGATCAGGTGTGATCAAGCGCGGATTCGCTTTTTGTTGAGTATGACGAAGGGGGTAGGGTGGCATGGCGAGAATTTTTATACGAGTTACCCCTCTTCCAGGAATTCGTTCTGATTTTAAATGAAACCAAAATTGGATAAAACAATATTTCATCCTCTCATTTATAAACTTATTAAAAGATTTTTGGTATACGGACGTTGCCAAAAACAAATTTGATGCGTTTTTGGAAAAATCAATTGTTTTTTACTTCCCTCACATAGTGTGATTGTTGAACCTTTTTTTACTTACCCCAATGAGTGGGGTGTCAATCGATACATCTCCTAAAATGCAAAAGTGTTTCAGGAGCTATTGATTCAATCGCGAGATATTTGCTTGCAAAGTCGTTTTCAAAACGACTATTGATGCAAAATATCTGCAAAAATTCCTGAATGTAACCCTTAGTTAGTACTTCCAATGAGAAATATAACGAACACTGTAGCAAAAATAGTTTATGAAAAATTTAGAAATAACTCAATGGAAGCCTATCATGTTTGTGTTCAACATGGTCTTAACCAATTTTTTATTATATTTTTAATTGGAAGAAAAGGCAATGAAGGTGTTGACAATGGCGTACATTGTCAACACCTTCATTGCCTTTTCGGGCTCATAAGACGGGAGAAAAACAGAAAATGGTAAACTATTCTACTTGCGTGGCGTTCTGCTTAGGAAATTTGACAGTACGATCGTACGAGTAATTGACCTGGAAAGAGTAGGGGCTGGGAGAGACTTGAAGCTCTTCTATCGTGCGTTGTAATATGTCTATAAAGAATCAGGCTAGCAATTTCGTTAGAACAATGGCCGTGGAAATAGTGGTAGAATTGCTTAACACGCCATAGAAGAGTGAAAGATAACCGACATTCCGTCTATGCTTCAGGGTGTCAGTGTTCTCAGATATAGTGGAGTCGCAAATAAGTTTCACAGTCAATTCAATTCAATTTTTATTAACCGCGGTAACGTAGGAAGGTAAATTAGTGGAATAGACAATTTTAAAGTTTCTGTTTTGTGTTAATATATTTATCTAACGTAGACAATGCTATATGTACAGCCTCTGCCCAAATATGTGATTTATATTCCAGTGCAGGTCTGATAATGGGACTTCTTACATCTCCGTAGAAAACTCAAGCATTTCATCGCAAATATATGATGAATTAATATTGAATTCTAATCTAAAAATAATGCTGATCAAATATTTAATATCTTATTTATGATAAAACTTAATTATTTAGAAAAATATATTTTTTATAATGCGAATTTTTACGTTTTGTAGAATAATTAAGAACATTTATTCGAAAATTAAGTAAATTCTTCAACTGTATCCCATCGCTCCGATTCAGTATAGTAATTTTTGCAGTGATTGCAGCTATTGCCCTCCCTGAACCCGCGCCTGTGTAGGTTCGAGTTCTGCCGACGGCAACCCATACATACTTGTTACCGCTTACAACAGATAACGCATCACGGCTACATGAGTTTGCAGAATAATAGAATTCGTTCTGAATTAACCTTACTATATACTCACAATGTTTGACATCAAAGCGGGTTAAGTTCTTCTTTTACAATTGTGTTTTTTTTTGTTTTTTTTATACGATGTGGCCAAATCCTAGGGGACAACCCTTTGATGCGTTTAGCATGGTTTTGGCCGGGAGGGAATTAGGGTAAGGGAAGTGAGGAAACTTGAGTCTTGTATTTGCATTGCTGCGAGCTAGACAACAGCCCAGAGACGGAGTGGATTATTTTACTTTCTTAATAAAAGCTCACGGGGTCATCTGGTCTCGAACCCGGGACCCACGGCATGTTGGGCTTGCCGCTCAACGTATTGATCCAACGTATTGGACATGAATTCTAAAAGGGCTTACGAAAACTAGAGATACATACGGAAGGTTTTTAAGAATTCTTAGTGACGGCAGGTAATCTATTTATAAAATCTTGGGAATTAAAATTACGACAAATTTAGTCCCTAAACATGGCCTACACATATATTTTCTTAATAGTATTCATTTCATTAAGCAAATGCATGTGTAATTCATTGTTAAGGACTAACATGTAATTTTAGTATGCAAATAAAGAGTATATCAGATAATACGAAAAAATAGTTACTAGCAACCATTTTCTTCCTGTTTTTTATTGATCGCCATGGATCATAAAGATTACAATTGCGGTAATGTGTTAAAAACTCTCATGAATCGTTTTAATAGTGGTTTTCAAGAATTCTACATTCTATGTGACATTTTTTAGCATTATTTTTAAAAACGTTATCATAATTTTTTTATGGTTAAGTCGAAGCAGACCACTTTCTATTTGGGTCCTTTTTTGTCCCTGGGTCGCCACCGGTGGGGTTCGACCTGGGATCTCCTTGATGTAAGGCCGACGTGGTATAATTATTTAACCGACGACGACACGTTATGATATTTGATACTAGGAAGAGTTTTAAAAATACTTATTAAAGAGAAGATAAAGTTATTTTTGCAATAAAATATTAATTTTTTTGCTTGAACTATTTAAACAAGTTTTACCCACATTACGTCGGATCCTTTCGTGATAATGATATTGCAAGTGCAGAGAGCAGAGAGTATTACCGACGTATCCGCCCTATTATGTAGGAAGCATATTTGAAATTGGAAAAAAGCTATTTTTTGCGTAAAAATGATTTTTACTTTTCTTAAAATTCAACCAATTTTGGGAAAGAAACCAATTCTAGATTTTGTAAAAAAAATATTAGAGAATAATGATATAGAGGTCGTCAGCCTGACTAATGCTGGATAAATTTCATCTGTATGTTAAAAGGAATAGCATTTTTTTATAATAGGCACATTTATGGAAAATGATTTGCAGGTGCAGAAATAATTTGGAAAAAAGTCCAATAGCAAGAAAATTAGTGTAATATTTATCTGAAAAATCGTATGCAACAAAATAGAAAAATACAATACTGTTTGGTTTTTTCCTATATAATTTTTTTAATGTGAATCTTCTAATAAAAGTAAAAACGTGTAAGTAGGTAGTATAACCAATAATATAATAATTTAGGTTCACGCCGCCGCTAATAAGGTGCTATAGGTACCGCGTAGAATAACAATTCGTATCAGGAGGATTGGGAGTGATTAAATAATTTGGAAAACCATAAATTACGTGATTTTTCTATTACAATTCAGAGATAAGAAGCTGGCGATTGCAAAATTTTAATTCGCAAATTTTTTCAAGAACATCTGTGGGTCTGACAAGACGTTGACGTCATTTAACCAAAAATAGAAAACGAGACGATCACAAAGCAGAAAGTTTTAAAATTTTTTTAATACTTACTCAGCCAGAAAAGTCCATGTTGAGAAATCCGCAGTGTGTGTGTGTGTGTAGTCTTTTTTATCATTAACGTACCAAGTTAATTCCAGTGCGAGTGGGCGGCGCATCCTTGGGCCTCTTCATTAGGAAGGTGTTCCTGCTGGTCTCTCGAAGGATTGGAAGATTTGCAGCAATTACTAATTTCTTCTTAAAGTGCTGACATGTCGGAAGACTACGAAATTATTCCCTTTTGCTAAAAATGGTCTTATCACTAACACTGGATGATCTTTGGTTTCGTGTGAAATTAAAAAGCAAACGAAGAGGGAGGTTCAACTCATTTTTCTTTCTTTTACCCAAGCCTGTCCAAGATTTCTTTTTGTGTAGTGTGGATTAATCTCAATGTTTTAATTTGTTGGTTACTCACTGGCGATCAGACGTAAAAAACAAGATCGCAATAAAACTTAGAAAAATTGTTTATTGGTTGAAGTGCGCAATTCGAACTCCACTTTGAATTTTACTGTGTTGGGTTGAGTTTTGGGTGTAAAAACATAAACCTTGAGTAATTGGATGAGACTGGCACATGATATCACAAAATTTCAAATTCAAATATTTCTTGATTCGCTGCGTAAATTTTATATAACTGATTGCAGTCAAAACAAGTGGGATTTTTTATATTATATTAAAAACCTCTTTTGCGGAACATAAATCACTTGTTCGCGCTGTTTTCTGTATCACGATTATCACTAGTGATAGCGGGCAGTTTGTTTTACAAAAATTAACTAGAAATATTAACCGATAATTGGCAGCTCCGTTCACATAGCCGCGGTCGCCTTTAGTTTAGTTTCACGCTAGTTAGATTTTTACGAGTTGTCGAAACTTTTGACTCGTCTAATTGTCAGTGATGGTGTCGGTGGTCGGTGCCGTTCACGTTAAAATTGTTCACCAATCACCATCCACTCAGCCCGGAAGATTCGCTTTGACTAAGTAGCCCCCGTCAGATTTACTTCAACCGAACTGGGCTGAAGCGCTGAAGCTCTAGTTCGACTACGGAAGTTTAGCTCAGCTTTCCTGCGCTGGTACTGCTGCTGTTGGTCGCTCATTTTCTTCTTTTTTTTTTTTGCTCCTCTGGTGTTGAACTCATAGAAAACCTGTATATCAACGTAAATGGGGAATTGTGCAGATACATCGACTTGAGTGTATTTTGGGGCCACATTTTACCTCCCAGTCTCATTCAATACAGTCAAACCCGAAAGCTTTTACTTGCCGGCTTTTCATGCTAAACTAAAGCATTTTCGTGAGAAAAGGTCGGAATCGGATGGAGATAGAGCACACGAAGCTACAACGCTTTCGCCACCGCAGCGTAGTGCCATAGTGCCATGGAGATAAGTTGCCCCATGACTACATCGAGCCCCGACTCGACTATGACAAACGGTTAAGTGTTGAGCGTGCCGCATAGAAAATTTTCAATACGACACGGCACTTTACGCTAAGGCTTTTTTTGGCTTAAAATCAGAGAATACTTTAATAGTGTGGGAATTTTTCCGAAAGAAATTTGAACCGCTCGCAAGTGAATAGGTGGTCTAGATAGACGATGTAGTAACTAAGCTAACTGTCACGAGGGAATTACCCTAATTAGGCTATTAAAATTGATAATTGAAATTATCACCCCAGAACTAGCAGGTAACCGGTAAAGCTGAGTTGACGTACTCCAATCGACGAACTTTGAATGCCAGGTACTTCAGGTAGGCATAGACGTATGTTTGATAAGACAATGCGTGTCTGATTAAATTACAAAGACTCGCCTTACTTATTTTTCAAATTTTGCATAACTCAACTCTACGGGAACGATGATAACTTTGTCGTGTCAGTGACTCGTTTGGCACATGTTAAAAACGGGAAAAAGCGTCCTTTGCTTACACTCTAAATTAACCGCGTTGAAGATGAGACAGTCTCTGGTGGGCAATGTTAATTTCCCTTGTTTGAGCGGGTGGTAGCAATGTGTGGACTTTTGGGCTTTACACTTCGCAAGAGTCATTTCATTATCTCATGTTTACCTTGGCAGCAGGTAAAAATATCTACTCTCATCATGTAGCGCCATATTACTCCTTTGTGACTTGTGAGTCTGACCATGGGAAAATGTTAAATTTCTCGTCTAATTAAAGGTGGTCAAAGGTAGATTTCGCTTCTTAAAATTCTCATTTAAACTCAGTCCACGATTTGCAACTTTTGAAATTTGCGGTACAGGTTCATGTCGACAGAAATATTTATGTTTAAAATGAATTATTTTACCTTTTCTATATTTTGATATCATTGCAGTGTTAAGGTAATATAATAATAACACCCCGAATAAAAGTGATTGAGTTGGTATATTCACGCCCAAAGCAAGTACATATGTTAATATTTTTAAAAGTATATAGCGAAGAAATGCGCTCAGTAGTATTATGCATGTTCCCGCTACACGCCCAAAAATTGAAAGATAGGCCCGCCACGGGTATGCACGCTGCCGCTACAAGCACAAAAATCTAAAAATACGCCCGACATAAATGCATGCTTCTGTTACTTCGTTCTGGCTTTAACATTAAAATTGGCTTTGATATTATAATTGGTCCAAATCGCCAAGTCAAGACAATAATAATAATAACAATTACCTGAAATTTGTTATTTTTATTCTTAAATATTTTCCAGTTTCAGATGTAATCGTTATTAACCCGAGTAAAAATAAGATTCAATTGCACGAACGTTGTCGACTACTGCGGAGATAGTTTTGTTATTTCAGACGTCGGTCTCGAATTCTACGAAAATAATTTTATTATTTTCTTTTCAAATTTTAGTCTAGAAAAAGTGTGTGCTTGGTTTGGACTATTTTGTGCATATTTTATTGATACATACGTGCCTGCAGCGGGCTCGCATTTGGAAAAGTATAAGTTTTGCTAGGGCGTTCCGTGCCTCATTTGAGTGCTATTCAGGCGTTTTTACCCTGTGTGCCTGTTTCCGGCTAGGAATGGGCGAGTCTTATATTTACTCGGAAATTTATTAAAAAGCACAATTGAGATACAAGAACTTATAGATATATATAAACTTTAGCATTAGAATAACAAAGAAAGATGATAAAAAAGGGTAAGAGTACTTAAAAATCAAAAAGATAGCTAATAACAAAAGTACTAAAAGAAGAAAAAATACATAGTAAGAATAAAGTTAATAACGTAAGAAAAGTAAAAACAAAATAAGCATTACAATTATGCATGTTAACTGAATTTTGGGATTGTATAAAATATTCTAAAGCCCTTGTGTTGAAGTTCCGGAGAGTAATAACTTAGTGCGACGAGATGAAAGAAACCTAATATGTTCTTTAAGGGGCTAGGGGTAGTCAGGAGCGTGAAAAATGAGTATTTGAATAATTTTTTTTTTCAAAGTAATTCAATTTATTTTATAAAACAAATAATACAAAGTTTTTATATTATGTTTGAACTTTATTATTAAAAAAAAATTTTTATTGTAGACCAAGTTATTGCCATACATGTTGGACCCCGTCACACAAGTCGTGCTTTGCAGTGACCATCATCTAAAATCAATTAACCAAAAAATATATTAGTTTAATAGTCAATCTAGTGTTTGATCAAACCTTTTTTTGAAAATAAACAAATTGGCGACTGCTGATTATTTACTCGCGGATTTTCAAGGAAAAAATCATTAGTCTATTGTTTATAAAAAACAAAATCCTTCGATCAGGCACTAGTTTTTTATGCTTTCACTAACTATATAAATTTTATTCAAATTCGTCGGGTGGTTTTTAAATTACAGTGGTCACGACTTCTGGGACGGGGCTTATGCTTTCGAGATAACAAAATCCGACCACTCGTCGTAAGATGTTTAAAAAGCTTCCATCATATTCCTCGCGATGGGTGGCTTTAAAAGCGCTGCACGTTAAGTTAGTTATGACGATGAAGAATAGCAAAGAAGGGTTCCGATAGTTCTCCTTGATAAAATAAGTGATTTAAGGTTTCTCCTACACCCATATGTGCTCGTGTGGAACGCTGTCAAATGTCTTCTCAAAATCGACGAACTTATAATGTAATAAGTTCTATTCTGCGGATAGGTTCGTGATATTGTTCATTGTTGAGAGTGCGCTTGATTGTTTGTTTTAGTTATAGTTTCTCGGATCGCCTTTTTTGGAAATCTTAACAATCTCGTCATTTTCATTTCATTGATTAAGTCTCGATTTCCCAGTATTTTTGGATTACGGGAAGAAGGATATCAGCTTCAGCGGTGGCATTCGCCTTTAGCAATTCCGCAGATATTTCGGCTATCTCTGACGCCACCTCCAACCTTATCGGAGGTCTGATGCTTATGGTTGCCAAAGTAGGCCGTTCTTCAGGCTCCTTTTATTAAAAATAATTCGAAGGCTTCTACTGAGTCTTCAAAGGCCCACCTAGAATAACTGCAGAAAAATCAGTCATATTCAGAGACGTCCGATTAACAAACAAAGACATATTCTATTACTAGTTGACGATTGCCCTTCAGTTCAGTAAAAACGCAATAAATTTTATCCTTAGTAAGACTTACAGGTTTCGAGAGATATAATCGGATATCATTTGCATAAATATGAAATTGAAAATACTGAACTGTAGAAAAAATGACATAAATGATTATTGAAAATAGTAGTAGTCCAGGAATAGAACCCTGAGGTACCCCCGAGGTAATAGGCAGCAATGTGGATAAACGACGATTGAAAAAGGCGGCTTGGCAACGTTGTTTTAAGGTGGGTCCACACGATAGATACTTTTGTTCGCACAGATATCTGTACGAACAAAAGTATGTATCGTGTGGACCCACCATTACTCCAAAAAATACGCAAAATACATGCTTACTTCCGACTTTCATGCATACCTCCGACTTTTCTAATGCACCGACATTTGTCTGTACTGCTTTGTTGCACAGACAAAATTCTATAGAAGTTTATGGAAGTCTGTGTCATGTGGACCCACTATTATGTAATTAAAGACAAGTGAAGTAGCTTGGGAACTAAAATTAAAATTACCCGTACGTTTAGAGCAAAGCATTCGATGATCCATAGGCTTTGTTAAGAATTTCACGAAATATTTCTCCATCTACGCAGTTGGTATCTCTCTGCGACAATTTCGGATACGACGGTGTCTCTCACAGATTTGATTTTTTAGAAATCTTTACTGTCACTGCGGGAGGACGCTTCTGCACCCCTTGTAAGCGAGCGCGTTGATAAAATTTCGCATATCACGATTCATACTTCTTTGGATGCCATTTTGTAGAAAACAGTATGCACTTCTAAGATTTTGTTTGCGTGCATTATCATTAGCAGTATTAATGCGGATTTTGATTCCTTCCCTTCTTGAATTGTAGATCAGTTGACGTCATTCTTTAAGGGCCTTACGTTTTCAGTACCACAGCTCCTGCAACATTTCTTCGCCCTCTTTAATTTTTGGTCGATGGAGTCGTTGGTGAATAATTACGTATTCGCAAGGGTTTAATAAAAAAAATATTATTTTTATTTTAAACTTTATATTGAAAAATTTTACAAACAAAAACGAAACAAGATGAGCTAAATTTCTTTACTCCTCCCCAGCAGCCAGGCAGCAATTTAGTTTTTATTTATTTGTTGGATCCCTTCATACTTAATCGAAAAGTAAATGTTACTCGACGAAAGTAGTCTCAAAGCACGGATCTAGGCAATTCTATCTATGTTACTGTGAAAACCCAAAATTTATGACAGGGGGCGGGGGGGGGGGGGGGGGGGGGGGGGGGGCAATCTCAGGGTGATTCAAAAATTTGCTATTTTCATGGCATGTACATCAATATTTTATTTTTAACTTTTCATCTACCCAACACAGCGACATTAAACAAACCCCAAAAACCGACTATGCCAAGGATCTTCCCAAGAATTTTGATCTAACTTCTACCATTGCAGGTGCAGTCACTTCCAAAAGTTAAACAAATGTTGCAATTAAATAAACTTCAGCGATATACCAAATTTTCTCCCAAAAATTTATGTAATTAATACACCTGTTTTTTTATTTTTATTAAATTTCTCGATTTTTAATTATTCCAAAAAGATACAACAGCTAGAGAAAGTATGTAGAAAATTATACGTAAAAAAAATTTTTGCGGAATATTATAAAAATCTGCAATTTAAAGAAATTAAACACAAATTAACTCTAAAATGCTTTTTATTGAGTTTGAAGTTATTACTATTAATCTTAGAATATTATATTAATCTTATATATTATATGTATTGTAGTCAGCCTTTGGGTCGGACTGGCCACAGAGTCCGGATGGCGATTGGCACGCGGAAGCTAGCCTACGTGGGCCCCCGCTTAATACTGCATTCATATAGGTTGTTCTACAAACTAAGGACGAAACTGAGTCTAATTTCGGCTCGACATTTTTTGCACATTCTAGTTTTTTTTAGCCTTTTTGTTAAGTGGAACAGTCAAAATATTTATCTTTATAAATTTTCTTGCACACAAACAATATTTCAATATAAACTTCTCAGGATCCTGGATAGTTCTCAGTATCTCAGGTCTCTATTTGACAGGATCCTGAGACCAGGTTCCTGAGAATTTTTAAATAATATTAAAAAAAACATTGATTAAAATACATTTAACCAAAAATAAGCCTTGGTCACATTATTTCGTAAGTAAATATCTTACCAGGATTCTGTGAACTCAATCGTGCATAAAAATCTTAAAATACGCTCGACATAAATGCATTCTTCTGTTACTGCGTTCTGGCTTTAACACATTCTGGTTTGACTCACCACGTATAGACGCGTATTCACCGTGCGGGTCATCGGCCACGTGATATTAAAATTGGTCCAAATCGCCGATCACTCACAAGGTGAGTCATTACAATAATAATGGTAACAATTACTTGAAATTTGTTATTTTCATTCTTAAATATTTTCCAGTTTCAGATGTAATCGTTATTAACCCGAGTAAAAATAAGATTCAAATGCACAAACGTTGTCGACTACTGCGGAGATAGTTTTCTTATTTTTATTCTCGAATGAATTAATCTACGAAAATAATTTTATTGTTTTCTTTTTAAATTTTAGTCTAGAAAAAATTTGAGCATACCGTATTTGGTTTGGACTATTTTGTGCCTTTTTTTGATACGTACCTGCAGTGGGCTCGCATTTGGGAAATATTTGAGTGCTATTCAGGCGTTTTGGCACTGTGCGTGCCTGTTTTAGGCTATGAATGGACGAGTCTTATTAAAAAGCACAATTGAGATTCACGAACTTATTGCTATGTGCAAACTTTAGCATTTGAAATACAAAGAAAGAAGATAATAACAAGTAAGAGTAATTAATAACTGAAGAAGAAAAAAATATATAGCAAGAATAAAGTTAATAATGTAAGAAAAGTATCAAAAAAAAAAAAAAAAAGCATACAAATTATGCATAATTAACTGAATTTCGGGATTGTATAAAGTATTCTAATGCGATGTTATTATGTTATGCTCCTCAACTCTAATATTGGCGATATCCCTCAATATCTCCCAATTGACGTTGCTTTAGAGGCGTTCTATTCGGAAATACCCCCTCTTCCCTCTTCTTCCTCGTAAAAACTACTCCTCATCAACCGTATGATACGACAAAGAATTAGGCTCTCTTCGCAACAGCAGAAATAAACGTTGGCAAACTTTTCTTCTAACCCAGACTGAGTCTGACTATTCTTCCTATCTATCTGCTTATACCTCTTTTTCTGAACGTTGTGATACCCTGTACCATGAGTACCTCCAACGGATGGAAACTAGCCTCATATCGAACCCCAAGCGTTTTTATAACTTTATTAATTCCAAGAAGACATCCAATGGTTACCCTTCCACCTTAAAGCTCGAGAATACCTCTTCGTCTGATCCTAAGGTTATCGCTAACCTCTTTGCACACTTCTTCAGTAAATCTTTCAGCGACAATTCTCTACAACCCGACCTTAACTATTTTGCATTTTTTGACAAATGCACTCAAACTTCGTTTACATCTTTTGACCCTGATCCTGAACTAATCGCAGCCAGTATTAATGGGCTTAAGGACAACTTTCACCCAGGTCCGGATGGCATTCCGGCCATCGTTCTGAAAAAGTGTCCCATGCATCTAGTTCAACCCCCTACTTTGCATTTTCGTCTCTCGGTCACTCAAGGGGTTTTCCCTCAATTATGGAAAAATTCGTGTATTATTCCCATCTTCAAAAAAGGCTGCAAGAACGATGTGTGCAACTACAGACCCATCGCTAAATTATCATCCATACCTAAACTATTCGAAAAATTGGTCTATGATTTCATGTTCTTCCACTGTAAGTCTATCTTCTCCCTCTCCCAGCATATCTTCCTCAAAGGAAGATCTGCAACCACTAACCTTACTGACTTCGTCTCCAAAACACTATGTGCCCTGGAAGGAAGGTAAAGATGTTGATGTTATCGCCACCGATTTTAGTAAAGCCTTCGAAAAGATCTCCCATAACGTTATCTTGTTCAAACTTGATCGTCTAGGCTTCCCCCCCCCCCCCCCAGATTCATCTCCTGGATTCGATCCTACCTCAACAACCGTCGGTACAATATTCTTTTCAGCTCATCCATTTCTAATCCTATTGTCGCTCGTTCCGGCGTCCCTCAGGGCAGCCACCTCGGCCCATTGATTTTTATCCTTACAATAAATTATGTTGAATGTGTCATCAAACACTCAGAGCTGTCCATTTATACTGATGACATGAAAATAATCAAACATATCTCCTCCACAAC
This sequence comes from Leptarthrus brevirostris, assembly GCA_964036015.1. Taxonomy (NCBI): domain Eukaryota; kingdom Metazoa; phylum Arthropoda; class Insecta; order Diptera; family Asilidae; genus Leptarthrus; species Leptarthrus brevirostris. Next base: position 112,488,511 of record OZ038372.1, on the reverse strand, counting down.
CGACTCTGTTCTCCTGGATAAAGACCTCGATTCATTCATCACATGGTGCATGAAAAACTTTCTAGAGCTCAATGTATCCAAATGCCAGTCCATCTCTTATTCCCGCAAGCGTCTTACACCCACCCCGAGAGTCTATATGTTAACCGACGTGCCACGGTAGGGACCGTTACCTCTTTGTGTGACTTAGGAATAATCTGTGATAGTGAACTCATTTTCCGTTCCCACATTGACAGCATAAAAAAGTGCTAACTCCGCGCTAGGGTTTGTGAAGCGCTGGTACAGAGAGTTCTCCAATCCTTATGTTTCCAAATCTCTCTACGTTTCCTTCGTTAGACCTCTCCTTGAATATGCCAGCCAGGTATGGTCCCCTACACAAACAACTCACATTAATAGGATTGAATCTGTCCAGCGTAGGTTTATTCGCTTCGCTCTACGTGATCTTCCGTGGGTTGACAGATTCAACCTTCCACCCTATAAAAAACCGTCTGAAACTGATCGACTTACAACCTCTAATCAAACGTCGTAATTTTTCCGACATTCTTTTCATTCATCAGCTATTAGCTGGTGTCATAGACTGCCCTTCAATCCTGCAGTCTTTACCCATCTATACCAACCCTCGCAACCTTAGGTCCACTCCCCTTTTCCGACTCGACCGCCATCGCACAAACTACGGTCAAAGCGAGCCAATTACCAGGATGTTACGAAAAGTCAACGAACTTTCCTCTTTTGACTTCCATCTGAGTAAATCATCCCTTCTCAAAGCCTTATATCTTGACCCCGCCCATCTTAATTCTTCTTCCTTACGCCTTTTGCCAGTATCTACTATATTTATAGCTCATATTGTAGCTTATACTTTTTATTTATTTATTATTACTTATCTTATAATAGTTTGTAGAATTAGTATTAAGTTATAGCTTGTATTTTTTGTATTTTTATGTAATAGCTGGTATTAAGCTTAAATAAATAAAAATAAAATAATCGAGGTAAAAATTATAATTTATTATTTTAAACATTATAACAAACAGTCTAAAACTAAGGTGGGTATTAAACTGTCTACCAAAAATTTGCTTGGAGAAAACCCACACGTGTTCATACATATCATATATTATATAATATATCCAATGCGTATATCGTTAAAATGTACCACATGGAATACAAGAAGTATCAATAGGCCTGTTAAAAATAATAATGCATTGGGTCTTTGCTGGATTCAGTAAAAGCATATAGTTTTCGCCCCGGAATTAATTCAAACTAGGTCGTAATATTGGTAGCAATATTATCGAGAGGACAAGGTAGTAAGAACTGGAAATCATCGCCATAAATCGACATAGAACAGCATTTACGAATACCTAGTATATCATTAATATTTAGGACAAACAATAATAGGCACAATATCGACCCTTGTGGAGCACCAATGAGTAGTGGTAACAATTAAGAGAAACATAAGTCAACTACAGTTGCTTGACTTTGATTTGTTAAATAAGACAATATTAAATAAGCCGCCCAGGTGGAAAAATAATAATGTGTGATATAGAATGAAATAATCAACATAGTCAAATGCTTTGGAAAAGTCAAGTAGGCGTCACATTTTGCAGCTCCGAGATTCAACATTGTATCGAACAGATTCAGTTAATTGTAAGGGAATTGAGACTGTGTTGTGTTTAGGTCTAAAGAGAGATTGTTGCTTGGCAATTAGACAATGCTCATCTAAATATACTTTCATTTGAAAGCGTTCAAGGATTTTTGAGAGTACTGAAGTATACTTATAGGGCGGTAATTTGGTAGTTCTAAAACTTCTGTTTTTTTTTAATTGGAATAACTTTAGCACTCTTCCATTAAGATGGAAAGAAGGAGAACATGATTGCAGTATTGAAAAATATGCAAAATAGATCCTAGAATATATGGGAAGATATCTAACAAAATGAACGTCAATTTTGTCAAGTGCAATGGAATTCACTCTTAATAAATTTAAAAATAAATATCATCTCATCTGGAGTAACATTTTTAAACGAGAACTGATCAAAACAGCTTAAGAGTAGCAGTATTATTATTAGAGTACTTATAGGATCTGTTGCGAGCGGAATTAACAAAATAGGCATTGAGATCGTAAGCGTCGGCAGACTTCACGTTATTTATTTATTATTTTATATCTGGAATAAGTTCAATCCTTCTAATGTTGCTTCAAACAGTTTTTCAGAGAGTTTTCGCAGGAAGGGTTTGGTAAAGTTGGTTGCGATAAAAACATATTTAAGCTTGCCGAATTGCTTTCAAAGTCTTTTATAATTGTTCTGTAGATATAGAACCCTATATTGTTCTCAAAAACTGTATGCAAAAAGAGTGTTCTGGAACAAATTCATTCAAAAAGTTGGTAATAAAACCATTGAAAAACTCTACTTGATACCTTTTATCCCGGCAAAAAAAAAGAGTTCCCGTGTGAGTGTGTGAAAAATTGTATAGAATATAAAATGGATGTGGATGCAGGTTTGTGTATGTATGTTTAACACCAAATTTGGTTCACAAGTGAATAACAATCTGGAAAAAATTTTGTGTGACCACTACGGCTGGAAGTTAGAAAGGAGGGACATGCAAAAATAATTGAAACAGATCGATATTAGTGTCGAATCCATAGTTTTCGGGATCACAGAGACGAAAAATTACACTACTGATCCGTAAGCTACTGATGGGGTAAGACACTCCTAGGAATCCTATGAGATGCTGAGGGAGTGATTTGTAAAGATAATTGAAAATGTTGGATGTTGGTGTCGAATTCATGGTGTTTGGGGTTGGAAAGATGAATAACGCCCCTCCCGATTTCGTTAGATACTGTGGGAATAAGACGCCGCTAGTGATGGGGGTGGAAAGGGAAGGATGCAAAAGCAATTGAAAATATCATAGGTTTCAAAATGTTTAATAAGATAACATATTATAATATGAAAAATATTAGGTTTAGAAATAAATTATGAGGAAAACAATTCGGAATTGCTTAACATAAGGCTTAAAAAAATTTCGTAGTTCTCACAATATACAATATATATATATATGTAGGTTGTCAGTTTCCATACAAAAGATAAGACAAATAAAAGTATAATGCTCTAGGAATTTGTAATTAACATTTTATTTTAAACTAGCTGCTCGTGCTCGGCCGTTGCACAGTGAGCGTCGTCTTTGATTATTATTACATGTCAGCCCCATCCCACTCTACCCCCTAGGGTGCTAGCAGCGTCATACCCCCGCAGTATCTAATAACATGGAGGTGTCACTATTCATTTCAGAGGCCCCGAAAACTATGGAATATGGATTCGACAGTAAAATTGGTAGTTTTCGATTATTTTGACTTGGGACCCCCTACCACTCTAGGGATGCTAGGCGTGTCTTTTCCCCAGAGTATATTTCCAGGCTGTAATTAATACATGTACCAAGTTTGGGTTATATTTCTCTAGAAATTCCAGAGTTAGGCTGGAGCATACACATCCGCATTCATGTTTTGACACTCAATAATAGCGTTTTGTTCGACTACTCTAGTAACATTAATTGTTAGCTTCGAAAATACTGAGTATAAATTCCTAGGTACCTTAAAATAATAAAATAAATAGACAAAAGTTAATTACCTTTATGTGCTATATATATTCAAGCCTAGAAAACAATGGCTATTAAAATCGGTTTGAGAAAATCTTTGCGGAAACACTGACAACATGCATAAATGCATAATTGTCCGCTCTTATCAGTTCCATAGGTTTCAAGCAAAAAATATTCACACATGAGAAAATTTGCAAAATTTAAGTTCTGTAACAATCAAGTCATACTCTCTCATTTGATATGCAAAAGAATTAATTTAATATCTTTTACCATCGTAATAGTCTCTCCTACATTCAGGGCTTCTTCAAGATATAAATAAACTAAATTAACTTTCTCGAGGTGAGGGGAAAGATGATTCTAATTATTAATATTCCATTAAGTCACGGAACCCTTAACACGACAGTTTACTTTATAGTTAAAAAATGCAGAAAATGTAAGGTGATGTCATGGTTTCCTGTCACCGTGTCGATTATATATTCAAATTAACATCCATGGTATCATTTTTGAGCGAACTACAAAAGAATTAAAATGATGCTAGATAGATAAAGGATTCTTGCTCACTTTTTAACATAAATCAGAGGTGAATTACTTTTATCACGGTATCAGTGTATTTTTAATTTTTATGGAAAGTACATTTCCTTAAAAATTAAAAATTGTCTACAATTTCATAAATTTTTACTTACAAAATTAGACCGCTTTGTAATGAATGTTACAAAGTGTAAAGGTAATTGCTTCTTTAATTTTGTTAATCATAGCAGCAAAAGCTTGGGCAAATATATTGATTACATTCTGTTATATTTCGTTAATTATAAAAGTATTTATTAAGCATACTCAGTAAGTACGTGATTATATACAGAGCCGTCTTAATCCTTTAGGATATATGGAGTATCTTTAAGAGTAATGCATAGGAATAAAGATCGTTTGTATAGTTGAAAAGTTACGAACTATTTCGAAGATACTTAGAAAATCTATATTGACACAAGAGGTACTATTCTGGATTGATTTACAAAATGACGAAGCACTTATTGCTGATCATCTTTCTAACTTGACTGGCGGCTTCTCGAGTGGTCCCGATGGTATCCCTGCTTCCTTTTTTAAGAGTTGCCGATCATCTCTTTCTCGTGTTCTTTGTTATTTGTTCAATCTTTCTTTACATTCTGGGCGTTTTCCAGCGTTGTGGAAGTCTTCTTTTCTAATTCCACTCCATAAGAAGGGCTGTAAATCCGACGTCTCTAACTATAGACCGATTGCCAACCTGTGCCATATTGCGAAGGTTTTTGAGTCCCTCGTTAGTGACATACTTCGATTTCACTGTAGGCCTTTTTTACGATCTTTCCAGCATGGCTTTCTTAAAGGGAAATCGACGACTACTAACCTTCTTGAATTCATTAATTATCCTTTACCGACCATTGAGGCTGGCAGGCAGGTGGACTGTGTATTTACTGATTTCAGTAAGGCCTTTGATAGGATCGATCATGCAATCTTGGTATATAAGCTGTCCCTTCTCGGTTTTCCTTCTTGTTTCGTTAATTGGTTGTCGTCTTACGTGACAGGTCGTACACAGCGTGTCTTGTTTCGTGGAGTCCTTTCCGACCTAATCCTTGTCACCTCGGGGGTGCCTCAAGGTAGTATACTTGGACCACTCCTGTTTGTCATATATATCAACGATGTTTCGCTTCTTTTGTCCAGTAGTAAAATTCTCTGTTATGCTGATGATGCTAAGAATTTCCGCACGGTTTCTCATGAGTCAGATGGTAATCTCCTGAACTCAGATTTGGCGGTGCTTAGCGACTGGCGTCTGCGTAACCGCCTTCCTTTAAATGTGAGCAAGTGCACCGTTATGACCTTTTCTCGTAGAAGACATCCTGACTCTCTGACGGAGTGGTCTTCAATTCTCGTCTTTCTTTCGAGGACCATATTGACTCTATTGTCTCTAGGGCTAACTCGATGCTGGGCGTCATCAAGAGATGGTCTAAGGAAATTGATGATCCCTACCTGACCAAGCTTCTATACTGTACCTTCGTTAGACCTATTTTGGAATATGCTAGCCCTGTATGGTCCCCTTACTTTGCCGTTCACATCGACCGCATCGAGGCGGTGCAGCGCAGATTCCTTAGGTTTGCCTTACGTGGCCTTCCCTGGAATGATAATTTGGTGCTTCCCTCTTATGCCGATCGTCTGGGATTAATTTCGTTGGACTCTCTAGAAATGAGGCGCAATATTTCGAAAATAGTATTTATGTTCGATCTTTTGCAGGGAACTATTAATTCACCGGAATTACTGGAGGCTGTTAACTTTGCTATACCTCAACGCACCTTGAGGAATCACGACTTCCTATTCGTCCCAGGCCACCGTACTCTTTACGGCATGCATGAGCCCGTCATGTCGATGTCCCGCCTCTTCAATCAACACTTCGGTAGTTTCGACTTGGACATATCTTTTGCACCAAATAGTGATGTAAAAAACTCTGTGGGAAGGCAGTTGGATCTTGTGTTTTCTTCTGATTCGACTAACACTATAGTCAAATTAGCTTCTGATCAATTATCTGCTATTGATAGCATCCGCCCAACTGTGTCTCTTTTTGTTACGATGATAATAGTATTGTGGATCCCAATTTCGAACATCATGCTTATGACTATAGGAGATCGAACTTCTCTGAGTCTCCTTTCGGTTGATTTTTCGGCATTACTTGACGATAATGATATTGATGCCTGCGCCTCCCTTTTTTATAACAAGATGTATGATTTGTTTTACTCCTTTGTTCCATTAAAAAGGATTACGTCTACATGCTCCTCTCCCCCGTGGTACAATGCCGAACTCCGTAGTCTTAGGAACAGGAAAAACATAACAAACTCTGGAAAAATTACTTGCGTTGTAACAGCGCAATAGTGTATTCTGATTTTGTGACCTGTTATGAAAGCTTTAAGGCACTATCCTCCACGCTCTATAAGGAATACCTTGTTAGTGTTCGCGATAATATGTATAATAACCCTTGCAATTTCTTTAAATTCGTCAATATGAAAAAGAATTCGTGGAACTATCCATCTACGATGTGGTATGAGGGGTCCTCTAGTAATAACGTGTCCGACATAGCAAATAATTTTGCAAAATTTTTTGAATGTGCCTTTTCTTCGGATAACTTTGAGCCTTGTGTGAATAATTTTGATCATATTTTGGATCATATTCATCCGATTTTTTGCCGTTTATATCACGGGATCTTATTTTGGAAAAAATCAATGAACTTAAATCGGACTTATCCTCTGGTCTTGACGGTATCCCTCCAGCCTTCGTCAAGTCCTGTTACGATGCCCTTCTTACTCCATTAGCGATTCTCTTCAATAGGTCCCTTCAAGCTGGTAAATTTCCTGCATTGTGGAAGTGTTTTGTTATAGTCCCTGTTCATAAAAAGGGCCATAAGAATATTATAACAAATTATAGACCAATCGCGAAGTTATCTTGCATACCTAAATCATTTGAATCAATAGTGTATTCGCAGCTTATAGAGCGTTGTATTGGGTTAATCTCTCCCAATCAGCATGGGGTTTTGCCCGGTAGATCAACGACTATTAACTTTGAATTTACCTCCCACGTTATTTCTGACTTCCAGCGAGGCATGCAAACTGACTGCATATACACGGATTTCAGTAAATCCTTTGATAAACTTCCCCACTCCGTAATTATATTTAAACTCGGGAAGCTGGGTTTCCCCCCTGTTCTTCTCTACTGGATTTTTTCCTATTTAAGAGACAGGTCATATCGTATGTCGCTCTGTGGCGCTACCTCTAGAATATTCAGGGCTTCATCTAGTGTACCACAAGGCAGTCATCTCGGCCCTCTCCTATTCGTTCTTGCCACTGACGACATTGTACATCTGTTCTCGTACTCTAATGTTATAATCGACGCTTATGACATAAAGACCTTCTTTTATGCTAAAGATGGTGGTGACACCGCCCTAATTCAAAATGACTTAGATACGTTTCTTGAGTGGTGCGAGCATAATGGCTTACACCTCGATTTTGAGAAATGTGAGGCTATGACTTTTTCCAGGAGCCCTAATCCACAAGTTTCGGATTACAACTTTGCGGGGAATGCTCCTCGTCGTGTGCTGTCCGTAACTGACCTTGACCTGAATCTTGGGCTTTGTTAAGCGTTGGTCTAGAGAGTTTTCAGATATCCCACCATTGATTTATTTGCACTGCTCCTTAGTTAGACCTATTCTTGAGTATGCATCTCAGGTCTGGTCGCCCTACCACGCTGTTCATTCCAAGCGTATTGAATCGGTGCAGCGTAATTTTATTAGATTTGCGCTAAGAGGGCTCCCATGGACCGATCCGCTTAGACTCCCGCCGTACGGTTTGCACTCGCTTGATAAAAGGCGCAAAGTCGCTGACTTGGTCTTTATTCACCAGATCTTGAACTCTAATATTGACTGAGGTTTGCTTGTTAGAAAGGTTTCCTTTAGACAGTCCCAACACAACCTTCGAAGACTATCTTTACTGCATGTTAAACCATCGAGATCTAATTATGACATGCATGGACCACTTAATTGTTTATGTAGGTCTGTTAATGCATGTCCTAATTTTGATTTAACTCTTAGTGAGGTGTTGTTTAAGAACTATCTATTTTCTGTGCTCCCGTGACTCTTTGTTTGCATGGTGTGTTCCTTGCTTGTTTTCATCCTGTTCCTTTCTTTTTTGATATTTTTTCCTCTGCATGCTGGTGTGGGAGCCTTATTTCATTGTTCTGATGGAATAGGTGAATTTATTCTGGGCTCCTGCCAAAAAAGTGCGCCTTCTGTGTTAGAGTGTTAATTCGAATTGTGTTCCTGAAGAAAGTATAGACGAATTATCTGATGAAATAGAATACCTCGCTAATTTACGAACACAAAATGAGGGTTCAGGTAAGGAATTCGATAGTAGTCTCCCAAAAGATGGGAGCTCCTCCGAGGACGATGTGCGGTACTTAGAACCGAGCTAAGAAGAAATAATAGGCCGTTTTGGCGAAAACGCAAACATAAAGGAACAGAATACTACTTGCTCGCTAGTGCAAACCCAATCAGAAGAATTGCTCACGTCTTTACAGTATTATAGAAAATTTGTTGATGAAAATTTCGTGAACCAAACAAATTTGTACTCCGTTCAACAAACTGGCGTTTCAGTTAATCTGTCGAAGAATGAGATTAAGCTATTTCTGGGAACTCACATAATGAGTGATACAAAAATTCTTGTACTTATGGAACTCGTTTCCCGCCAATTTTCAATATCATGAGCCCTAACAGATTTCAAAAGTTGAGATCTCTTTTCCATATAAATTATAATAGCCACTTGAAACCATGCGATACTCCTGACCAGCTTGTCATGGTCAGGTCAAAGTCCGGCCTTTTATAGATACTCTACAAAATAACTCTACAAAAATCGAACAGGAGGATCACAATTTCATAGACGAGATGATGATACCATTCAAGGGGCACAGTTGCTTATAACAATCTATGAAAAACAAACCTCACAAGTGGGGAAAAAAGTATTTGCCCGAGCCGGTGCGAGTGGATTTATTCATGATTTTATTTGTTATATAGGAAAGGATACAACAAATCTGAATCCTTATAGTAATCTAAATTTAGGGGTCAGTGGCGATGTTGTCATACAGCTGGTGAGAGATTTACCTGAAGGACGAAACATCAAATTAAATTTTGGTAATTGGTTCAGTTCATATAAACCAATACAGGTTTTGAAAGATAAAGGATTCTTATCTATTGGAACGCTGCGCATTTTTGGAGCTTCAAATTTCTCTTTCGGCGGCGCAGTTGATTATCGCACAGAAGTCACTACAAACATTACAGCAGTAAAATGGTACGACAAGAAACCAGTTCATTTGATTTCATCTTTCGCCGGTATTGAGTTTTTATCGCAGGTAAAACATTGGTAATCTAAATATAAAAAATACATCACAGTTGATGCTAATAACATAGTAACAGAATACAATAAATTTATGGGAGGAGTAGACTTGCATAACATGTTAGTGCAACTGTTCGGAGTTGATATACGCGATGCTCGCTTTTATTTGAGAATAGGTTTTAACCGACTTCCCAAAAACAAAGAGTTTCTAAGTTCGATGTGTTTTTTTTGTCTGACCGGGTAGAACTTCGTAACGCGTCGACCGATTTGGATAATTCTTATTCTATTGGGTAGAGTATGTTCCCTGGTTGATACCACGAGAAAAAAATGTTGGGGGGGTTGTTGGGGGGGGGGGGGGGGGGTGGAACCTAACTTTGTAACGCGTAAAACGATTTCGATGGTTCTTATTCTGTTCTATAGAGTGTGATCCCCCATTGCTAATAGGAGAATAATTTGGTCCTATGGTGGTGGTGGGAGAGGGGGAGGGGTAGTTACTTCGTAACGCGTGGACCGATTTCGATGATTCCTTTTCTGTTTGGTGGAGGATGTTCCTTGATTGATACCATGAGAAAAACAAATTTTGTGGGATGGAGGTGGGGTAGGGGGTTAAACCTAACTTTTTAACGCGTGGATCGATTTGGATGGTTCTTTCTTCATTGTATAGAGTAGAAGACACTTAAAAGTGAAAAATAAAATAGTTGTTAAAAAAAAGTTGAACCGACTTCACAGAAAGCGCTAAAAAGCATAAAATAATTTTTAATTTTATATCTATTACGGCATTTTGAAGTCGCTGCAAATTAAACAAATAAAACAACTACAGAACTACAATTGAAGATAATAATACTACCTGAACGGGATCAGCTTACTCTTGTTGAGTTTCGAAGATAGGTTGCTTGTGCACTATTGTTTGCGGGTAAACTTGTTTGTAATAAACGCGGATGGACCTCTGCAGAGAGTAATCCACCACGACATCCAAGGAGAACCTTTAGCTTAAGACCAACAGATGACATGCGCCTTGACATCTTGGCGCATTTTTCACGATGTGATGACCAAAGCCAACGTTGTAAGTTGTGTATAACTAATAGATCAAATATAGTATGCACGAAATGCGGAGTACATTTATGTCTTAATTCACAACGTAATTGTTTTAAGCAATATCACACAAACAAATAAATTTTATAAATATGAACATCATGTCGTTCGAAATTATGAACTGAGTTCTATATGGATTATTTTTCTTGGATTCTACCTCAAGTATGAATAAAGGTACTAACCATAAAATCCTTTTAATTGAATTCAAAATGTATTACAATTAATGTTATTATGTTAAAAAAGCTCTGTTTACGGTGTATACTAGCCAACCTCTCCCGTATTTTTTTAATGTACAATTAACCCTTCTAACACAGAAGGTCCACTTCTTGGTAGGAGCCAAGATTCAAGCAAAAGGAAGGGATGGGAAGAAAACAAGTAAGGAAACCCAACATGCATAACAGATAGTCACAGTAGCACAGAGAATAGATAGTATTTAAATGTCTCCTTGCTAAGAGTTAAATCGAAATAAGGATATGCATTAACAGCTCTACATAAACGTTAATTCGTTCATGCATGCCATAATTTGATCTGGATCATTCAACATGCAGTAAAGGCAGTCTTTGGAGATTATTTTGGGACTGCCGGAACGAAATCTTGCTAACAAAAGTACCCAAGTCTATATTAGAGTTCAAGAGCTGGTGAATAAAGACCAAGCCAGTGACTTTGAGTCTTTTCTTAAGTGAGGGCAAACCGAGCAAACCGAGCAAACCGAGGCGGTCAGTGTAGGGCGGGAGTCTAAGCGGATCGTCCCAAGAGAGCCATCTTAGCGAAAATCTGACGAAATTACGTTAAACCTATTTGATCCACTTGGGATAAATGGCGTATTAGGGCGACCAGACCTGAAATGCATATTCTAGAATAGGTCTAACTAAGGAGCAGTATAAATGAATTAAAGTTGGTAAATCCGACAACTCTCTAGACCAACGGTTTACAAAGCCTAAGATTAAACTGCCTCTACACGCAATATCTTTAATATGCAGAGTAAAGTCAAGTTTCCTATCAAGTTTTATCCCAAGGTCAGTTACGGACAGCATACGGCGGAGCCCATTCACCGCAAAGCTGTAGTCAAAAACTTGTGGATTAAGGCTCTTGCAGAAGGACATAGCCTCACATTTCTTCTTGAGTTTGAAAATAATCACGGAGTGAGGGAGTTTATTGAAGACTTTACTGAAATCCGTATATACACGGTCTGCATGCCTCGTTGGAAACCAGAAATATCGTGGGAGGTGAACTCTAGCAAGTTAGTAGTCGTTGATCTACAGGGCAAAAACCCATGCTGATTGGAAGATATTAAGCCTTAACAGCGTTCAATAAGCTGCGAATACACTATTGATTCAAATAACTTGTATATCAGGATAACTTCGTGATTGGGCTATAATTAGTTATACTGGAAGACCCCTTATACCACATTGTAGATGGATATATAGTTGCTTAATTCGTTTTTTATGTTGCCGAATTTAGAAATATTACGGCGATCACTATGCCTTTTATCGCGAACTAATTCTTTTCTATCGTTAACAGACCTTGAATTAACTTTATTCTTCATTGTTTTCCATAAAAAAAGTTCAATGGAGTAAGATATAAAACTCTAGAAGGCCAAGGAATCGGTGCACCTCGTCGTTTTTATTTAATATGCCTCACAATGCCCTAAGATTATCCAGAGGTATGTTCTATAGTAGATCTACTAGTGCATTTCCCAAAAAGCACACATAAACTTGGCTTTTAAGCGCTTGCAGCAAAATGAATGGTTCTATTAAAGGGGGACCCATGATACCTACCCAAACATTGGCTCAGAATTTGGGCTGGAAGAAGGTCCGCTGCCCTATGTAAGTTAGTATTCGACCATGTATAGAGATTGTGAAAGTTTGTGATACCAAAGAAATTTAAACTTTTAATTTTCTCTCGGAATCTCCTTTCAGTAGTCCTTGGACTGGGATATGATAATATGAACGTTACTCTGCTGGATGAGTAACCCTCCAAACTTTAATCTCTTAATCGTCTTGGGGCTCGCCTCGGGGTCATTTCATGATCTTGCATTTGCTGCTCGACGTCGGCAGAATCTTCTTCTCTGTTCTTGTTTGAAGTTACACTTCCGGTTTCTTTTAACCTTCGGAAAATTCACGAAAATACCCCTCTTTTGGGTGCACGCCGATTGGGGAATCTACTTTCATATTCCAGTACATCCGCTTTTTCGTTTCAGTCTAAGCACCCGTAGTTATCGATGTGCTTTTGAACTATGACCGATACTCTTGCTGACTGATCCTCTTTTATAACAAAATTTTCATCAGAAACCTAGTAACAGAACGTCAGGATACTTGGGTGTGAACTCTAGCTAACACAAGCTAATATAGGCAATAAAACAATATTACACTAACATTTTTATAACTCTTTTGCAGCAATTATTAAAATTAATAACCTGTGTACCCTAAACAAACATGTTCGACCCTTTGTCTTAAAAATGTTGTTTATTTAAAGAACTTTCTACTTAAAGTGCAATAAAATAGTTATAGTACAGTAAATATAGCAGATACCCTCCGAAAAATGACCTACCGGAATTTGACTTGATAACTCGTTAGGGGGGCATAAAAAAAGCTTAATGCTAGATTCCGAATTGTTTTTGAGAAAATCCAAAAAAACTTTGGAATGCGTTTTTCTCGGAATCTATGGGTTTTAGAGAAAAGTTAAGGTAAGTTTTACAAAAAAATTGTTTAAATAAAAAATGTAGATATTTTTGTGACGAACAACTTTCCCATTTACATTAATATGAAAAAATTATTTATTCTTAACGAAAATGCCAAAAAACCACTTTTTTGATACTTTAGCGCCACCTACCTTTTGTAATTTAAGTCGTACGACTTGGCTTCAATGAGAAAAAATGTAGTTAACAATGTCCTGAACATTTTTTGTTAAATTAACTTTTCTCTAAAACCCATAGATTCCGAGAAAAACGTATTCCAAAGTTTTTTTGGATTTTCTCAAAAACAGGGGGGGGGGGGGATCAATTCGGAAATCTAGCATTAAGCTTTTTTTATGCCCCCCTATCGATTTATCAAGTCAAATTCCGGTAGGTCATTTTTCGGAGCAACCCTATTTTTTCGTGGTATATTGACTGTACTATTAGGTAGTCAAGGTTTTCTAAGGATACGGTTTTCTCATTCGTTCTCTACATGGTACATATTAACTTTTTCTTTTTCCATGGGCAATTTAATAAAAATCGAAGAGGGATGTATGTAATTACATGAATTTCGGTGAAAATTCTCAATTTTTGGTAATTTCAAAACATTTTTACCACGTTTGGAAGTGACTGTACCTGCAGTGGTGGGAGTTAGACCAACAGTGTTGAGAATTTTGGAAAGGTCAATTATTTCTATTCGGGAGAACATTTATAAATATTATATATACTTTTGGGAAATGAAACAAAAAGATCGATTTTTTAAGTTTTTGTAGTAAAATGCTCCCTTAACGTTGTAAAAAAAAACTTTAATTCGTTGTACACGAATTGCACTTATGAATTTGGATTTTATTTAAAGTTTTTGAATTACGCATTAACTCTTAGTTGATGAAATAACTTAAAAAAATGGTTTCCGAGTTGGCCACTCAACATGCCTCCATAATTGTGGAAAGTCCGATTTCATCTCTCATGATATTTCAAAGTATTTTGATAGAGTCTAGTATGCTGCCCTTCTCGCCAAAGTTCAAGAATATGATCTGTACCCTCACCTCTTAAAAAGGAAAAAGAGTTATTTATCAGCTCGTTCAATCCGTGTAATAATAAATGGAGTTAGGCTTCAGGTCTTTCATCTAAATTAATTCTTCTTTTTATTAATGACCTCTTATCTCTCACTGTGGGATTTCCACAGAAATCAACGGAGCATCATCTCGAGTATTGATATATTTTTAATAGTTAACAATTCGATGAAATTCTTGATCTACAAGTCACACATCAAGTATAGAATCGAATATGATTCCTATATCTGGGAAAGGGCCAATACCGCATTGTCGGCATTAGAAAAAGTTCAATGGCTATATATATTACACTTTTTCGATATATAACTAAAAATTTTTTATATATAATTAAAATGCAAATAATTTTCTGTTGATGACTTAGATGACAGGGCCCCTTTTGAAAGCCCGCGCCCCTGCACACATAAACAATAATGCCTTAAACAAAGCATGAGTTAAAAGATGAAAAAAAGCTAATTTATAGTAACCTAATTTATAGTAAACCTATAGGTTTACCCCCTTCGCCTCCTCCCTCTCGGAGGCCCTGGCTATACCACTAATTGGTAATTACAGAACACTGACACGCTGAAGCATCGACGAAATGTCGGTTGTTGTTCACTCTTGTACCACAAATAAAGTATGATTCCTTCCTTCAAGTCACCCCTATCTCTCCAGGTAAGATTTGAACATATTGGTACGGAAATATTTACTAAGTAGCAAAACGAATTTAGCGTACTGTTGAAAATACTATAAAATTTACAAAATACTCCTTCTTGTGCTTCTTGCCTAGATCATCTCTCTCTCTTTCTCTTTCTAGTTCCCTCTTGTGGGGAGCGGAAGACGAAATTCATCCGATTCGAAATAACAATTGCAGCTTATAACACTTCAAACAGCCAAAACGCCTATGGCTTCTATGTACACTTTATATCTTGATAATACTACTTTCGAAGCCATGAACCTTTTGCCGTTTTCTTCTGTGGGCCTGAAGTATTAAATCAAAATAGCTATTTACAGCGGCATTTTGACTATATTTTGGGTAATCCACAGATATTACACCTTGAGGGCAGATGACAACTTGCTTTGATCAAAAGAGGACGCGGCAGTTCTGTTAAAAGAAAATGAATACAATGAATTTCCACACAACGCCAATTATTTATTTCATTTGAATTTGAATTTCATAATATATTTTACATTCTCTTATTAAGAATTTTACAGGCCTTATTTCCCTTACTTCCTTCTTTTATTAATTAGTTTTTTAAGAAATGTTAATTCTGCTAAATATGACGATGTGTTAACTTACTTTTATGGCCTTTAATATTTAAAAATGTTGGAAGCGAAATGCTGATTGCAAGAAAAACTATATAAAATCGAATTTAAAAATGTAGATATACACCCTATTTCCGTTGAGTGTTGACACGTAAGAATTTCTTCAAAGAAAGTTAAAGAAAGGTTAGCTTCGAAATTCGATAAAAACTAATCAACTAATTTGTGTTAAGTTTAAGATATTTAAGTATTACATTTTTAAAGTCTTTCATTTTGTTAAGAAAAATTGGGCCCATAAACTTTTATAAATTCTCTCGTTGATGTATAACTCTTTCTTCAGATTGAAATTACGAAATCCTTTCTTTTGAGGTGAAAGACAAAGAAATGCTTAATGCGCCAGGAATAGATGCTCTTAAAAGAATCCCAGAAACGAGCCGGTGATAATTTTCTCAAATTCAATTTGGAACATTTTTTACTTTTCTTATTTAAGCAAAAAACAAAAAAAAACGGATGGCGTAGACAGCCAAGTAAAGGAGTTCTTTGACGAATCCCCCAAAAAGGAAAACCGCATTTCTTCATTTATCCACACAAGCAAAAGGTTCGGGTCAAAAGCCTGCTTTAAACGTTTGTGCAGACTAACTGTACTGATGCGATATTGTCAAACACAGCCTCCTTTCCACGGTATCTACAGTTCCACACCCCTAACCAGCACCCAAGTGATTGCATCAGAAGCAGGAAATCGCTGCAGCAAAACTCCTTGAGCTTTGAATTCCGCAAAATTGTGATTTAGCGGCAGAGCCTCGTACGAATCCCTCAACACGGTGCCAAGGAAGGCATAAGTAGAGCACCGCAACATCCTAATCATTTGTCGCACCGCCGTGTTTGATGTTACTACACAAAACGGCCGTTTGTATATTTCCTTATAGTGCAGCAGATATTCATCCTTACCCGTACCTGTATACGGAAGACAGGAGCGGCCTCAATACATTGATACAGATAATAATCAGGATTCCGGCAGGAGAGCTTTCCCGTCAAGGAGCATTGAAGTGTTGAAATACGAGAATATGCGGCGAAAGCTTCGATCCTTGCACACAGTCAATTTCAGCTAGAAAAGCTCCTCTCCTATACATGACGAGAAAAAACGGTCGTAAAATCACCTGTCGTCAAGTATAAAATATCCTAAAGAGTTAGGAAGTTTTCAATTAGGAGGAGAAATCGTGAATTTATAGGTACGAAATTGCTCCTTTCTACAAAAAGAGTTAATTTGAGGCAATTTAACTTCGATTTTAAAATGAAACTTGGAGCGTTTTTGTGCATTTAGGACTGTTTGAAAGTGATAAAAAAGGTATAAAATGTAATAGATTGATAGCTTGGATCATGGCACGGTGCCTACAATTTCCAACAAATTCCTAGGAGAATAGAAAATAGTTGCAAATTTTTGTGCCTATGCAAACAGAAAAAAATATATTCTTTGACATCAAAATAAATGATGGCTAAATTTGATTAACAAGTCCTTCTAAATGATATTGCAGAGTTCAATAAAATTATTTTTATTGTAATAGTTACAAAATGTAATTTAGATAAGACTGCGCCCATTCAAATAGAAAACCTCTCATAGACATATAAAAAATTATAAATAAGGTGTCAGCTTTCTAAAAGATGTAAGGCAATTTTTTCTATTTTTATATATTTTTTTATGTATCTTATGCCCACCAAGACTGGGCCTACCTGTTCTCGAAGCGTTTCGTCGTATTTTCGAACTCTCATAGTTTCGGTCTGGATAATACCAGAGAGCCCAAATAAGATGTAGTTGCCAGACTCACTAAGCCTCACTAAGTTTCATTTTGTCCAGCTTTTATATTTTAGATTTTATTAATACCTGAAACACGTCGATACTCCTGATCAATAAAACCTATAGGGTACTTCCTGAAGTCTTAGAAATCTGAAATTTGGTATGCCAGCTAGGATAAGCACACAAACAACGAAAAAAATTAAGAAATCTGTAATTTTCATCCTCCAACACCTCGAAAAGGGGGGTCTGGTTCTGTATTATATAACAATATCTCATAAGCTAATTTCCAAACTCCCAAAAGCCCTAGAGAAATTAAATTTGGTATGCAGACTAGGATCTGCACATAAACAAGGAAAATATTAAAAAATCTATAACGTTCACTCTCCAACCCCCATAAAGGGAGTGCTGCTCTGTATATACAATCTGTTGTGGGGAGGTATGTACTTCCAAAAGTTCTTTAAAGCTGAAATTTGATTTCAAAGCTAGATGTTATTAGTACATAAACAACTAAAAAGTGAGTGTGTTATAAAGAAAGAAACCGTGGCGTGCAAGAAATACCTTCTTTACCCGACTACGCCAGAAAGATGGGCCGCCGTGTGGTGAATTTTCTTTAAACTTGTCCTAGTGCCTAATCTATTGCTTCTATGAAAAGATTGTTTTGTGCCACTTGAACTGGACAAAACAGTCTTTCGAATGAAATAAAAATAGTCATACCCTATTTAAGAAACTAACAAACATTTTCAAGCCTAAAAGCGCGGAATTGTACTGAAGGAGAAATTTAAAAAAAATAAAAGCAGTAAATAAGACCTTGGTCGGACCATGATTTACTGCTTGCGTTTTGGATGAAAATTTGATTTGCGACTAAAATTTCAGGTTTAGGTTAAAGTGGCTGCCTAAGAAGGCACACTTAGGTCAAGGAGGCGCATTGTGATCAATTTCAATCAGTTTAATCAGAGATTTCTTGTTATTTCGGTTAATTAAGTTAACATGTTTTTATTTTTTTAAGTTTATTTAGTCTGCTTTAAGTTAATATAAATAAAGTACAACAGTCAGCTATAGTTGAATATAATCGGTTAATAACTAAGTACCACCCTGATTTATCGCTTATTGCAAATAATAAGCCAACAAGGAAAAGAGACAACGATAGAGAGTGGGCTATGAAAAAAGAACAGCCGACGCACGAGAAATACAGCCCGAAATCATAAAAAGAACTAGAGCATCTTACAAAAAGAAATGAAATCCCACCAAAAACATGTAAAGAAGGTTACCAAGTCCCTAGCTCTACAAGGCCGAACTCTACAACCCCTAATTCTAGGAACCCTACTTCTTGGTCAAAAAGTATGGCTTCGCTGTTTCATGGATCTAATGCATGACACAACATTAAAGACCAGTGTCCTAATTTCTTACCATAAGTCCATAGGAGTGACTATGCGGCAGCTGCCAAACTGCCAAGCCATACTTTTTGACCGAGATTTAGGGTGTCTGGAGTTAGGGGTTGTAGAGTTAGGCCTTGTAGAGTTAGGGGCGATCTGATAACTTTTTAACAGTGAAAGCGGTATAAGCTTGTGAGTCTTTGCATCCTTATTTACATGAAATGTTGTTGGTGGGATTTTATGTTTCTAGAAAGTTCTGAAATATCAGATAAAATTTATTCGGAAAAATATAACAAGATAAAAAATGTTATAAAATGTGTCTTACAAATTGCAAGTTTATAAAACAAAGGAAATAAAAAAAATAAACTAAAACTAAAGCAAGAAAGAAACTAGCAAAAGAAAATCAAAATAAAGGTAAAGGCATCAATCACATTAGCTGACGTGTTAATAAGTTTCTGGATAAGCCGGTTAAACTTGCGTGTTGCAATGTTACAGGTAAAAGACGGAGACGGAGTTGGATCAATACGTTGAGCGGCAAGACCAACATGCCATGGGTCCCGGGTTCGAGACCACATGACCCCGTGAGCTTTTATTAAGAAATTAAAAGAATCCACTCCGTCTCTGGGCTGTTGTCTAGCTCGCAGCAATGCAAAAACAAGACTCAAGTTTCCTCACTTCCCTTACCCTAATTCCCTCCCGGCCAAAATCATGCTAACGCATCAAAGGGTTGTCTCCTTGGATTTGGCCACATCGTATAAAAAAAATATATTCCAGAGCCGAGCAGCGTGAACAAGATAAGAGCACTCCATTATCGAATGACAAAATTGAAGAATCCTTAGTTTTAAACACCAAGGAATCGATATCAGTAAGTACATAGCTAATATAACGTTCTCTTTCTCTTATAAATAATTTAATGCGAAAAGTGTAAATTTCTAAGGATGAGGTGAGAGTCAAGGGAAGACCTGAATGGGAAAATATGGCCGAACCCAAGGAAGACAATATTTCCATTAATTAAATATGGCAATATTGGCGATTTCACTAATCGAGACGTAGAACCGAGGAGAAAATGGATTCAAATAACCAAGTCGCTTTTATATTATATAACTGATATAGATTTACCTAAGTTTATTAACAAAAATTAAACTTTTTATTAACTCGAGCGACGTGAGAAATGTAAAATAATTTCTCAACACGATCAGCGTTTCTGACAAAGAAAAACTAAACTCCTTTGGCTCTTCCTCAACAGCAGCACCAAAGGGTTAGCTTTTCTTTTGCTGCTGGACGCTTTCGCACAAAACCGAAAACTAGATGGAATTCCAGAAAACTTTTTTAAAACACCGAACAACCTAACTTGCTCACATCTAGCCGCTACTTAAAAAGGAGATCTGCGGAGCACAACGGATTGCACTTACTTCGTTCGTAATTAAAATGTTTTTTGAGTTAATGAAATATGTAGAAAATAACCATGTTACTACCGATCGCTAATATAGTTTCCATCAGAAAGTTTCCTTTCAGCAACACTGGTATGTCTCCATGTTGGCCTTTATAATTTTGGTAAGTCCCAAAGTTTCGCTCTTGAAATGTTAAAAGTGTCTTGTACATATTACATTGTACAAGACACTTGTACTTCTTGTTAAGCTTTATACATTTGGCTTGCACCTCATCTCTTAAAACGGATTGAAAGTTTTTCTGTTAGGCCGTTCGATCTGGCTAATAGTAGAAGGAGTTACATTTGATCCCTACTCGTCGTCATACTAAACTTTGGCGAGGACATACAGGATGTACCCCGGAGTCTGTCTGCAGGTATACACTGTTTACCCTACTCCAACACAGAGTTTTGAGAAAACCTTCTATACTAGAATCAGGCGGCTGATACGGAGGGTTTTCAAGCGAATGTTTTCTGTATACAGGGTGCTTCAGATCTGACATGCCAAAATGAGTAGGGTGATAAATCTCAATTAGACAAAGAAAAAATTGTATGGCCGGGGGGGGGGGGGGGGGCAATCTCAAGCGTTTGGGAGTTACAAGGTGATTCATAAATTTCAGTTTTTCGTGGTATTCATATTACTCTTTTATTTTCATCTTTTGATCTACAGAAACACAGCGACATCAAACAAACGCTAGAAAACTACTATGCCAATGACCTTCTAAAAATTTTTAACAATGTTACTCTAACTCCCACCATTACAGGTACAGTCACTTCAAAAAGTGACAAAAATGGTTTTTGATTACCTAAAGTTCAGCATTTTTGCAAATTTTCTCCGAAATTCATGTATAAGTATACCTCTTTTTTATTTTTATTGGATTGCCCATCTTATTGCCTTTTTCAAAAAGGTGCAACATGTCTACGTAGAGAAAATCTGTAGAAATTTTTACATAGAAATCCTATCGGAAAATATTATAAAAATCAACAAATTAACGAAATTAAACTCAAATTAATTCTAAAATGCTTTTTATTGATTTTAAAAAAAGTCCAATGGGGTCTGGAGATCTAGCAGATTCCAGCGGTTAGGAAATTGTTCACTTAGCATTACCTTCACAATGTCAGCCATATGCTTTGGTACTCCATCGCGTTGGTGAAACATTCTCCTAAGATTATCCATAGGGTTCTGCCTAGATCTGGCATTGTATTGTCCAAAAAGTCCGCATAAAATTCACTTTTAAGCACTTGCGGCAAAATGAATGTTCCTACCAAATGGTTGCCGATGATGCCAGCCCAAATATTGACACTAAATCTCTGCTGGAATAACGTAACCTGTGCCCTGTGTGGGTTAGTGTTCGTTAGTGTGAATTAACATTCATTTGTCCACAAGATTCGGTCCAGAAACGCCCTGTTGTCAAAGTCGCGTTCCAGAAGCCAAGTGCTAAATTCCAGTCTTCTCTCGGAATCTCCTTCTAGTAGTCCTTGGATTGGGTGATGATAATATGGAAGTAATCCTCCTCGATGAATAACCCTCCAAACCTTAGATGACGACACTACTAATTGCCTTGCGACTCGTTTCGTGCTTGTGTCAGGGTCCTGCCTCACGATGGTGTTTATTTGCTGCTTGACGTCGGCAGAAGTTCCCGAAGTTTTGGATCGTGTCTCCATGTCGTGTTAAGTTACACTTCCTGTTTCTCTTAACCTTTGGAAAGTCCGTGTAAATACCCTTGCATTTTTTAATAATATTTGCTTACAAACACCCGAACTTATTGATTTATTTTTCAACTATGATAGGTATTCTTGCTGACTGACCCTTTTTTATAGCAAAAGTTTCATCAGGTACGAGTAAGAGAACGCCAGGATACAAGGGTGTGAATTCTGGCTAACACAAGCTAATATTGGCAATAAAGCAAAATTAGACTAACATTTTTAAAACTTTTTTGCAGCAATAATTAAAATTAATAACCTGTTAACCCAAAACAAACATTTTCGACTTTTTATCTTTAAAATTTTGTTTCTTTAAAAAATTTCCTACCTAAAGTGCAATAAAATAGTTAGGTACTTAGGGAGTTCTAAGGATGCGGTTTTTCTAATCCTGTGTCTACCTTGCCATGTTGCACCTTTTTAAAGAGGTAATATGATGGGCAATCCAATAAAAATAAAAGAGAGGTATACTAATTACATGTATTTCGGAGAAAATTTGGGAAAATGCTGAATTTTAGGTATTCGCAAACCATTTTTTTCAATTTTGGAAGTGACTGTACGTGAAATAGGAGGAAGATCAGTAGTGTTGTCATTTTTGGAAATGTCATTAAGATAGTTGTTTTTTAGCGTTTGTTTGATGTGGCTGTGTTGGGTAGATCAAGAGATAAAAATAAAAGGGTAATGTGCATACCATGAAAAACGGAAATTTATGAATCACCCTATACCTAACTCCCAAACGGTTGATTGCCCCCCTGGCATAAAATTATTTGTTTGTATAGTTGAGATCTATCACCCCACTTGGCACGTCAGATCTGAAACACTCTGTATAGTAGACAGGGCGATCGGTCAGCCTATAGAATCAATTAAAAGAGGTCAACCTCTCAAGACTATTCAGCTTGCTAAGGAAAGGATTTCCGAAATATTGTGACAGTCAATAATGGGTATTGTCTTTTGAGCAGACACGGAGAATTGGTTACACATCCGTATTATACAGTGTGGTAGGGGGGGGGGGGGGGCGATATTGTTAACATAGCCTGAAGATGCTTCGCAGGTTTATTTAACAGCTATAGCTGTTTCTAAATAAACTTTACATTACCATTCATTCTTTGAGTCTATGTGAGGCTGTAAAGAAGACCTTTAAACGGATGTGACTTTCCTTCAATACTTATATTTAAAATTGTTGTTTTTCAAAATAAGCAAAAGCTCATCAGATAGAGTACCATAATTATTAGATTTTAATTGCTCGAAATTCAGCTAGATACATTAATTCTGCATGCGTCTTTACGTCACTCTGCGCAGTTGGAAAAATCAATTCATTAATTAAACTAAGAATTTTGAACGGTTCTGCAGCCAAAACTTCAAACTTGCTCCAAAACGGAACTGCAGAAATTGTTTCTACTACACCATTATAACCACAAAGAATTCACCTTAATGAGGTTTTTATGTTAAAATATGGTAAATCGGACAACGAGCGGTTGCTGCCTGAGTTACGTCATTGCGTACGCCTAAAGTGTCGCTGAATGAAACCAAAATATTTCTTCGTAAAAGCACCTACTTCTGCGGTTGTATGATGTTCACTACTTTAAGAAAGCTTGGAGCGAAACGGATCCACAAGTAAAATAATGTTGACTTGGGTCCCCCAGAATGTTGTTGTACCTCGAATTTTTTCGTTTCTATAAACGTGACCGACCGAGTGAATATTGACAAGCTCAATAATTTTGCTTTACGCTATTGGTCCATTAAGCAAATTTTTCGCGTCTCCACCGAAACGTGGGAGAAAATTTGATCTTAATAATCTCATGACGGAATAAAGGCTTACGACATTAGCGGTCGGGTTAATAATTTTAGAAGAGGCTGTACATGCACTTTTTGAGCAGCTTAACAGCTTTGTGTTTAAACAATAATGGAACTGAATGATGACACCCTCTTTCCAACACTTTCACAAATAACCGAGCCAAAAGTGCACAGTGCTAGGCAATTCCGGGACTAATTCCGTTGCCAAATTCGAGTCTATAAAGCCATTTATTTAGATATCAAAGCGGCCATAATGCTGATTAGAGTTTGATGCCGGTGAGAATTTCCAAAATTTAATACATGCAAAACTGGAATGACTGCGGCGAAAACATCAGTAACGGACCATTAGGCGGGTCTCGTCGGAATTGTGAGTTAACTAGGCCTAGTATTTGAATATAGGCGTAATTCGTATACACCCGCGGGACAAATATTGCAGGTGACCACTTGGCTAGGTAAGTCAATTTCAATGGCTGCATCCTTTTCCTCTAATAGCTAAATCAAATTTACACTAAAAGTAACCAACAGTTTGAATACGAAAAATTCTTTTAGAGGAAATGCAACCCCTTAGGGAAGATATTATCGCTCGACTGCAGTATTGCATTGACTTGTTAGAAATCTGTTGATATGTTGCCAAAAGAAATCTTTCCAATGTACATATTAGTCGCAACTTTGCATCACGGTTTTAAAGGATTTAATTAAATTTTCCAAAGTTTCTGCAGTGACTAATGAATTTATACACAAATAAAGCTAAAAATGACAGTAAAACATAAAGGTGATAACGTACTGGCTTTTCTCAAGAGTCTCAGGTTTATGACCCGCCGACGGCAGCCTATTGATATTTTCTGCTGAACCCAGATAACGCGAAAAGGACAATTGAGTTACAGAGTAATATCTATGGTTCGGGCCCCATCTTAAACTGTAGATCCACTTTCAATATTTGTAATTGAATCGGGTAAAAGTTCTTTTCTCGGCTGTGCCTCACAAGGGATTACGGGAACTAAAGAGCTACATATATCTAATATATACCATACAATAGCATTAGTTTCAGCAAACATATGCCACTATATTAGTAAATGAGTACAGATAGTGTTGATGCTTCACAGAGAAAAGGTTAGGTTAGGTTAAAAGTGGCTGCCTAAGAAAGGCACACTTAGGCCAAAGAGGCACATTGTGATACACTTGTCTCCAGTGTTACCAGTTCACGGGAACTCAAAATAAATTTGACTAGGTTAGGAAGGGTGTTCAGCCTTAACTCGTCGTCGAGAACCATTTTGAACTCTTGATAAATCGAGCCAGGTTTCTGACTTCAGTGGAGCCTATTTCGGTTAGTTCTTCAAAGAAGGAGGAGCCCAAAAACCGGTTCCTACGGTTGGCTAGGGCCGGGCAGTTACCGATGAGGTGGTTTCCTCTTCCTCAACTCCTACAGAATTCGGCGTATCTACCTATGAGGCTGTGACCCGTGATAACGACTACGGTACTGCTAATTGTTTTGCGTCCGAGCAGGATGAGCTCCCTTGACCGTTTAGGGTCAAGCTTTGGCCATATCTGTCAGATAATTAGGCAGGTGTGCTCCTCCTGCCAATTAGTGTTTGCAGTCCTGAGAGACTCCTGTGAGAGTTCCACCTAGCTGGTGGGTAATGTCCGAATCAGGACGAGTGGTACCGATTCTCGCTAGTTCGTCGGCTCTGCAATTGCCCTGGATATCACTATGTCCAGGTACCCAGATGAGCCAAATTTTCACTTGCTCAGCTATGTTATTTAGTGCTGAGCGACATGTTATAACCGTTTTGGAGATGGTGTATACTCCCCGAGAGGGATTTAATAGCGGCCTGACTATCTGCGAAAATACATATACTGTCTGAAGGCAGCGTTAGATGAATCAGGCGGTCCGCAGCTACCTTTATAGCTGATTTCCGTTTGAATCACGCTGCAGTAGTCAGGCAAGCGGAGTGAGACATCGAGGTCCAAATGTTCCGAGAAGATACCTCCACCCACTTTGCCATCCAATTTGGAGCCGTCAGTGTAGAGATGTATCCATTCCCCCATTGGGGAGGACCTTCCTCCCGTTCCGATCTGGTGAAAAGAAGGAGTCGAATTTTCTTCCAAAGAAAGGCTTGGGCGAGGTATAGTCGATATTGCTGGCAGTCCTTCTGTCCAATATTTTGCAGTGACCGAAGTCAGTTCGCTTCCAGGTCTGGATTGAGTTAAGCCTAATGGCGGCTGAGGATGCGGTTTGCTTACCAAAGAGATCCAACGGTAGAAGGTGGAGAATAGTGTTCAGGGCTTTAGAAGGTGTGGTTCCTATTATCAGCAGTGTTGCCATCCTCTGAACTTTATCCATTGCTTTGTGATGGGTTGATATATTTAGTGCCGGCCACCAGACAATAACCCCATACATAAGTATAGGTCGCATGACACTTGTATAGAGCCAATGCACAATTGGTGGCTCCATACTCCATCTTTTCCCTATAGCCTTCTTACACGAGTACAGCGCTACTGTAGCCTTCCGTACTCTTTCTTGGATGTTAGGCTTCCAGGTTTTCTGTCTAGACGCTTATGTAATTTGTAATTATTTAGCGAAGACATTTTTTATTTTCTAGTACGACTCTTTTTTAGAACAATTTATTTTTAAGAAAGGCAAGTTTTTAGCACAATCAACTTTTGGAGTGAGGAAGAAACAGCTACAGCTGTTATCTTGGCACTTACAAGGTGGAGCAGCCGAATTGTTACATACTAGCCCGGCGGAGCAAAGGTATAGCCATACATCTTAAAGACAAGCTTTGGAATTGAGGTACAGGAAACAGCGCATATAAGAGGATTACCGTCTACAATTACGAAGTCTGCAGAGACGTTGCAGCAGTTATGTGCGGACATAGAACCTGTAGGAAGGAGTACGACTGACTAGAAATGATGAGATAATCTTCATATCGTCTGCGTAGATTAAAACTTTGGAGTGCTTAATCAGAGGGACAATGTCGTCAATGGCAAGAATAAACAGCAGCGGCCCCAGATGGCTACCTTGCAGTACACCGGATGAAGCCCTAACGATTCTAGATAAAGTATTACGGAAAGAGACACGGTAAGTCCTATTTTTTAAGTTAGAGCAGATCCAGTCGAGCAATAAAGGCGGAAAACCTAACCTTTCAAGCTTAAGCATAATCACAGAGTTAGGGAGCTTATCAAATGCCCTGCTAAAGTCGGTGTAGACACAGTCAGTCTGGACACCTTGTTTGAAGGCTGAGATATTGTGGGATGTAAATTCAAGCAGGTTAGTTGTCGTCGATATACCAGGCAGAAAGCCATGTTGATTAGATGAGATTAACCCCTTACATTGCCCAACAAGCTGTGAATATATAATAGATTCAAACAACTTGGGTAT
Source organism: Leptarthrus brevirostris (assembly GCA_964036015.1). NCBI lineage: Eukaryota > Metazoa > Arthropoda > Insecta > Diptera > Asilidae > Leptarthrus > Leptarthrus brevirostris. The sequence goes on along the minus strand of OZ038372.1, from coordinate 112,461,498 downwards.
GCAGGAAAGCTTCGCGATTGGCCTATAATTTGTTATTAAGTTTTTATGCCCCTTTTTATAAACAGGAATTATAAAGGAGCTCTTCCATAACGTATTAAATCTGCCGGCCTGAAGAGATGTGTTGAAGATGAGTTCCAATGGAGTAAGTAAAGTATCAGAACAGGATCTCAAGAATGCAGGTGGAACACCATCAGGACCAGAAGAAAAGTCCAGTTCAAGCTCCTTGATACCATTCATGATAATGTCACGAGATATAATGGGCAAAGTAATGGAGGCAGCGGGACGATTTTGGATACGACCAAATTCTTCCAGGGAAGGTACAAAGTTGCCTGATGAAAAGGTGCTAAAAAAAAAAACAATGCAAAGTAATCGGCTATATCGGGTGCGCTACAACTAGAGGATTCCATTATACTGCATAGTAGATGGATAAATATCAGTTTTCTTGTTCAAATTTACAAATTTAAAAAAGATATGAAGATCATTATGCAACTTACTGCGAATATTATCAAGGTATTCCTTGTATAAAGATGAAGATAACGCTAAAAAGCAGTCATGACAATAACCTATTTCCATAACCTATTTGTTTTATTCTTAAGACTCCGTAGTTCCCTAGTATACCACGGGGGAGAATTACAGCATGATCTGGACCGCTTGAATGGTACACACGAATTAAACAGATCATAAATCCTATCATAAACTATCATAAAACACAGAAACAAAATCTTCGATATCGCTATCATAAAAAAGGGATGGAAAATCGATTGAGAGGATCCTGTTTGAAAGTTCAGAGAAGTTCGCCCTGTTAAAATCAAAAACGTACTGATCTACGTTGGGGTCAACAATATTAGAACCATTGTAACAAAAAGAGATGAAAATGGGCGGATGCAAACTGTAGATAGCGGATAAGTTACAAGAAGTTGGTTCGGTTATAATGTTACTCGAATCAGAAAAAAAGATAAGATCTAACTGTTTTCCCATAGAGTTCTTTACATCACTCATTTGGTGTAAACCAGAGGAGGAGATGGCGTCAAGAAAATGGGATTCTTTAGCAGTAAGATAATTTGAAGGAAGGTAGTTATCGTCATCAGCGTTGAATACCCATTGAACGTTGGGTAAGTTAAAGTCACCAAGAAGGATGATTTCGTCCTCTGGGTTTGTCATATTATTAATAAAATCTAGGCTAAGAATTGAAATATCGTAAAGACTTCAACCATTTTCATCAGCATGGTTTGTCAAGTTTGGAGAGATATAACAACATAGCAGGAAAATATGCATTTTATCCAGAGATATCTTAAGAGCTAAGAGCTCGATTGTGAGCTTGTCGGAAAAAGCAGGTATATCAACCACGCCGCAATCGAAATGCGATATGCATGCAACCAACACACCGCCTCCACGAGCCATAGTATCTATCCTTACGAAAAATCTGATAGGACTCTTCAAGAAATAGTTAAAACCACTATGAAGCCAGGTCGCGGTCATAGCGATGACGTCGTAACAACAAGCAAGAAAAGCCGGAAATAACTGGCTTGTTATTGTTCTTAATCCCCTTATGTTTATGCTTTTTGGTTGCTTGTAGACTCTACCACGGCGCACAAACTCGTGTGCAATGTTATTTTCGGACCAGAAATCGGGGGCAGACATTATCTCAAAAAGCTCTGGCGACGATGAGTCCTTGAGAATGACGAGATCCTAGAAGTTGACAATGGAGGAGTGCAGAGTCTTCAGCACCACTCCTCTTCCTCACGTAGCCAATAACGTCGTCAACAGAAGTCGATGGATCAAGTCGAGAGACAAAAAAGGACCGCGGTGGTTGCGCAATCCTCAGAGTGAAACCTTCATTTCGACACACATAAATGGATCTTAATGGAAATATGTCATGCGTTGGGTGAGGATTAGACTGAGAGGGGGCGGGAGATATGTTCCCAGCTGGGTCCGATGCAGGGGGGGGGGGAGGAGTAGAGGAAGTAGAAGTGGACGAAGCGGCAGCGCGTCCTTCGGAAGTCATGCTCGTAGAGGCCCAGTAACATGAACAGCAGCCGTAATAGGAGGTTTCGATGGGTGCTCTGAAGGATCATCGGTAAAGGATGGGCTAATGGTGCTATTGTGTAGTCTAGGACGCCGGCGTCTAGAACGAGACCCAGACTGTTGCTTAGAGTCATCATGCCGAGGGATGCGATAGTAGACTTCCAACATCTGAAGAAATGGTACCAAGCAGATCGGAGTTCCTATTAACAGCAGGAGCCAAGGTCCGCTCTGATATGTTTAACGCTACGGCGGAGATAATCAATGATCGGCATCACCGGCTCACAGCTGATTGCCAGTGCAGGCGAGACCCGTCCACACTAGACAGCGTCGTCCGAAGGTTATCGAAACCAGCTGACAAAAAAGATACCCTAGATGAGAGATAATGAGATCTCTCAAGCAAAGACTCAGAGCTAGTTTTAAGGTCCTCCACAACAAGAACGAGTTTATCCAACTTGCCGTTCAAGCAGCCCAATTCATCAGCAACAGCCAGCAGATGAGTAACAGATCGATCCAATAAAGGTCGATCTGTTACTTTTTTCCGATTCCGTAGATCGATTCACGAGTAAAAATAATGGACGGCCGCACCATAGACGGCTGCACGGCGGCCGCACAAGGTTTGTAGTGTTTTTGAAAAATATTAAACGGCCGCATGAAGGCCTCGACTGCAATAATAAACAGAACGGGCGCACGATCGGCCGCACCACGACTGAACGATCGGATCGGATACTCGAAACGAGTACGAAAACGAAAACAGCATTTTGGGTTGTTTTATGACACTTAGATTTGTCGTCGTCCTCGGGTTACGGACACTGTTCAGTTGACAGTGTGCATTCATCCTGTTAGGTTTTCGTTATTGTAAAGACAAGTGTTCTCATTACTTCCATTGAATATTAATGTTAAATTCTAAAAAGAATAAAACTTTGTGGGCGTTGATTTTCTGGCCAGAAACGAGTGAAATTTAGATAACTGAAGTAAAAGATATCAGTGAAGTAATTAAACCGACATACATCAAAGCTGGTTGTAAGGGTGATCTGCCATGGCCAAATCCTAGGGGACAACCCTTTGATGCGAAAGCATGGTTTTGGCCGGATGTGAATTAGGGTAAGGGAAGTGAGGAAGCTTGAGCCTTGTTTTTTGCATTGCTGCGAGCTAGACAACAGCCCAGAGACGGAGTGGATTATTTTTAATTTCTTAATAAAAGCTCACGGGGTCATCTGGTCTCGAACCCGGGACCCATGGATTGTTGGTCGTACCGCTTAACGAATTGATCCAACTTCGTCTCCAACTCCAATCAGTATATTCCACCGCGCGACCGCCATGCAGTCGAGAGTGCGGCCGAATTCGACCCTATATGTGCCAGGCATTTGCTGTACTCTATTGTGCGGCCGCTGTGCAGCCAAGGGTGTGGCTGCTGTGCAGCCAAGGGTGTGGCTGCTGTGCAGCCAAGGGTGCGGCCGAATTATCGAAAGTGCGGCCGACTTGTCCGACATATGGACCCCGTGCGAGCGTGGTGCAGCCGAATGAAATATTAAACGTGCAGACTTCGTGCGGCCTTTTGAAAATTTTTTATATTTTTACTCGGGTTATTCGCCTATAAAACCAATATCCACATATTGAACAGATCGTTTCAATTCATTTCAAAATTATTATTTATTGTAACATTTTTAAATTACAAACAATTAAAACTGTTTCTATATAAAAATAAAGGGCCAATTTATTAACTTACAAATCTTTACTAAGCTGTAATGTGTAGTCGAAAAAAAATTATATTTTTAATTTTTTAAATTTGCGATACATAGAACGTTGTGATGTCTTTCGAAAATATTCATCACTTCTCACTGGAGCCATACTTTTCTAGTACTTTCTTTCATAACGGTTGAACGCAAGAACTGCGTGAGAATTCCGCGAAACAAATAGATGTGTAATCGGAGGGGTAGTTCTTAACCATCGTCAGGTTTCACCTGGAAATATCAATGTTCCCAGAAATGAGACTGTTATACATATAGTAGAGTTTATTCAGTTTTACCCCTTAATTAGATCGGAATGGGAAATAAACGAATCAATTCGAGCTGAATCGGTTCAGCGTAAAATCGATTTGAAAACCGAAAGCACGAATGCTCAAAAATCGATCTTTTGAGATCAAATCGAAGATCGTTCATCTCTACCCAGCAGAAAATCAGTCACCGTGGATAATTGATGGAAATTGTACCCTTCTTTCCCTTATCGAAAACTTCAAAGTCGACGCAATTTTGTTTCACTCCAAGTAGTAATTATTTTTTGAAAAAGTTATAATTAGTTATGATTAGTAAGCATTTTAAATAGTTTGGAATTTATCTTGTGAGAATTTTGTTGTTTTATATATTTTGTTATAATGATATCGAAAAGATATTATCGACTACCCAGCAGAAATTCTGTCACATGAATAGTCGGTGGAAAATGTACACAAGTTCCACTTGGAGTTAATGTGCTAATTCCCCTTCAACTATTATGCATAACGCCTAGGAGATCGGTTTACAAAATTCAACTTACTTTCGACATACATAGAAGCAATTCCACGTCGAATGATCGTGTATTCCACGTTATTTTTTTTACTGGATACTTTCAGCATTACAGCAACATCGAATGGCACAACAACACCAGTTGGTTTAACCACAGGAACAAACAACACACCGCTACAATTGGTGTAGCTTAAACTGTCATTAGCAACTTCAGGCTGTTTCATGTTGAACGAAACTTGACGGAAATATTCGGGGTAAGTAATTGCAATAGCAGTTTTTATTACAATTTACTCGTATAATACTGTAACGTGTACTGTACAGAGCAAAGACTACGTGAAATCAAGTTGTTTCAATGCGCATGCCCCAGATTTCGGCAATCAGAAAAGCGTCAGATGCCGTTTAAAGTCCAGGTGAAAATAGATAACGGAAAGTGGCTTATATCCATAATTTTGGAGAGCCTGAAATCGTAGCTTTTGATTTTTCAAAGGTGTTTCATAAGCTCTGGTGTATCACTCTTCCAACCAAACTTTAATCACTTTGTCTGCACCCTCACCTCTTGAAATTGACCAAACCCTCAGGGTTCAGTTCTCTTACCAACCTTATTTCTTCGTTTTATTAATAATCTTTAATCTCTCACTCTCAGTCTATTTATAGTCAACGAAGCACCCTTGAACTCTATAGACTCTCTACAGCAATCAACCGAAAACGCATGTTTGGACCAAAGATTACTTACTACTAGATAACCGGCTCCATAAATTACACAGCTAGTTTTGAAAAAGTAACACTGGCACCACGTAAAACGAAACATATCCAGTTTTTAAAGTCAAATGAATATACATGCAAATAAAGAGTACAGGTAGTGTGCAGTCATTTACTCCTGTCAAAATTATTTGAGAGAATCACTTACTCCTGTCAAAATTCTGTTCTCATCCCAAGAGAATTACAGACTCCTGTCAAAAAAGGACCGCAAATCTTGTCGAAGAGTCAAAATGTACCAAAACGTACCACCAATAAAAATAATATATGTGAAGCAGAAGAATGAGTTATTTACTTGTGTGCGTAAGAAAACTTCAAACTGTCAATTTATTCTGATCTTTTAATGAGTGAAGTACATTTGACATTTGTAAATGCACATAAGAAAAGTATGCTTGTCTCTTTTCCACAAACTCTAACGGAAAACAAATTTTTAGTTCTTACTGCAGAGTTGCCAGATTTATAAAAGTAACCAAAATTTTTTACTACTTTGGTCGAAGCCGTTTATCCAATAGTAAATAATCTTTGGTTTGGACCATAAACAACGATGTTTCTACGATCCTCGTTCGCAATCGCTCAAAATGTGATGATGCTGGTTTGCTACAGAAATGTAAGAAATACTTCAAGTTTAAAAAAAAAGGTTGTAAGACTTATTGGCGACTCTACAATCTCTGAGAGCATTGACACTCTGGAGCATCGACCGAACATAGGTTCTTTTTCACTCATCCATCGCTATTTCCAACGCTATTATTCTAACGTAAATTTTATTCTGATTTCTTGTAGATACATCACAACGCGCGATATAAGAGCTTCATGTCAACAATAAGAATGTGAAAACTTTACCATCTTCTGTTTTTCCCTCGTCTTATGAACCCGAAACTGTCAAGTGAGGAGTACATTGCCACCTCCTTCACTGAATCTTTTAACTAATTTCCCTTATATCAATTGATTTTCTGATAAGGTAGTGCTTTATCATCGTAGCGCATCCCCTGAGCTTTGGTATTATCATAAAAAGAAGCAGATACTTAATTAACTGAAAAATTCGTATCTGTTTTTTTGGAGTTAAAATTTTTCAAATGTCCATACATCAGAAATAAAACTCAATGAAAAATTTACCTAAACGAATCTGAATGTGGAAATTTAGCGTTTTGGTTGTTACAAAGAACAAAAAATCATTCCGAAAAGTAATAACAAAGGCAAACACATGAGTAAAAATCCGGAAACTATATTCTGACATTTGAAGTTTTCCGGACTTAAAATGGGAACGTAACGAGCACCGAATTACTGCAAGCCGACATACCAACGTTCAAAGGTACGATGACGACTCTAGGAATCCGGATTTCCATTAAAACCAGTTTCGCATTCAAATCGAGAAATAAAAGCTCCATGAGAGATACTCGTGCAATCAGTTCGTCTTGTTAAATTTTCACACTGAAGCGGTTTAGCATTTAATTTTTAATTAAAACCCCGGATGCCGACTTGGCCAAAACTTTGACAAATTGGTCCACTATCACATCATCCTCGCCATCTTCCTTGCTCCCCGCAATCGTTTGCTTAGTGTCCACTGCGGTGACCAGCTCAACTTTTCAACGTTCATCCAACTTTTTGTAATGGTGCTGTGTCACGTTTCATGACTGGACTGCGCTGAATTTTCCCATTGTCAGGGATGAGGTGCTGATGTTGACATTAATGCAGAAAAGAATCCCTCATCCTTTGTAGTCACTTCAGTTGGTGGAAGTTTGCTTCTTCAGAACTCAAAGATTGAAGTTTTAATCAAGCAAACTTTCACGTAATCAAAAGAAGACGCGGACGCGTTGCCTAGTCTCTTTTAGAAGTGCGGATTTACATAACCGTCCAGACATCAAGGCTTAGGCTTAAGTAGGCCAATAAGGCTCCAGAGTTCAATTGATTGTTAAGGAAAATGGGACAATTAGGTGCTGAGTTATGCAGAGAAAGGGAGCTTCTGAATTTTTCCACATACTGCCGAGCTGTCATACAAAATGAGACCACTTCAGCTCTTATCTAAAGAAATTCCATGCTCTGTGATGCTAATTAGCATTTGCCGAAGAGATTTTGCTCTAGTGACATTTCATTTAACTTTTGATCTAATTTTGTAATTTTTATCTGATAATTTAGTAGTTATTTTGTCGTTTGTTGTATTATCAAACATCAATTAGAGGTGTGATTTAAAAAGTCGATACAAATACAATTTTTACTTTATTTTCACATGATCTGAGGAAGCTATACTCATGGGAGAAAACCAGGCGGCTTGGCATCAACTCACGCAAGACTAAAATTGTACTCTTCACTAGGAAGTATAAGATACAAACTTTCAAGGCACCATGGTTAGACGGAATGCTGCTGGAACTGAAACCGCAGGATTAATATCTGGGACTCATTCTCGACAGCAAACTTACCTTGAAACTAAATGTAGAAGAAAGGATTGCTAAGGCAAACAAAGTTTTATATACATGTAGGTTAGCTTAGGTTAGATTAGAGGGGTGCTGCTGAAAATACATTCAGCCTGCATTACTTAGAAAACCAAAGGGTCCATTGTGACCTATAGATCCATGGGAACCTGGTCTTACTTAAGCTTCTGCTCTACAACCATCCTGCGTCCTTAAGGAATCTCAGTAAGGCGTTCAGCTCTGAGAGTTCAACAAGCCCTGAGAAGAAGTAACTACCCACTAGTCTGCTTCTTCTTGACGTCAGTCGAACTGATTCGATTTCCTCTGGATCTCTACAGCTCTGCCAAAAATCATTTAGCACTCGACCCAGCCGTCTGGCATGGTTACTTATGGTCCAGTGTACCGTTAAAAACCTTACCAGATTACTGGTGTCAGCTCTGCTACTGTTAAGAAGTACTTTAGTCCTCCTCTGAAAAGTTTCGTGACCATTTCCTTCCGGCACTTACTGGTGCCAGGGTCAGGCTCCGTCTGATCCCCCAAGCCTGAATTAATAGGACCAGGTTTGTTGTCTACTGGTTTACTAGGACCTAGCTTCAACCTTCGCTCGATGCCTATCTCGTTAGCCGACTTGCCCCTATTATTCTTTAACTTGCTAGTCGTACATCTGCTGCCTCCTGAAGTGTAGCAAACGCTTCTTCGTGTCCATCGACATCGACTCGGACGTGCAGGACCTCAGATCAAACTTCAATTGTCCTTTCTCGATTACACCAGTCGCTGATGGGACTTCCGCTATCTCTTGATTAGGTGTTTTAGACGGAACACCACCCGTTTTTTCTTCTTTTTCTGTTCCCACGAGTAGCGGGAGAAATAAACGGTCACCTGCAACAGAGCTCCGCATTACTGCAGGAAGGCTGTATAGAAACTGGAGGTCGCCTTCTATCCAGAGTCCGCATACTAGCGACTAAGCAACCCCTTAGCCATGTAGCCCTCGGCGTATGCTTTTCCACCTTGGCTTGGGGTATTTTATTTAAGTGAGTATCCTTCCCTTCGCCCGAATACAATCAGCCAGTACTCCCGGCAGAAACATGATCGTACCAGGAGTCTGCTACCAGCCTCCACAACAACAAGGTTTGGTGGGCAGCTGTGGATAAGAAAACTCTCTTGCGCGTAAAGAGTCAAAGTTAATCAAGACGCGGGGGTGCAGCCAAAGTAACTAACGGGAGAGTCTCAACACGGCTACCGATTATGGACTTTCACAGGAAGTTTCTTGTTCTTTACAGCGGAACAGACCCGTGTGCAGGATTTCGTCGTGAGGGGGGGGGGGGGGGTTATAATTTCATTAAAACAAATAAAGGAGCTGTACAAAGAAAACTGTCAACAAATGGATGTGCATAAAATATGATATATTATGCAATTAAAAAATATAGTCATATACATTTTAGGTTATTTTTTTAGTATTACAGTAAAATTTTTCCTAATCAAGAAGTTCAGAAAATTATAAAACCATCTTGCGGAATGGGGCTGACCCCCACCACCTGTGCGCACGGTCCTGCCTGGAGATACGGTAAATATCTATACAGATGGCTCTAAAATGAGCTCCGGAGTAAGAACATTAGTATTCTGCCAAGAGCTTAATATCTACCCTTCATATTTTCCCAATGACTGCAACATCTTTCAAGCCGAGATTGTGGCTTATACGCAAGGCGGCAGAATTGACTGACAGTCAGCTGGCAACAGGGAGCCCAATTAGTACTTATGTGGACAGCAAAGCGGCGCTAACAGCCCTTAGGTCCAATGAATTTAAATCGAAATCCCTCTTTGATTGCTACAGAGCTTTACAAACTAGAAGGGAACTCTACTGAATATTATTATTTTGTCGAAGACCCCTTCAACATCAATTGTAATGGCCATTGCGATTTCGCTGTGTAGCTAATCTGCTGCTACCCGTACCACCTGGTATAGTGCAGTTTTCGTAGACCTGCTAAAACGATAAGCGCGCTGGTTCCTACTTAGCGGGTACAAATTAAGTGTCACCTTCAATATGATAAATTATAATACTCTTCATTATTTTCAGTAGAAATGAATGCCAGGCTTATTGGTCTGAAGATTCCGCCTCAGTATAGTCATGAAACTGGAATATAACCCGTTGCCAGGCAGATAATATATATACCCCTCAGTCTAGGCAGTCATGGAATATGCCATGTTGTCCCGCTGACTTGAAGGGAACAAACGACTCGAATGATAGATTTTCACTCTACAGACTCATTGTATGTGCTCATTGCATGTGCCCCATGATTTCTCAGCATCCATGGCATGCTAGACTTTCCGGGAAGTGAGTGCCCAGGTAGAGACAAGTTCATCAGAGATCATTTTCTGAAGTCGATAGACATCAGCAATGCTGCTAGTATTCGAGCAGAAATTCCACCACGTCTCTCTTTTATTCCGACGTAGGGTCTTTTTCATTGCTCTCTTCAAAATTCCGGTTTATCACCTCTTATGACTTGGTTAAACACCTTACTAACTGCTTTTTTTAATGAGTTCAGTTCCATTCCCCATCCTGCAGGACGTGCAGCTGTGATTCCACATGGGTCGTAGTTCTAGGTACTCTCGGTACAACAGATGACAGTTTATTCTTCAAAACTTCCTTGTATTTCAACCGGTTCATGTTCTTAAATTAAATTTTTTTGGTCTTGTGGTCCGATAACGTAACCTCATCTGTCCTTCTCCAATTAGACACTCTATCCAGAAGCTTTGTGTCACAGAGGGTCACTTCTATAACATCCTTTCATTAGGTGTCAACGAAAGTCGGTTACGTTTTCCTGTTTATGACAGCCAAGTTATAGGTTATTGCCAATTTGATTTATTTCTGCATTTCTCAGTTGCTACGTTTCTTATCAGAAGCCACCCAACTGTCTCCGGTAAGTGCACAACCACACGTCATTGTCATTTTATAAAAAAAAAAATCTGAAAAATAAAAAAAATCCATATTTTGAGTACCCCTGTATAAAAAATAGGGGTGTGTAACATAATATTTAAAACGCTCATAACTAACGTTACATTTTCCTTATACGAATTTCTTAAAACGGTGTTGGGACAATGTTAAGAAACACTTTCGTGTTAATGTTATGAAGTTTTTCCAATGATTCTATATGACCTTAATCTATTAGGTGTTTACTCAATCCTGATGGCGCTCTCCAAAGACCTCTAAAGTAAGGTGAAGCTGATGGATTGAAGTGCCAGGTAATACGGTAATTTGGTGTAGGGTTCAGCTGTATCCTTGTTGGTGTTTCGTGTGACTCCTTGAAGGTTCATGTTGAAAAGATTGTCAGCTCCAATGAAATTAGTTCCGATGTCCGAATAAATGTGACTGCAGAGAACTTGTAGACCAATGAATCTTTTGAATGCTGCAATAAAGAGTATGGAATTTAAATCAGAAACTGCTTCTATGTATATCGCCATAGTTGACAGGCAAATCAAGATGCAACAGCAGCCCTTGTATATCTTCGTTTCGTGATGTTTGGACATTTTCATGCTGATAGGATTAGCAAAATCGACTCCACAATTATTGAACGGATGATTAGCTCTTGGGGCTGGAAGATCACTTCTGAGTTGTGTTTTTCCATGATATCTGATACATTTCTATATTCGAAACCTTACTGCATTTCGTTCATTGATGATCCAATATTTGTTTCTTATAGAGTTGTGTACCTCAGTGTACGCTTGGTTCGTGATGCTATGTTAGAAAAATGATTAGATTTAGGTAACATAAGAGGTTGTTGTTGATTTTTTCGACAAAACCTTAATTTGGCTGTGGTTATAATTTTCCTTCTGCCAGAAGAGTTGCTTGATGTTATCATGAAAAGATGGAGCCGTACAAAGTTGCTCCTTATACGATTTAGCATTTAAAGGTTTTGCGGACGCTTTAAAGATCACCCGGAGTTTTGTCGTGCTGCTTTCATTGAAAACTGAGTGATATTGTTGTTTTGATGAGTTATATAGAAGTGTTTCATATGATATAATATAATTTAGTGTGTGGTATTCCTTTTTTTGTTTTTGTTTTACGATGCTGCCAAAACCTAGGGGACAGCCCTTTGATGCGTTAACATGGCTTTGGTCGGTAGGATAAGGGGACTGAGGAAACTTGAACGTCTTGTTTTTACATTGTTTCGAGCTAGGCAACATCCCAAGGACGGAGTGGATTTCTTTAATTCAACTTTTAAAAACCCACGGGGAAACCTGTTCTCGAATACGGGAACCATGGCATGGTGGCCGTGCCGCTCAACCAATTAATCCAACTCCGTCTCTCCTGAATTAGTCGAGACTAGGGATGGGGGATCGAACTTAAAAAGATCGATATTCATAGATCGAACAGATCGATTCAATTAATTAGAACAGTTTCTCTATATAAAAATATAGGGTCATAAGTAAACCAATTTATTAAATAATAGAAAACAGCCCTTGTAGCTTACAAATCTTGATTAAGCAACAATGGGTATTTCACAAATATTGCTTATTTAATCGAAAAATAAATTGAGATGGAGTTTTTTTTTTTTTAAGAACATACTAATACTGACTCGTTTTCATTAAAAGAACACAACGAAAAATGTACACCCCAAAATTAAAAGGGAAGCAAAACTTTTGTGTCGCGCATTCGCAAGTGTAAATATTATTTTTTACTAATAACAAAAACATTCCAGGAATATTTAAAAAACGACCATAAAGCATTTCTATGTCAGATTTCCAGAATATTTTATGAGTATGTACGAAGAATATTCTCGTAAATGGGAAGGTTTCTGGTCTAAGCCCTAAAAATGTATATCTTTGGGAGGTTTTTTTAAAATATACTGGAAGTGTTTTATTCTTTCGTTTTAAACGGAAGTCACCGCAAGTAAACGTTCAACTTCATCTTCCTGTCTTCACCTTGCCAAAGGACAAAATGGACAATGCAGAAAGTCGCCCAAGTTAAATTCAAAACTATGTACTATTCAAAAAAGATAATTGTGAAAGATGAGATTTGAGGAGCCTGTTCCTATGTTTTCAAAATGATTCTTGAAAATCTGAAAGTGTACCCTTATTTCCCCTTTTCGACAATTACATAAGGGAAGAGAGAAACATGACTACCTCTCAGTTGAAAATTTCAAAATGGACGCTGTTTTGGTTTACTATTCAAGTAGTAATTGTGATTGAAAAAATATAAAGACTTTTCATATAATACTGTTTCAATAAAAGACTATGTAAGATTTTAAAGCACGCAAAATAAATTTTTTGTCTTTTTAATTTATTGTGGAAAGGTTTTTTTTACACCACTCACTATTGCTTAAATATCTAAATCCATATTATTTTAAAAGTGTAAAATCTGCAAATTTGACTTTCTTAATAATTCTTAATCAATGATGTACAGTGGGTGATAAAATTATTATGATCACTTTGAAATTAATATTTTTTAAGTTTAGACATGTATAATTAAAAAAATATTAAAAAATTTATATATGTTTTTTGTAACAAAAAGCATATTTATGCTTTTAACAAAGAAAAAAAAATACTTATTCAAATTATCAATACATAAATAAAATAATATTTTAGTATTTTGTCACGCCCCCCTTCGCTTCAATAATTGCTTGATTTCTTCTAGACATACTTTCAATATTTTTTTGCAGTTTTCTGTTAGTCTTGCGTCGTTGTGCTATACTGACTTTAGTTTGTCAATCAGCTGCTGCTTATTTGTGATTATTTCTGACTCAATTTCACGCTTTAATAATTCCCAAAGGTCTTCTAAGGGATTCATGTCCGGTGAATTTCCGTGCCATGATAAAACTTGAATTTTTTGTTTGGCCAGGTAAGCCGTAACCGTTTTTGCTTTATGGCATTGGGCCGAATCATGTATAAAGACATATTCTTCATTGTTTGGGAACCACTCACGAATTTGAGGCAATAGTTGGGTTTCCAAAACTCGGATGTACTGATATTGACGCATTATTCCTTGAACGATATACAGCCGACCAGTTCCTCGATCACTGATCACAGACCACACCATTATCTTTAGAGGATGTTTTACCCTTTCAATAATGCAGTCTGGGTGATACTTTTCTCCCGCTCTTCTGCGCACAAATGCACTTTTGTCCATGACGATTTCAATGGATGATTGATCCGAAAAGCAAACCTGGTAAAATTGCAGTATTAAATTTTTATATTTTTAGACAATACTGAGTGTCAAAGATAGTAAAGAAACTTATATTAAAATGTTTGTTTACCTTTTCCCAGTCTTCCTTTGTCCAGTTCCGATGTTGTTTGGCCCACTGAAGCCGTTTATCCTTCGCCCTTTTCTTTCGTCGATTTCGGTTTTTTTGCTCGACGGCGAGCTTGGAAACCTTGCTCTCTTAACCTCCGACGAACAGTCATATCTGATATTGGCACACCAGCTTCTTGGATCAATTTGGTCAGCAGTCTGCGAGGCTTTTTGCGGTTTTCTATAAAAAAGTCCCTAATTTTTCTCTCATCCCTCGGCGTTGTTAGACGTCCTCGACCACATTTTCCGTTGCCTGGGCAACATTCGCAATTGCTGCTATTTGTCGCTGAGAATGCGAAGTATGAAGTAGCAATGATTGTATTTCAACAATTTTTGCTTCTGGAATGTCTTTTTCCTTACCCATAACCGCAACAATGTTTCGCTTATTGAAATAAATTTAAAGGCAGTAAATTTATAACAAAAAGACCGCACAATATATAAAAACTATTTATTAATAATTGTCAATAAAGATTCAAAGTACAAAAATCACTTAGCAAAATATCAATATAAAGTCACACAGTTGTCAACGAAAAGTATTACTTAACCTGCCTAGTATGCTACTGTCGACGAAAAGCATCAACTAACCTGTCTAATACGCTGCTAACTTCACACTGATTAAGTGAAACAGTGTTGCCAACGTGTCATATAGTTTACACAATAAGAAGGAGGTGTATTTTAATGTTATTTAACTCAAAAAACCATCTAAAAAGTTGAAATATTAAGATTTTTTAAGTGATCATAATAATTTGATAACCCACTGTAATTTGTGCTGTAGGTGATTCTAGTTTCGTGTTTTTTCTGATTCCGTTGAGAAGTAGTAAACCAGATTTATTGGAAACGATAATTTTTTTAAATTAAGGCTTTATAACGTGTCGGTACACATCCATGCATATTATGCCTTGTTTTATTTCAATATAATAATATAATTTTTTCAGTTATTCATTAATATTTTTTTCAAAGACCGAATACAGGTTTTGTATTTCTAGTCGGGTGTCACTACTTCCAATATTTACATTAATGTTGGTGAAGGGTCTTAAAATCGTTTTAACGTGACAAAGTAAATGGTTTAAATGGTCTGCACTGCTTTTTTCTTCCGAAGTCGTAAATACAGGCCGTCGGACAGGGCACCATACCATGAAATAACTTGTCGAACTGTGTTGGCTTGAGATGACTCCTTTAAAGTTTCACGAATGCTCATTGTGTTTAAAACAAAGACCCTTAACGTTGATTTAATGAAAGGGATTGGCATTTATATAGAACTGTTGGAAATTGGAACAGCTCTATTAAATTACTCTTTTTGAAGCGCAATCGGCCAGTACGAATGCATATTCTTTAAAATTTAGGTCAATAATTTCGAAGTAGTTCGTGCATACATAACTTTGACATACAGTACTTAACGCCTTTTTGAAATTCAAGAAGTTTTATTCGCAAACAAGTGCAGGTAGTTCCTTTTGCTCCTTCCTAGCGTTCCTCTAGAATTATGAATCCGGTGCAGCTTACATGGTTAAAAGTTATCAATGCTGACACCAAAGAAATTAAATGCAATCGCACTCTCATATGTTTTCTTACTTTGCATATGCTTCAGTTGCGCCAATAATCGAGTTAATTATGCAAGGGGAAAAATTTACAACAACTTTTCGATAAAAAATGCAGCAGACGCCCTTTTTGCAGTTTGCATTGCATACTGAGCTTTTCACGAGGATATTTTCCAATTAACTCGCAGACTTAAAGCTTTCTACGGCCTATAGTATTTTCTGCAGAGCACTCCCGGAAGCACAATGGGCTGCCGCTCAAGTTTACATTTTTTTCTCGCCCGAACAAAAGGGTCACACAATGAAAAAGGCTCCAGGAAAATACAGTTTGGAAGAGGAAGTGCGCGATTTAAAAATTTTTTGAATTTTTCATGAAATCCAAGTTGCAGGGCAGACATGGCACAGATTTTTGTATACTGCTGCAATAGTACAGTGGTTCAAAGCAGGTTGTGCGGCGGCAGTAGCATAAGGCACTCAGCGTGAATTACACTGCAGTTAACGTCAAAATAATTTACCTATGCCCTTAATATTAAGCACCCTTAGGTTTCTCCAAGTGTTTCGCATTTTTCTGTGTAATTTGAGCCCATTTAAGAGCAAGATGAGGCTTATCTACATACCTATTTGTGCTTGTGATTTCAAGATACAAATGGTTGTAAATTTTAAGAAACAGTGGCCTACAGAATTATTTGGATTCGTATTTTCTTAGCAATTCAAATATTATAATCAAAACAACTTTAAGGACTTTAATTTTTGTGAACATATTTAAAAGATATAGAACTGACCTGAAAATCAAAGCCAAACCCAAACGCTTACAGTGGCTCATCATAAACTCGAGATTTTCTTTGATAACCTTTTAACAAAATCAAATAAATTAGTTACTATCCGGAATACTGCGGATACAGGGTAGGGGATAAAGCCCCCTCGAAACGATTAGCGACAGATTTCCTGTTAAAATACAAGGCAAGAAGAATTTACACGACATTAAGTCAGACAAACTGGGAACAAGGCAAAGTACAACGGACTGTGCACTGTTTGCTCAAAGTAAGTCCGAGTTGATAAAAAAATAGTAGATAGGGCTTCCCAATGACTTATAACTATAGACGGATAGTTCTGTCAAAATTACATGCAGAAAAGTGAAACACTTTTGTATGTTCATCCTCTTCCCTATAAGCACATTACATTTAACTCTAAAAGGTAAATTCGTAGACAGTTTATTGAGCTATTACGGACCTAACAACATGAAGACTATGGGAATGTTCTGCTCGAAAGTGCGAAGTTTCCTTTTTTTTAATTTTAATCACTGTCTTATACTTGATCTAAACCACTACAATATTCATTATATTCACAATTGGAGATATAAGAGTGCCAGCCGATCTAAAATATTTTCGATAAAATTCTCGATCTCGATTTTAAATTGCCGCCAGCAAATACAATTGCGTTCTTATGTTGGTGTCACATTCAAACCAAGAGAGCAAATGTAATACAAATAGACGAATATACAGTAGGGATGAGCGATGCTGAAATAACATCGATATTGACATCGATGTCAACATAGACGACTATACGTCGATGATCGATAATAATCGAACTCAAAACATCGATGTTCCTTAATATCGATGTTAAATAGAATGAATTTTGTAGAAGGGCGTAAGAAAACAAAATACTTGAATTTCTTAGAAACTGTGATTTTTTTGTGCAATAGGAACAATGTAACTAACGATTTGTTGATAATATATCTAAAGTTGGTAAGTTTCTTCGGGCGTTTATTTCTCGTTCGTTGTTTTTCACTTTAATCAATTTATGGGCACTTTCAATATGGCTTTACTAAAGATAGGTTTACAACTATCTATTTATGCGAGGTCGAGCCCTTTCCATGAAGAATGTTGTGGGACAGAGAATCTGCAACAGGTGCAGCTTTATGGAACAAGAGTTGAGATAAAATACCAATTATACTGAGCGGTGATTTTAACGTGAACGTCGAAGACAACTAACTAAAATTAAAACTGAACAATATCGAATACAAGATCGGGAACAACTATCGGCGTAGATATTGGGTTTTGGGCTTCGCAAATAAATGGTACGTGAGTTTGATGATTGTTTTGTCACCAAGACTCTTTATTGCTTTTTAGTTCGACCGATTTCAGAGTACGCTTCAGCGGTCTGTTTACCATTCTATTTGGTTCTTATTATTTTCTTCGAAGCGATATAACGTACGTTCTTACATTTGCGCTTTGTAGCCTTCCATAGAACAATCCTGTTATATTGCCTCCCTACACCAATATACTAAAGCTTTTTTCTGTGGGCACTCTACAGAAGAGGCGCTAGTATTTGGCATTCTGTTCGTTTATGAATGTTTGCAGGGTACAATTAATACCCCGAAGCTACTAACCTGCCTGAATATTTTAGTTCCATGTCGCCCTTTCGGAAATTATGACTTCCTTTACATCTGTCAGCCTAACTACGCTTTTAATGAACCTATTCATCCTTTGTCTTTTGAATGATCATTGGAATGTACTTTACTTAAACATGTCTAAAGCTCAAATAAAATGCCATTTGAGCAGTCAGCGTATTTAACGTCATCTCTTTGAAATAAAGAAGTATGTTTTGGAATGTTATGTGTTTGCGTTACCAGAAAAATGAAATATATATTTACTAAAACATAAGTAAACCTGTTTATACAGCTTACATAGAAAAAATAATGTAACTGACTCTCACCTGCCTCCGTAAATAAAGCAATCAGCGCATTATTTATAAATAAGAATAGGATTCAAATAACAAATCAGTTGAAAACCAGCCTTATTCTAACTGAGAATTTAAAAGTTTTGCCGGTTACTGCTGCTCTCTAAACAGAAATTCAGTTTTCCTTACTATGTGGAGATCGGAAAAAGTAAGTATCCGACCACCCAAAATTCTAAGTTCGTTTCTTCTCAGTCGAACTATATAAATATGTATAAAGGTATTTTTTAATCTCGTATAATTATAAAGCAACATATGCTAAGTCTTCAATATAGAAAAAAAAATATTTTTGAATTTGGAACCGGTTCATTTTCGCCAACATCGAAAGTCGATGTTCTGCCATTAACATCGATTGTGCGATATTCTATTCACTTCAACATCGATGTTAATTCCCTCAACATCGATGTTTTGTGAATATCGATGAACATCGATCATCCCTAATATACAGGAAAATATCTCCGCTCTCATTCTGGTTAAGCACATTCCAGAAGAAAATAACCATTTATTTCAAAATTTTATTTTAAGAAATACTAAGAGTACAGAGAAATTGTATATCACAAAAAATAATTTGAGGGAAGGCAATTTAATCTGTATATAACAATGTTTATTTCTCTTGACAGTGTTAGCAAAATACTCGAAATCAAAATGCAAGCAAACAAGGTTTTTCACTACTGGTAAAAAAACTTGTCTCAAAATGAAATAGCATAGTCCATAGCTATATGTCAGTGGGCTGCCCTTTCATTTAACTTTCTACCTTTGTTTATTATAAAAAGTAACGAAGAATTTTCAGGCACCCACTTTATTTTACAAATAAATGGTCGGGTTGTAAGTCATCATTTGACTGAATTTCTATGCTGAAAACGCTGTCCTCATCCAGGTTCGTTTCTCTGTCACCCAAATACTTCGCAACGTTATGCAAAACGAAGTAGCTTCCAATAACACGTGCCAAAATGTTTTCTTGAACTCTTATTTTATATTCCAAAAGATGAAAACGTTGTTTCAATTTCCCAAAACATCGCTCTACTATATTACAACTCGTTCTTTAATAAGAATTTCATTGTAAATCTTTTCAGCATCTGTCGCGGGCTGCCTTAAAGGTGTCATAAGTAAGTAGTACCGTCAGTAAATAGTACCGAACCAGAACTACTTGCTTGAAATATACAAATTATATACTTCACTGTTTTTATATACTCGTATTCGGGAATCGTGAACGGAACCCGGCCAAGTAATATCAACACTCGTAAACACGTCCTTTTCGTCACATGTTGCTTGAACATTTATGGAATGGTAACCTTTTCGATTAATATACTCCTCACTTGGCGTTGAAGGTTTCTTTATTCGAATATGCGTGCAATAAATTGCTCCAGTTGCAAAAGGAAATTTATACTTAGCTTGCCATTTTCTTTGGCCAAATTGCTTTACTTCAACCAATTTAGTAAATTTTATCCATTCAGTAGAGTTGTTTATAATTTTTCTGAAACTTCTGAAAGAAACCTTGATACTGTGGATTGGTGTATTATACCTATAACCTCCACAATTCCACTCTGGAAATCTGGGTCTCCAACAAATCGCAAATATATCCGCATTTTTTCCATTTTTTTTTTTTTTTGTTAACCATTCTATATTTTCTTCGTCGAACCGATAAAGCACTTTACAACTACTTCCGATCTACAGTCTTCGCTGTTGTACTCAACATTTTGTGAGATAAGTCTCAACTTAACATTGAGCACACGACTGTGAGAGTTTGCTCAACTGAAGCTTTTGATTTTAGATCTAGCTCAGCTATTAAGATTGATCTCAAGCATTGGGATTTCTCCCATGAGTACACTAAGCTTTCTGCATACCACCCTAAGCAATTGCTCCAAAAGTTGAGCTCAGAGTCATTCCTCATCTTTTTGCATATGACCCACTAAGTTAACAAGCTCATTTCACCCATGTAAAAACAAACAACAATATATTTGGAGTTTCGAGAAATTCGTAATACTATAGAGCAGGGGTGGCCAACCCGCGGCCCGCGGGCCGCATGCGGCCCACCTTGACCATTTTTCCGGCCCGCGAGATTTATCACACTTTTACAAAATATATTTATTTTATAATGGCCAAAGAAGTGAAAACCAATGTATTAAATAAATACATTATTTGTGCATCCATAATATAATATAATCTATATAATATATATAATAATAACTGTCGAAATTATGAGAAAAAATTATCTTTGATTTTAAAATAATATTCTTGCCAATATATGACAGATATTTCCTGTTTTATTTATCTGGCGCAAAAAGTTGTTAGCGCTTTTGGTTCAACTTACATCTGCGAATCGTTTTTTTCGAAAATGAAATTGACCAAAAACAAAACACGCTCAAACATAACGGACGCTAATCTACAACACCAATTACGATGTGCAAATACCCAAATTGAGATCGATTTGCAAAAGCTAAGTGAAAGAGTGCAGAAACAAATATCGCACTAGTAAAACAAATATTTTTTAATGATTTCATTTTTAGTGTTATCTATTTCTTTACAATGTGCATTTAGTATAATTATATTATATTAACTATGTTTACATGTAAGAATGATAGTAAACACAATAATAATAACTCGTTATGTTTCAATTTTTCACCCCAAAAAATGTCTATGGTGAAGCAAAATCTAATATGGGGATATATAATTTTATATGCGGCCCGCGGAGTTATGATGCATTTCCAAAGTGGCCCGCAAGTTTATTTGGGTTGGCCACCCCTGCTATAGAGACTAACTACATGCAAAAAAAAAGTATTAGTCGACTTTCCATTTTCAGGTACTGATGATGCCGGAATCACTGACGCAAGTGCTTTAAAATAGGTATAAAAACAAAGACGCATATCTCCATCTTACTGAAACATATTCCTTTTCCTTGTATTTTTTATTAAGTTAAAAACACCACAAGGTATCATTTTTTAATATTAATTATAATTAATAAACAATTTAGATCAATCAATCTAATAATTCTTCTACTGCAAATTTTTAAGAATACCCTTAATTTTTCCACTTCAAAAGTATCGTAACCCCTTAAGCGAGGTGAAGCAGATACCTTAATTACTCTCGGAATCCTGATCTATAAATTGTCCCTTTCCGGCTTTCTTTACCGCTTCGTTAATTGGCTCTCCTCCTATGCGTCAGGTTGTACTAAGCGTGTTCTATTCCAGGGAGATCTCTCCGACCTTGTCTTCATTAAATCAGCGATGCATCAGAATAGCATCCTTGACCCGTTCATTTTAATCCCGTATATTAAGGATGTCTCTCTTTTTTTTTTTTAGTGCTAGAATTCTGTGTTATGCAGACGACGCACTGTGGGCCAAAACGATTTTTGGGTGACCAAAAATCGATTTTCGTCATGTCATAGATTTAAGAAATTTTAATGCCATTCAATAGTCAACTAACTCCATTACCTTATGGTAATTCTTTTTTTATATCTTAGCTACTTAAAGGGAAGATATTTTGCGTTTGAACATTGTCTATCTTAACTGAAAAGAGGAAACACAACACTGCTTTGGCAAATTTGTTAGGACGATTAGAGTATTTTGTGCTTGTTGTTAATTACATTTATTTGGTATAAAAGTGCTAAAATCAATATGCAGATTTTGTATTGTGAACTTTATCAACTAATCCGTGATAACAATGTTATGGAATGTGCGTATCCTACGTACGTATAATATTAAAATTTTGGACGAAGAAAGAGTTCGGCAATTCTTTCCGACTTTCAAGAAGAAGTGGCAACTTAGTACTAGAAACGCACGAAAGTTTCAACAACAGGATGAGTAGTGGTTAAATCCAGAAATGGAAATCTGTGCTAAAGAAATAAAATCTTCCGTGTCCTCTCAACCATCAACTTCAAAATTTGCGACGCCTTCGTCTTTATCTTTTACATCAACATCAGAATTTTCTTAGTCAACATTGGAGTCTTCTGCATCAACATTGGAACCTTCTGCATCAACATTGGAACCTTCTACATCATCCGTCAGAGGCAGACCAGCAAAATCCCTGGATCAGTGCTCGGAAATCACCAAAAAGCGAAAACTCAAACAGCATATTTTTTTTTTTAGATATGATGTGGCCAAATCCTAAGGGACAACCCTTTGATGCGTTAGCATGGTTTTGGCCGGAAGGGAATTAGGGTAAGGGAAGTGAGGAAACTTTAATGCCTTGTTTTTGCACTGTTGCAAGCTAGACAAGAGCCCAGAGACGGAGTGGATTATTTTAATTTCTTAATAAAAGCTCACGGGGAGATCTGGTCTCGAACCCGGGACCCATGGCATGGTGGTCGTGTGGCTCAACGAATTGATCCAACTCCGTCCGTCTCTGAAGATTTATCAACGGAATTAATAAGCCAGTCACTTTGACAACGATATTCGTCGGAGAAACTAGTTAAAAAAGCCTTTATTGTAAAAGCTGTCGATGAAACTAGTCCAAACTGTGTGAGCAGAATTAAGGATAAGTATCGCCACCTCAAAAGACCATTCGCAGAAATTCAATCCAGAGGAAGCTTTGTTCTTGTTTTTAGACTTGGGACTTTCTAAAGATAAGTACAATTTTCTTAAATATGAATTGAAAAAAAGAAACTACTAAGCTTTACCAAGCTATAACAAAACTGTTGCAGTATAAAAAGAGTGTTTGCCTGAAATGCTGCAGACTACCGACACTTCCGCTTCGGTGCCTCCTAAAAATTTGCTGGATTCAACCGCGAACAAAATTTTAAAGATAAATTCACAGGATGAAATCGAGAGCTTAGATGACACCACTTTAGTGTTAGTCGCTGCTGTACTTCTAGAGTATATGGCAATAGGTCGAGTATAATCTCAAAATCCGCTGTGGGCGTAGTGCACAAGCACCCAGTTATATCCAAATCGGCAGCGGTTACAAGCTACATCTCTTATCCAGCGCTGTCCACCGGACTATTAGCAAAGAGCCGGTCTGATTATTGTGGTGTACAACCAATGTACCACCTTTGGTTTTACTCCCCATTTGACCCCAAATCTATCTGCTGGATACTAATACATGGGTTTTTCTATATTAGACCTTTTCCGAGTATGAATTTCTTTGATTTTTTGGTGGCAAGCAAAAGTAAAGGCCTAAAATTAGTCCTGGAAGCATTTTGTAAATTATACCTTACCAGTAAATAAAGCAAAACAATTTTCATGTGTGGTTTTTTTAGTAGTATATTCTAATGTACAGTAAATCAATACATTTTGAAATTTCAGTTATAGAGTTAGAGAAGCAGAGAACTTTACAAGGAATCAGAATAGAGTTGGGATTATGAAACTATTAAGTTGGCAAGTTTCGTCGTTTTTTTAGATAAAATTCAATTTTATGTATTTAATGTTAGAATAATGTGTCATCGACCTCCACGGAGGAAGTAAGAACCGTAGTGGCGGAAGCAGAAAATCATTGTAAGATTCTAATTCTGAATTGCGATGCAAACGCCCGTCATGTTATTTGGAGCAGCACGGATATCAGCACAAGAGGTGTATCTCGTTTTAATTACATTATAGCGAGTAAGCTATAAGCCATAACGGTGAATAGGCGGGAAACTTTGGACTTAACCCTTATCACAAGCATGGAGGACTATGCCAGACATAATTGGAGGGTATCAGAGCAGGCGTCCCTGTAATCGCTGCATGCGGAGTCATCCTCAACTTTTCGGAATGTTCATAAAACAAATTAGGTTAATTTTTCGGAGGTGGTCAAACGCAGGCGGGAGAAAGCACCTCCTGAGAGATTGCAAACGGAACGGAACGGGACAACCCTTTGATGCGTTAGCATGGCTTTATCCGGAAGGGAATTAGGGTAAGGAAAGTGTGGAAACTTTAATGGCTTGTTCTTGCACTGCTGCGAGCTAGACAACAGCCCGAGACGGGGTGGATTTTTTAGTTCAATTTTAAAAACCCACGGGCAGACCTGGTCTTAAGCCCGTGAACCAACTCCGTCTCCAAGATGATAAAGTTAACATTCCTGGAGTCCTGCCCTACTAGCAGAAGACTTACTAAATCCAGGCCACCATGGTGGAATGCAGATTTGGTAAAGCTTAGGGCACAATCGGTGAAGGGGACCCCCCCACCCCGGCCGGTCCTTTTAAAAGGAGCCCCGTCATCTAGGTCATCAGAAAAACAGAAAATTTTTTCCATTATTTTACAAAAAAAAATATATATAGAAAAAAAAAATTCACGATCGAAAAAAGTGTAATATACTAAACAGATTGCCAACTTTTCTACGAATGGATTAAGTATGTCGCTTTCTTCACTATTATTATTACTATAAATTAGGGTAAGGGAAGTGAGGAAAGTGTGAATGTCTTGTTTTTGCATTCGTGCCCACTGACGGAGTGGATTATTTTAATTTCTTAATAAAAGCTCAGGTCGTCTCTTATATATTAGTCATTATTCCCGAGTTCTTGTATATGGGCCCGTAAGCGCCTAGTTCCGGGCCCGAAATTCCTTTCGCGGGGGCCTGTATGTGATACCCTCCGGGCCCTAATTTTGTCTCTACGGGCCTGCTCTTGGGGTTAGAGGTTATGGACGAAATCCTGGATATACTAGAGAAGAGAGATTGGACAGCTTCTGAATATGCGTATGAACTGGCGATATTAGTATCCAGCAGATAGATTTGGGGTCAAATGGGGAGTAAAACCAAAGGTGGTACATTGGTTGTACACCACAATAATCAGACCGGCTCTTTGCAAATAGTCCGGTGGACAGCGCTGGATAAGAGATGTAGCTTGTAACCGCTGCCGATGTGGATATAACTGGGTGCTTGTGCACTACGCCCACAGCGGATTTTGAGATTATACTCGACCTGTTGCCATATACTCTAGAAGTACAGCAGCGAATAGCACATTCAGACTGAAGACTATGAGTTCAGCAAGAAGAGAGCTAAAGGAATCACACCAGGAATCTAATAGGGCTTTCAACGAGACATTGGGAACATGTCAGAAGGCTGAGTCGAGGGGCAAATGATTTCTACCGGAGCTGTAGGAATGCGAAGAAAATCGAATTAGTTGGACTTCTGCGCTGCGAGTGCCATGTTCTGGTGGTAAGAAGAGACAGACTATTGGGTAGTTACTTATGTATTCTCAAGACTTGTGGAGCTGCAGGGCATAGAGTTTAAAAGAAAAGTAAAATTAAGTAAAGCCAGATTCCCATAAAGCTATGGGGTACAATGGACCCTTCTATTGAGGCAGGTTGGTTGAAGATATTTTTAGCAGTACTCCTCTAACAATAACCTAACCTATTCCGTAAATAAATAAGCCTCTTTCCTTTAAAGCTAAGAAGTCAATCACTGCCATCCGAACATGCCGAAAATTTTGGAATTCTCTTTTTGCATTTTGTCGTGACAGAAACATATGATAATACCTGAAGGTTCTAGATCATGTAAGGAAAGACGATGGAGTTAAACTTGATACCCAAATGCCTGCATCTTCTTCTTAGTTCTTAAGGGCCTGTGAGGTAAATCATATTGTTTTCGTAATATTGTGCTAAACGAAATTTACGTGTTTTATAAGTGAGTGCTGATCACAAAAGAGTTCTGCTGTTGACCCAGTTCCAACCACCCACAGAGCACTGAACTTCGGCAATTCTACCGAATGCAAAGCAATAGTCGTTTGTTGCTGTGCAAATTGTCTTTCTTAAAGGTAGGAGGCGGACTTTCTGGCATCATCTTGGCTCTTTTTCAGACAACATTGTTATACATAATCTAGATCTCAGCACCAGTTATCAGGCGATTTAAAAACCAAGGATTCATATTGCTGCCGATCAAGTAATGAGAAAGCGACCGAAATTCGATCTGGTAGACTTTTTTCGCTTCATTTACGGAAGGATCCACTTAATGTGAGCAAGCAGTGTGAGTTTAGCCACCACTGGTCTAAAATTCATTTCAAAGCAACTCGATTTTCCAATAAGATTAATAAAGCGATCCTCCCGCCTCTGTTAGTGAAGCCCTGCCGTTACATCCCTATTAATTCTGCAACAAGGCAACCAAAATAGTAGGTGTAGCTTGATTGATCGTCGGTGGAGTAAGTGATAACTTGTTGGCCTTCCATCCTGGAGCTCCCAGGTTCGAGCCCTTCCGTCTCGGTGACCCATGAATGTTTTCTGCTGACGATAGATTTTTTTTGCGGAGTAATGTTGATGATTTGGAACCCGCCTTAAATTTGCAGGTCCAGTACTACCGCACAAATTGATCTGGCTCAAATGTACTATAATTTCGTTATTTAAATCGGAATTTCCTGTAGGTAAGGCAAATGTACAGGCTATTTCAGCCTTTACAACAAAATATGACTTGAAGTCATCTTTGGAACTAGTTTTCCGAATCTGCGAGGAATAACGTTTGAAAATGCTAACTTACACAACATTTTATGTAACATAAAAAATCCCTACAATCTTTTCCCACCACTTGAAACTAATTAGGCTTCCATTGTTATTCAATCAGTTGTGTGTGTGTGTTAAGCTTCGTAAACAAATAAAACACTAATTGCTCTAATTTTTAACGATCAATTTTTGTGGATGTATTAAAGCACCACAGCAACAATACCATATATCGCTCGGTTCGGTGAAAATCAAAAGTTCTCATAAAGATTGACAAAACTCAACGCTCGCTTGGTACGACAGTATCTTCATGAATAGAGCAATCTTCATCTTCTATAATTTCCTAATTATCAGAAATTATTCTCTCGAAGTAGAGCACAGGTCCGTCTATTAAAATTTCAAATTGTGATTGTAACGCGATCAATAAGGCCAGAAGAAAGAGATCTGAATTCAATTGCACACACTTTTTGCCTCGTCTAACTGTTGAATAAAATTAGTTTCGGCAAAAGGAATTCGATAGGCGGCGAATCGCGCCACTCTCATACCTCAATCAAATTTTGCACGTTTTTGGCAGTTGCCTACATAAATCTAGAGGTTGTTGAACCTTTTTGTCGAGGAAATTTTGCTGAAGTTCCCACAAGCCAATTTCGCCACTGATCGTGCTTGTGTTGACTAAAACACTTGAAAATTCACGAACAATTAGCTCGAGTATACCGTTCAGTTCGGTGAGTGGCAAGCTTTCAACCGCAAATTTATCCGTAAGTGGCCGCATATATCAAAGCGCTAAAGTTATCACATAGTGGGACTGATAACAGTTGTCAATTACGTAAGAGCAGAAAATGTCGACTATTTCTGCTAGCTGTGCTGACTGGTAGCTCCGTTCAACGGCCTCCATGGGAGTGCAGCACTTGAGTGCCAGGTAGATTCGAGCACAGAAATTGCACGGGGAGCGGGAAAATGCCACTGGTCCCGCAAGATGAGCTCTCGCTTGCTTCAAAGTTCAAAGTCGATGGAATGCGGAGAAAGTAGGCCACGAATTCTCAGACATTGACAATCTGCGGCCGCTTACTTTTTCTTCTTGAACTGTGCGAATGTCGTTCCGAATCGTCGACTGAGGGGCACAAAAAATCGCAGGCGAGCGGTGCAGTCGCCGTTTGAATTTCCATCCGAAACGGAAGTTCATTTGCCCGGTGAATTGTGCAGAGATCCGTGTCCGTATCGAACTTGGCAGACGTTGAGGCTGGTGGTGGATTCGCGAATCGCGGCCCATGATTTCCATGGTCGTGCACTTGAACGTTTAGGTTTAGAAATGATAAATTGGAGGCCACAGCAAGAGGCATCTCAGACAACTTATGCACCTACTTAAACAGATGATTGGTCGATGACTTGATCGCATATTATCAGCTCGGAGTGGCGGCAAATTCTTTTGCACTTTTTTATTATTTGGCCGAAAGGGGTAACGAAATCCGGAACAGTTTTTTCTGTAAAGCAGAATAATTGGACACCTTTCTCAGGTTTATTAGAAAAAGCATGTTAATAGCTA
The DNA here is from genome assembly GCA_964036015.1 of Leptarthrus brevirostris. NCBI lineage: Eukaryota > Metazoa > Arthropoda > Insecta > Diptera > Asilidae > Leptarthrus > Leptarthrus brevirostris. Next base: position 112,433,378 of record OZ038372.1, on the reverse strand, counting down.
CATTCTTGAGTTTTTGTTATCGAACAGTTTTTTTAACTTCTACAAACTGTTTCAAAAATATGAGCAAACATTATTCGAGAATTTTTAATTTGTATTCTATCTATGACCTCGGTAAGGCTTCAGGGATTGACGGAATGCAGGGTCGCCAGATGTGGCGAGTTTTCGCCAAATTGGCGATTTGTCATCAATCCTGGCGACGAAAAATATGAAATTGGCGATGGCGATTTTTTTGACGATTTTTCATTGGCTTTGGGCGTTTTTATGGCGATTTTTCTTGAAATAAAAATTGACAGATTATTTACCTTTTAAAAATTATTTCTAAAGTTTTACAAATGTAACATACATACATAAATTTAGCAGAATTTTCTGAAAAATTTAGCTAATATGAGTAAAAGTTGCCGCAACTGCAAGTGACACTTAAAGTGACAGAAAATTCTACGGCACGTCTAATGAGTTATTTACCGGCTTTTTCGCAGTTTAATTCTGTGATTTTTTATAAATGTTAGGAGAAATACTGGACAACGGTTTATTAAAAGTAAAAATCCTACTTTAGCAAAAAGTCGTATACTTTTGGGAAACCTACAAACATGTAATAGGGAAGAACTCGAAAGTATCTGTAATAGATGCGGAACAATTCATGGTTATTTGGAGCAAAAATATTTCGGATTTGTACAATTTGAAACAGAAGCGATTGCTAATAAGGCAGCTCAAGCCCTCAATGGATCTGGATATGGATATGCCGAATATGAAAAGGTTATATTTAAAAGTTGAGTTGCTTTTCCCAAATAAAGTTAACGCAAATATTCCATGACGTGGATGTTTATATGCAGTACTTGTCACCGCCCAAAACGAAGAGCATCGAAGTATCATAGAAACATACTTTATGGACAACCAGCGAAGCACCGAAATATGCCAGTGGATAATGCCATTAACTTGAGGCCCGAATTACAATTCCAACGGATCAGTCGACTGCAACTTTGCTCAAATGGGAAATTCATGCGACATGATTGTTACAATTTAACGACTTATCAGTCGACTCCGACTGAACTTAGACTTTGCTCAAAGTGCAAAGTTGTAGTCACAAAATTCGACTGCGGCTAACTTCATTTGAAACATATAGGTATAACATACATGCAAATAGCTCTGAAAATAGCAGAAGCTTCAGTTGCAGTTAACTGATCAGTTGGAATTTTAACTCGGGCCTAATATCGAATGATCGAAAGATTTTCAAATCAAATTGTGCGCAGAGAGGCAGAAATTACTGCCGACAGATTTGCCAAACATTCCTCCAAATAGCTCAGTTGATCCTCCTTTAAAAGAATGTCATCCAGACGCGATTCAAACTTTATTAAACGCACTTGCTGACAATCGTTCCTTAACGGTCTTACAATTGTTACAAGAAAGGTGTGAGTTACAATAAAAGGCTAAGTTAGGAGACGCAGCTGACCTTCCAGCTCCTCAACCGAAAATTGTCGAACCTGATCCAGAGATCGAGTGGCAGAAGAAAATTCTAAGCATCCTCAATAATCACATGTGTACAATGTACAAACTAAACACATGACCCGAACAAATTTTTCAAAAATTTTTAATAAAAATTCCGAACCAAATCTCAACTCGAGCAAAGTAAGAAATATTAAAATATTTCTTAACGCGATCGGCATTTCTAATAAAGAAAAGCTAAATTCATTTGGCTCTTCGTCAACAGCAGCACCAACTGGTTAGCTTTTCTTTTTCTGCTGGACGCCTTCGAAAAAAACCAAACACTAGATGGAAAACCAAAAAATTTAAATAAAAACACCAATCTAGACAGCTGTTTTTTTATTAAAAATCCTCAATAAGTCATCTATAACGGAGTCAAAATCCGATCTATTGTATGCAAATGTACAATCACTGCAAAACGATTCAAACACAATTGAACTTTTAAAAGATAATAAGGTGCAACGAGCGTTGGATTCACTGTTCAAAGCGTTAGTATCTAAAATTGAAAATTTCTTTACCTTTAGGTTGATAATGAAATACATTTTATTGGAAGTCTTTAATTGTTTGGAGTTTTTTCCGAAACTCTTTCATATAGGGAGTTGATATTTGGCACGAAGATAGGAATTGGTGGCAGAAAAACAGCCGTACAGTTAAATTTTGATGTTTTGGTCTAATTTTCATTGGGGTGAAATGGGAATCAAATGAAATTGTGCTTGTAAAAACGAGTTCAAAAATATTATTAGTGGCTTAAGCAACATGCTGGTAACGATTGCTTTACTAAAAACCAACGAAACTTAAGGTGTGCAATTAAAGAAATTACTAGTACGTTAACACAGTATATTGCATAACCAATAAAAAACATTTCATTGTAGTATTTACTACGTATACAGGCAGGGTTGAAGCCAGGTTGAACACAAGTTCAACTCTCATGTATACCGAAGTTGAGTTCAAAGTCAACTCAACTCAAGTAATCTGGCTGAGTCGAATTGAACTTTTGCATGTATACGCAGGTTGAAGAGTTGAAGTGACACATTGTAATTCGACAAGTTATTTTTGTTTTTGATTTTGTCACAGCAGTTAGTTATTATTTTTGTAAAGGTTGTTTTGTGTTTGTGAAACTTTTAAGATAGAAAATAGAAATATTTGGGAACAAGAGGAAACAGAAGCTATATTGAGCATTATGTCAAACTAACCCAACTTCAACTCAATTCTTCAACCTGATAAACGCATATACGCGGATTGAAATCTCAACCCCAACTAGAATCAATTTTTCAACTCTGCATGTATACGTAGTAATTATCACGATAAGCTAAAGAAAGTGACTATTTGCACTTACGTGTACTTCCGTGTTTGCACGTATTTGCCATCTTGATATCCACTTTGACATTTTGGCTATAATCATGGCTACAAAAAAGTAATAGATTGGCGATTTTGGCGACTTTTTGGTGTCCATTTGGCGATAATGCCTGTGTAAAGTCTGGCGACCCTGACGGAATACTAGCGGAATTGCCTAAGGCGGATCCCATTGCTGCAGCTGATATTCTTCTTTCCGTAATTGAGGAAAAACGCGACTTTAGGCAGACTTTTGTGTGCGTTTTTGCTTTTTATGAGGGTTTCTCAATCCAAGGCACGGTTACTCTCACCTCAGGCACGGCACTCTCACCTAGATAACTTTTTAAAAGATCAGTTATTGGTTTCATATATTATTTAACATTGGTGCAATTTTAATTAATATATTTCCACATTGTTTAAAATAATATTTTTCAAGGTAGAATTATTTCCGGAAAAACGTCGATCGTCTGTCTTAATATCGGACTTTGGTTGATTTTTCCCTAGCTCTGACTACGATAATTCTCTCTGTATAGAGTACGCTGGTGCACTAGGGTCATGTTAAGAATTTTCTAAGGTGAGGGTATGAACGAGTAACCGTGACTAATTTCGTAATATACTGCCGGATTTGGATTAAAGTTTGTTCGTATGAGTAGAATTCTTCGAGTCGTATTTATGAAGGCACCAAAGAAAGAAAAATAAAATAGTTTAAAAAAAAAATATGAGTGTGCTTTGGACCACACGACTGAAGTAAAGCTTCTTTAGCTCCATCTATATGTATGTATGAATATATATATATATGTTTATAAATGTATATATGTATAATATATACATGTATATACATATATACATGTAATAATTTTCTATAAATATTTAAATTTATTATCGGTTTTCATTGATAAACGAAATGAAATTACGAAATAATCAAGAAATCACCATATACCTCCCTCTCAACTTCCGTTCGCCTCGCCCGATCACACTTTTCGTAACGCTCTCGTCACGCATTCACCAGCTTACTCCCCAAGTCAAGCGTGCGTAAAGAAGTTTTACTTCAAAAAGTTGAACCAACTTCACAAAAAGCGCTAAAAAAAATAAAATAATTTTTAATTTTATATCTATTACGACATTTTGAAGTCGGTGAAATTTAAGAAAACAAAACAACTACCCAACCACAATTGAAGATAATATAACATATATGTTTTCGATATATTACAAAATTCGCAAATATGCGAACATTCATAAATTCGTATCTCTCATTTTTTATAACAAAAATCAATTTAAAAAAATCTTTTAAGGCTGTACAAGTGTACAGGCCTAACAAAAAAAACATAATGTAAACATTTTTTATGAGGGACGTGATGATATTTACACCAAAACCGAAAAAAGCATGATTTTTCAACTAAAATGGCTGTAACCTTAAAAATTTTGATTTTACAGTTATTCGTAGCAACTTCAACAAATTAAAATTTCGAAAATATCAGATAAAAGACATGTCCAATCAGTCTCAGACTTGAAAATGAATATTGCCAACAGGTCTGTTTAATGAAAGGTCAGAACATAAGCAGAGTAAAATAAAACACTCACTCAGGACCAGGACTTAAGTTCTTCTTCTATTAGTGAGCTGCTCTATTGCAGCTAGAGTCCCCAATTGACTGGCTCAACCCGCGAAGGTATAACGCCAAATTGTTGCAGTTAATTAGTTGGAGTGATTTATAGTTACTTGAAAATTTTTATCAGGTGTTAAGATTTAGGGAGTATGTTTGGAGATAGGATTGGTAGGGAATGTGGGTAATTAGTATTCAAGATGGTGAGGTGAAAATGTACTGAAATTTGATGATATACATTAAGAAGATTGGCTTTAGTAGCAAAGTCCAGAATTTTTTTTATGGAAGAAGTTCCAACAATTATGGCTGAGCATAACAAGAGTGACCATTCGAGAGTGATTTTGTCTATTATGGGGTGAGATGCAGTTAGATTTTTCAAAAAATCGATTTTTTTTTTGCATTTTCTTGAAGTATGATGTTTCGAAAATATTCTCAGAAAATTGCAAGTCAATCCGATTAATAGTTTCCGAGTTTAACTTCATCCATCGAGCTCGAAATTTAACGAAAATATAATACCGTGCCTACATCGAAAAACTTTAAATGCATTTTTCTCGAAACTATGTTTTTCAAGTCGGTGACCACTATAATTCAAAAACCACTTCATGGATTTTGATGAGATTTTTACAGCTTATTAATAGCATTAAAAACTAGTCTTTGATCGAAGGATTTTCATTTTTGTTCAAAAGTTCGATTTTTTTTAACAATAAACTAATGCTTTTTGGTCGTAAATCCGGGAGTAAACTGTCAAAAGCCGCCATTTTGTTAATTTTCAAAAAAAAAACCTTCGATTAAAGACTAGATTTATTATTAAACTAATGATGTTTTTTTGTTTCATTGATTTTAGATGATTCAGTGAGATGTTCTGATGGTCACCGCGAAGCACTACTTGCGGAAGGGGGTCCAACAAAGATGGCGATATTTTTATAAATAATAAATTTTTTTTTTAAATTTTGTGGAAGTCAAGTTGAAAAATATAAAAACTCTGTGTATATGTTTTATAAAATAAAGTTAATTATTATGAAAAAAAATTATTAAAAATACTCCTTTTTTCACGCATCTGACTGCATCTCACCCCTTATGATTTGAAGAGCATCATTCTGTTGATATCTCACAGTGTTCGTTCTCGCAGTGTAATAAGGCTTCTCTTGCGGCTATGTCAGCAGCTTCGTTCAGTGTAAGACCCCTACGACTGATTTATGGGGATGATCGATGTTCACGAAACATCGATGTTGAGAGTATAAACATCGATGTTTCAACATCGATGTTGAAGTATGTCAAATATCGCACAATCGATGTTACGATCAAAACATCGACCTTCGATGTTGGCAGAAAAGAACTGAAGCGAACTTAGTTCAAAATTTTGAATATTCCTTTGAAATTGAAGACTAGTATTCGTTGCCAATAGAAGAACAAAACCTACTTTTATATAAAAACCAAATCAATAGCTGGCTATGCAATTTAAGTAGTCACCCCATTTTATTTCATTTGAGTTTTAGACTAGTTTAAGTCAAGTTCATCCCAATGATCATTCAAAGAAAGCAGAGAATTAATGAATTCATTAGAAGCGCAGTTAGTGCGACAGCAAGGAATATAAAGAAAGTCATAATTCTTTGGAGGGCGGTAACGAAATAAAATATTGAAACAGCTAAATAGCCCTTGGGAATGAGTTGTACAGATTCGCAGAGCCGTTTTTCTCTAACGTGTCCATGGAAAGAAGCGTAAACCTATTGTTGGAGGGAGGCAATATAACGGGATAGCTTCTTGGAAGGCTACAAAGCGCAAATCTAAGAAACCTACATTTTATCGCTTCGATCCGATAATTATGAACTGAATAAAATGATGGCTAGATCGAGAAAACGTACTATCAAATCGGTCTAACAAAAGAGCAATAAAGAGTCTTGCTGACGGATGAATCGCCAAAGCCACAAGACCATCTCTCTATGAAGCGCAAATCTGCATTTGTCTTATTAACAATGTACGAAATGTGGTCATCGAAAAAAAGCTTTGAGTTAAAATTAACACCCAAGTTCTTTGTGCTGACGAGGTTGACCGACGAGTCTTCCTATCATAAAAAAGTCCATTCCATCTCTGGGCATTTCTCTAGCTCGCAGCTATACCAAAACAAGACGTTAAATTTACTTCATTATATTACGGTCGTAACCATGCTAAAAGCGCATCTAGGGTTGTTTCCGGGGCTTTCGCTACATCACAAAACAAAAGAAAAAAACAACATTCAAGTATATTGTCTTTTTACGCCCTTGGCCGCCATTCTATTAACCTCTTCTAAATAACATCGATATTAAGGAACATCGATGTTTTGAGTTCGATTATTATCGGTCATCGATGTTGAGCCATCGATGTCAATATCGATGTTTTGTCAACATCGCTCATCTCTACTGATTTAGTCTGAAGTTATGTGCATAGAGGTTTAGACCTGGGTTTTTAAGAAGGGCACAGGCAGATTTACTGTCTGTCAGTATAAGGTGTTTTTCTTTGGTGAGTTGTTCAGCATGGTCTACTGCAAGTTCAATAGCTTTTAATTCACCAGAGGTGGATGATCTGAGTTTGGAGTATTTGGCAGTGATGACAAGAGAGGATGAGTGTTCTATGACACTGACTCCCGTGTCTGTGCTATTAAAGGAGGCGTCAGTGGCCATGATGGACCAGTTGCTTGAATGCTCGTTTAGTAATTCTAAATAGATTTGTTTAAGATATTTGTCATTGTTTGTTTCCTTCTTTTGCCCTTCCATATCAAGGATGTCTGTTACAATATGCATGTTGTCTGGGCTTGACTCCGTGATTGTTCCAATGTAATTAAAGATATCAAGGTATTTATTAAGGATGTATGCGTGATTAGATATTCTTGCGTTTTTGTCTACATACATAGGACTGTTTACGATCGAGGGTGCTATGAAGTCACATTTTGATCTTAAGGTGGCTCTGTAGATTTTTAAGGCTGTCTTTTGATGTATGGGGGAGTTATAATTGTTACGTGTTCTGATGACATTGATGTCAGAGCATGTGGATTTGTTTAGGTGTATTATTTGACTTTGCATGGTTAGATGCTGCTTGTAGTGTCTCCCTAAAAATCCGAGTTCATCCGACGTATTAATTGGGTCTCTCTTTAGATATAGATGTTTTGTTGGTGGGTGCCTGCAGTTTAGTTTTACTTTATCCTTATTGATTATGAGTTGTAGATTTTCCGAGATGCTGACAAGTATCTATAGCTTCGTTGTGCGATCTTCCTGTTGCTATAATCATAAAATCTTCAGCAAACTGGTAGGTGTTAGCGTTAGTATGTGCGGAGGAGTGTAGTTCAGTTGCGTAAATGTTGAAAAGAGTGGGGCTGAGTGCACTGCCTTGTGGGATGCCATCATGAATCTTGAGACTGGTGTTGTAAAGATTGAGAGTTCTTTTTTTGAGAAAATTGATTATCCATTGTAGTATGTCCGTGGGAATATTTAAGGAGATTAGTTTGTTACAGAGTTTATGTATGGAGACTGATTCGAAGGCTGATGAGATATCAATGGTTAGTAGTACTGTTTTGAGTCCACTGTGTTTGTTTTGAGCTAGATTGTTTAGAATGTCACTTAGGCATCTGTAGACAGATCTGCCTTTGATGTATGCATAAGAGTGTGCAATACTTTGTCCCACTCAAGTAGATTAGTTAGCCTTTTGTTTACTATTGTGTTTATGCACTTTGGTGGGGTTGAGGGCTATGGGTCTGTAGCTTTTTGTATTATTCGTTTGGCCACCCGATTTTTTTATAGGGACAATTTTTATCTCTCTCATCTTCCGGGATTTGGTTTGTTCTCCATAGATCGTTAAGGTAGCTAAGCAGGTTTATAAAACATTGCTGGTTTAAGTTCTTTAGCATCATGAAAGAAATACCATCAAGTCCTGGTGCCGAGAAGTTAGACTTTCTTTTTAGTGCATCCATAAGTACCCCTAAAGATAACGGAGTAGGAGCAGTGTTAAATTTGCAAGCGTTGGAATTTTGTGTGTTTGATGTTTTGCAATTTTTAGAGATGTGTGTTAGGTAATCTCTTGAGTCTTGTTCAGTCCATTTCAGCTGACCATCTTTGCTTGTAGTTTTGACCAGCATTCCTTTGTAGATTTTGAAGAGACCTCTTGCGTTAAGACTACTTATGCTTTCAGTGAATGACTCATGATGCGCATTCTTAGCGTATTTGATCGATATTTTCAACAGTTTGCTAAAGGCTAGGTATTTCTTTATAAGAATGGACGACGTGTTTTTTACTAGTTGGACGAAAATTTCTCTTTTCTTATTGAAAAGTGTTTGTACTTCCACCATGCTTTTGGTTTGTAATTAGAGTGTGGTATTTTATGTGAGCATTTTGTCACTAGGTTTTTGAGAGTATCTAGACACCTCTCATTTGTGGGTAAAAAATTTAGGTACTGAATCAGGTTGGTGAGTTTAGTTCTGCTAATATAGGTTTTGGAGAGATTTGTTGGGGGACAATCATTCAGTTGAACTTTGATTGCGAAGTGATGGGAGTGTCTAATTTGTTGTCTTAGTGTGGAAAGTTTGATACGATTTGTATTTACTGATGTGAAGCAAAGACCCCACTTAAGGGGTCTTTTAAATCTTTGAAGAAGGTGTGTGAAGTTAGTTGTTGTTGTGGACTTAGATTTGAAGTAGTGAGTATTTGTTCCAGTTTTTCCTCTTTATAGGTGCTGATGTCATTTCTGATGATGTTCCTGTCCCACAAGGTGTGATGAGCATTGAAGTCTCCACTTAAGATCACATTTGTTAAGGTAGAAAGGTAGCTGAACAAGTATTCACAGTCTTCTTTGAAGATGTTGGTAGGTGTGTTGGTGGATGCGTAAACAGCTGAAATAGTAGTAGGTTTCCTGTTGTTGTGAATTTATATTATAACGCAGTCTAGTCTTGAGCCGAAGTGCAATCTATGGTATTTAATTTTTATCATCCAGCCGCCATAGCCACCTTTTCTGTCCGGTCTGACCAAATTGTATTTAGGCAGAGAGGCATGTTGATTTGATTTTAGCCATGTTTCATTTAATAGAACTAGGTAAAATTTTTCATCAGCTAGGAAGAGTTCAAGATTATGTTTGTTTGCGTTGAAACTTTAAATGTTGTAATGAATTAAGTTTAGTTTTTTTGATGTGGTCATATATTATTTATGATTGGTGTTGTATGTTTGTTTGTTCTGGAGATGTCATTGAGTTGAGTTTAGATGGTAGAGTTCATGTTGTCATTATTGATTGTAGATGGTGTGTTGCTTTTGTCTGGAGTAATTGCATTGTCATTCTGTATCTGAAGTAGATCTAGATTAGTTTCGAGAAGTTTGATTTTGTTTCGAAGATTGATTAGGAATGAGTTATCCTTTAAATTGTCTTTGTTGAGTGTGTTTGTTAATTGGTTTTTAATCCAGGACAGAATTTTTTTATATTCTTTAACTTTGTGTGTGTTTTTATTTAAGGCTATGCCAGTTCTTAAGTCGGGTTTTTCTAGTAAGTTGTTGTTAAGTGTATTGTCATGTAAGACTTTGACAATTTTGAAGTAGGTTTTCCTTTTAACTAGGACTTTGTTTGCATCATGGTCAGGGTTCTTAATGGTGGCTACCTCTCCTAACATTAGGAACCCTGATCGTGAAGCAAACAAAGTCAGGATTCCTAATGGTGTCTACCTCTCCTAACATTAGGAACCCTGACCATGATGCAAACAAAGTCCTAGTTAAAAGGAAAACCTACTCCAAAATTGTTAAAGTCTTACATGACAATACACTAAAAAACTATATAAGACACGAAAAGGCTTTGTCAAGATCTGTCTCAGATAATATACTGAAAGGATTATCAGAAGTGTCAGTGAGTTTGTTTTGTTTTAGTAGCAGATTTGCTTCCCTCCTGTTATAATTTTTTATTGCAATAAGGTTTAGAAAAGATGTCCTTCTCTTTAGCAATTCAGTCAGGGTTGTCCGGTTTGTGCATTTGTTTGCAATTAATGTAGAAAGATTTGTAAGATTTATTTAGGCAGGAGTCATTGGAGTAATTATCTTGTGTGCAGAAAGTGTCGCAGTAGCTTTGCATTGAGGAAGGAAATGTCCCCATCTCAGGCATTTGTTGCAGAATCTTGGTTTAGGTGTATAGTAGTCTACGTATCTGATGGCACCATAAATGCTTATTTCTGTCGGTAGTCTATTGCGCATAAAAGTAAGTTTAAAAATAGAGGTTGGTATCCTTTGATCACCTTCACCCATTCTAGAGAATCTGACTGCTTCAGTGATTTTGATAGGCGATTTGATGTTTGTGATAAGTTCATCTTCCAATAAGTCTAATGGTATTCCTTTTATGAGACCTTGCTTTCTGAAATATGACTTGGGGATGAAGGCCTTAACCCTGTATGAGTTCAGATTTTCGTTTAAAAGTGAGTTTGCCGATTTGAAGTATTTTAGCATTGTTACTTTTGATGGAGGAGATGTTGGAGCAGCCTTTCCTATGGAGTAGCCTTCCTATACCTATGTCCGTTAGGTTTGTGTTATTGTGTTCATCCTCTGCTGACTTCTGCATCATGACCCAGTAAGGTAGGGTTTCCAGCTGATCATTAGTACTCTTGTTGGCATTAATATTTGTGTTTAAAACGTTATCCATGTTTGTCATGTTCTGACCAGATATGATGTCAGTGTTTCAACTAGGGCTTCACGATACTCGAGATTAATCTCGCTGCCGGAACCAGTCTCGACACGATATCGGGACTGGCAGCTAGACCAATATCATTGGTAACAGTGCGATACCGAGAGCGAGATTGAGGTGACGAGAGTGGACGAGAGTGGACGAGATATTAGTGTGTGTGTATCTGGCATTTTATTGATCATCATTATCATTCTGATACTGATCCTTAAACTAGTTTATTAAGAAAATAAAGCAATAGGTATAAATTATAAGATACATAAATAAAGTGTGAACATTTACATTTCCTCAATTGTTTTTTTTTTAATTTTAATTATCTTAATTTTATTTTGGTTTATTTTAACTAAACAAACTTTTAAGTCTTGCCAAACAAATTTTAAAGCAATGTTAGACAATTGTCAAATCGTTATTCCAACAAAAAGTTACAGCAATTTCGTAATCACAATTTGCTTACTCGGATCTTTTAATGAACCGTTGACAACGAGTCTAGGACTAGTCCAGCTCTTTCACCGAACGCAATTTTCTAGTCCTATACTTGTCCGAGACCAATCCTGGACTTTCATCAAATAGACTTAACATCGCAATACATAGAAGACGAAGTTGGATATGTTGGTTGAGTGGCATGGCTACCTCGTCGTAGATACAGATTTAAGCCTCGGCCCTAATTCCCTTCCGGCCATAACCATGCTAAATGCATTATAGAGTTGTCACATTGGTTTTTGTTATATAATAAAAAAAAAATGGGAAAATTCATGTGAAAATTCACCTAATCTGAGAACCTGGATGCAACAAACGCCGCAATGATTGCGCCTCAATGAGTTTTTTAAGACGCGTGGGTACAGCCATAAAAACCTAGGAAAGAATCGCAGCACTGCCACTGATTACATGCTAGCGATTAAGGACTTCAACAGAAAGTTCGAACAAGTAATACCGAATATGCAGTTCTGGGAAACGATAACAGAAGAACCTAGAGGTAACATAAGCATCTTTACCGAAGGCTCTAAAACGAGCTCCCTGTAGGGGCACCAGTGCTCTGTCAAAAGCTCAACGTTTACCCGTCCTACAGACTACCCAGTGCCTGCAGCATCTTTTAATCCTATGAACCTATGCTCAAAAGAAGACTAACTTTCTACTTAACCTAACTCGAACTAACTCGAACTCGAACTATGGTCGGCATCTTAATCGGTCTTACGTGAAGTACATGATCTTATAATTGGTATTTCTGACACTGGTTTGTGCAAACCTTGCCAGGAACCCTATACAATAGAAACTGCAGAGCATCTCTTAGGTCCATATCCTGGACTTGCAACGACAAGACAGGAGATACTACGCAATACATTTATTGAAAGATAAAAAGAAGCTTTGAAGATCAGAAAGAGAACCATTCAAAATTTCGCAACGGAGACAGGAAACTTTTATGTAAATAGTGTAGATCTCCAACGATCAGAAAACGATGCAGGGCATCTTTACGGTTGCAGTATCCTAATCTAACCTAGGTAACCGGCGACCTAAGAAAGGTCCGGTGTGTTACTACATCCGCGGAACTGCACCTGAGGGTTTATTTAGAACCAGCCACAATTATTAAGAAACCTGAAAAGCTGTCAGTCCTATGTTTGTACTTTTTCCTGACCAGGCCCGGGCAAGCGCAGAGTAAAATTCTGAACGCTTTCCACTTCTTCCTCGTCCATACAACTTTTACAAAGGTCGCTTGCGGGGATGCATAAGTATCTACAGTGGCCAGCAATGACTGCCACAATATTTCGAAGATCGGTGCGGTTTCTCCTTAGCGGGAAAGCTATTTTCTTAATGTCCCAAGCTCTCCACAACTGCCTTGACATACCACATATTGTCGGATTGCCCCATTTTTTCTTAGCCAATAAATAGCCTTAAAGTCAACTTCTCTGTTTACTTGCTCTAGAGGCCGGCCGATCGACCTGGCAATATAGGAAACGTTAAGTAGAGAACCTTCCTTTGTAAGCATTCAGCCGCCTTATTCCGCTGTACGCCACTATGACCAGGATTCAGCAGCTCCTAATTTCTGGAAACTATTTGGGCACCTGTATACCTGCTATGATCTTATTAAGTTTGACTTGACTTTGACGGCGTGATCGTAACGTCCGTGTTGCTCTTTCTATGACTAGAACTCTGCTTGAAACACACTGCAGCAGGGCCGCCGACAGGGGGGAGCGAAGGGGGTAAACCCCCCGGGCCCGGGCTTTGAAAGGGGCCCCGTCATCTAAGTCATCAACAGAAAATTTTTTCCATTTTAATTATTTATATAAAAAAAATGCTTCACGATCGAAAAAGTGTACTATACTAGACAGATTTTAAACTGAAAGTCAATCATTCGATTGTATATGGGCCCGTAAACGCTAAGTGCCGAGCCAGAAATTCGTTTCGCGGGGGGCCCGTATGTGGTACCTCCCGGGTCCGAATTTTGTCTCTACGGGCCTGCACTGCAGTAGTCCGGCAATCGATACGATAAAAGAATGGTTTCAATTGCGCTAATTGCTCCGGAGATGTCCAGACAGGCAGCTCTTTGAATTTTGCTTATCTTCTTAACGTTGTTCTGCTTCTTTGTGGCAGTTCACCAGAGTACCTACTATTTCATAAGTACGGATTGGTATCACTGTGGAAATATACATCCAGGATTTAAGTTCCACTTTTTACGAAAAATTTTCTTGCAGGCATATAACGCTTCCGACGCTTTTTTCACGCACTCCTCTATGTTGTTGCCGCAGTTTCGTTTGAAGTCGAGTATGACACCTAAGTAACTGGCTTGATTGGTTTGTATGAGGGTACTCCTGCCCAATTTGGAAGCTTGGAAGGTTTCATTGGATAGTCGTTTTGTTTGTTTAATTTGCACTCAAAATGTCGTATTAAAATGAAATTAACAATTATTTTCTGCTGTTTAGCATGACTTCAACTTTTTTTAAAAACTAATTTTTGGTAATAAATATGGAACTGCCGCTTTTATGGCAAATGTTAACACTAGTGTTAAGTATAAGGTTAAAAAAGACTCACCCCGTTCATTGATCTTCGAGCTTCGCCAGACCGAATGGTGCGCGTTGGCATCACATCCAATTAGCAATTCCTGCATCTTTCTTACAACTGCGTTAACCAGTGTGTGGGTGGAGGAAGGGTGCAGCCATCATGTGCCACGTACGCCGAAGTTAGTCATGTCAGCTCCTTATTGCTACTGTAATTGGACAATAAAAATAAATTAATATCTTTCTTGGCTAGGATCCTCGGCTTACCTGCACCATTATTGTAAAAGAGAGTGTACAATTTGTGCTTAATTCCGAGCATGGCGCCATATTTTACTCAAGGTTCATGGACTAAAGCAATATCAATGTTAACCTCCCTCAGAAGGATAAGTAAGCTCTCCAATGCAAGCTTATACTGTAATGGAGATTTTTTGAATCACCTGCATCTGCAGTTCACCTAGATCTTGCTCCGGAGTATCAATATCCATCACAGGTGCGCTTGCAATAACTTCCTTGTATATTTGATTTGCTTCTATCTGTATTCCTGGTGCCCCATCGGTTTGGAATTACCCGATGGTGCCCATATACAATCACCTTCACTGAGCTGAAGCTGTAAGGGGGCCAGGGACTCATCTGTCAATTGTAGGATGACGTCCCCTCCCCGTAGGCTTAGGTGCGTCCATCGTTATGACTTTTTAGGACACCTAGGAAATTGTGGGGTTCTGTGATGTTAGAACCGTCAGAAGAGGAGAATAGACTCCGGTAATCAGATTGTAGTATTGTGGGATATCTGAGCTAGCGATTACTTGAAGCTTCGCTTTTTCCCATAACCCTGCCAACTTCGACACGTTACCCTTCAGGAAGTCCAGTGAAAACAGAACAGTTACAGAAGAACAGTTTCACTTCCCTCACCCAGCCAGACATGTCATACTGAGAGATTTGTCCTCCGGCTTCGATACTAGATGACCTAGTATGATAACGATTAACTTCTTTCTAACCTAACCATATCAAAATTTCTTTTTTCAGCACTCAACGACAATTGGACATAACAGAAAATATTTAGAGTTTTTAATTAAACAGAGCTTTAGCGGGATTAAGATTAAACCTTTTGTTCTTGGTTTTAATATTAACTCGCATAGTCTTTGACTTATGACAAAAATTTACATTTATTCCCCTCCAAGGGTAATAATAAGAGGTAATAAAAGGTCTAATTACAGGAGAAATAAGAGGAAGGTCGAAATTTGTAGTTTCCGAAGTAAATAAATAAATCTATTAATTTTTGTCTGTTCTATTTTTTTAATATTATAGGGAACCTCGATGCACGTCTGAATCGCACTTGACCGGATTTTTAAACTGATATTTTCGAAATTTTGTCAAAAATTGGTTATTTTAGCTGAAGAACCATTTCGGAAGTCGGAGATATGGAGTCTTGAGATTTCGCAGATTTCCAAATTGGTGAATCTCGCAATATCTCTAAAAAAAGAAGCTGATGGAGCAAAACGATGTTGATTAAACACTATTTGGTGAGTTTTTTTGCGGACTTTTGTGCAAGCTTTTTAGGATTGGTGAATCTCGCAATATCTCTAAAAAAGAAGCTGATGGAGCAAAACGATGGTCATTTTCGGATTTAGGGCGCCAATATTACCAAAAAAAAAATACTTAAAACGCTGCACCAAAAACTATTTTTTTATGTTGATTAAACACTATTTGGTGAGTTTTTTTGCGGACTTTTGTGCAAGCTTTTTAGGTAACATTTTCCATCTTTCCTTTTCACAGAATATCATCCATATTATAAGACGCATGAAAGCGGTAATAAATCGTATCCAGCAGCTTATCCACGAAGTATTTAAGCACTTATTATAAAAATAATTTAGACAGTAGTTTTAATTATTGTCTTAAGAAAGCCTACCATTTTTTCAGCCTTAGTTTCATATACATACATCTATGTTCAATAGTAAGTTTGACATTTAGTTAGTTTTGAAAAATTATACTTTATCCCATGTTTATCGTAATTTATTCCTGATTTTAAAATTAAATGAGATACCTTTAAATGACTCTATTATGAATAGAAAGTTAAATAATGGTGCAAATCAGTTCTCTCTCTTCAGCAAATTCATATAATTTCTACAACACAAGATAAGGAATTTCTACCTTAAGTATATATATTCCAATTAATACAAACTGGGGTTTTGTAATGCACATCCTTTCAAACTTGTGCAGACACCGGTTAATTGAGGTGGAAGATTGAATTACCAATTTATTATGAATCGGTTTCTGAACCAAATTACATTGTGTTGAAGCTACCCTTTCCAATTTCTGCAGCGAACGTATAAATCTATAGTATAGAACCAAATTTTCAATAGAAAAAAATGAATTCAAGCAAATGATGATTAAGACGTAAAAAAAAGAATAATTTTGAAAACAAATAAGCTTCCAAAGCCGGCAATCAAAAGAAGCTTATTATGCCAACCCGGTAATGTGAAGCCATTTCTCAATAAAATCGCGGATGGAAAAGTTAATCCACTCCTCTCCATCAGTGGAAGCGAGCTGATATTAAGCTCGAAATAAAGGAATTCGAAGGACTCAGAGCCTTTTGAGAGCCCTTTCACCAGAAATTTATCATCTCCTAATTGCAAAAAGGCCATTTTCCTGCATTTCCCTGAATGATCCAAAAGCGAAGCCGGGGTCTGCAAGTCCCATTCATCTGTTCGTCCATTCACCAGAGTACACAAATAATCAAATGACGTTTTTATTACTAACACAAAGGCAACGTATCCACAAAAAGATACACGGAATCACTAATAAAAATTAAACTAGCTCCCAAACTACAGCAATGCGGATGTCGAGGACATTGCACTGCACTTTGACCCACATACGAAATACGACGGCTCGTACGGACATAAATAGGGACACCGCGCCACCTATGCACATACACTTATACTTTGATAGTGCACTCACTCATCGGTGTTAGATCTGCAACTGGGGGACCTCCTGCTTCTTGCTGCTAGCATGAATGTGTGGGCTTGGGAAACTACGGAACCGCTTGGAGCCCTGCCTGCTCCTTCTGGAGTACTGGTGGTTGAAAAGGGTGGAACGTCATAAAAAGGACGTGGGGCATGTTTGTTCCTAAATGAGGCCGCTCTGTGTTGCCAACTGCAATAATAGAATTGGATATGAGGCGAACAAAGGCTCGATTGATGGCTCACAAGACAGCTTACGGCTACAAAGAAATGCTAAACTCCTTGACTTTATTATCGTCAACCGCGAATGAATGTTCAACACAATGCAAAATGTCTTTGCATGCATATTGCATAGCGCTCGCCGTCTGTTATCTGTTTAAGAATTTCAACTTAGTCAACCATTCCGTGACACTCGCACTTTTTGCACATTATAGTGGCCCCCAATTTGCATAGAAGTGGTGAAGGAATTGAGGACGGCACAACTCCCAAAGGAAGCACTTTTAACTGTTCCCGGCCAATTGAATTGTTCTTTTCTAGGTTTTGTTAATGTTGCAAGTTTAAAACTCATTACAACGTCTCATTGAATACGATAATTTAATAAATATCTGCGACAGATTTTATCGCCCAAACATGCCAAAGACCACCGCGGCTAGAGGAGGCCAATTAGTGGTACATAGATGGCAAAAGTGGATGCTTTCAGATGCCCGGACAACGGCGTGGCTGTAACAAGACCCTCTTGTGCCGTCACGTTAAGATAGAAAAGCCTCTTCTCTTTCACTGTAGACAATAAAGCCCCGTGATTTACAGAAGCCCAACAAAAGTACTTGAATTTCTTGAGGAAAAACCATCAAACAAAAACTTGGCACTTGAACGTGTTTTATAACAGTTCTACAAGGTTTGGGTGTGAGGGACGGAAGTGCATGAATGCGTCCTTTTAACTGAGTCTTGCCATGTACACTTTATTTAGCAGCTCTAATGTCCTGGACACTCCCAGCATGAAGAAATTTACAACTTGGAATATGCGAATAAACGACCCACATTTTGATTTACACACAGGAACAGATATACCTTACCAAAAGCCGATAAGACTGTAGTCCTAGACGGGCCATAAATGCTTTGGGCTCCGCTTTATAGCCTTAGCCTACAATGCGGATAAGACGGAGAGTATCCTTGCGCTTTACACAAATTGCTTTCGATTTATTCCTCGCACGTACAACTTGCATAAGGAACATTCAAAATATTTTCCTTTCCTTTGAAGCAAACTTTATTTATTTATTTAAATCCTTTTCAAATTAATTTGCATATTAGTGTACATTATGTATGTAGATGGCAGTTCGATAACCTCTTGTAACCATTTTATTAAGAAGAATCGTCAAATAAAAAAATCTGTATCTTACAAGAGCACCAAAATGGAGCATGGATTTTCGAAACGTTTTTTGACTTTTAAAGTTGGAATCGATTCAAAGAGGATTTCTCGGTCATTTGAATTGCACTTCATCTATCAACGCTGTTTAAATCTTAAGATTAACTAGTGCAATATTATCAAGTGTACTATATAAACTTCAAAGTATGTTGCATGTCACTACTCCTTTCTAGCAAATTCGTTTTGCTTCGTAAAATGTCATAAGGTACATATAAATGTCCAATCTTAAGGAGCACTTCTCCTTTTGGGTTATGAAAGACAGGCTTATTATCGCTTGTCCTTTGGTTTTCTCCGACTCCTTTTACGATAAAAGCATTTGGTTATGGTTCAGTTTTATAACGATTATATTGTGGATGTCGTGTGAGAGGGTTGTGCAAATGCAAATTAAGCTGTAGTTATAGCAAAGGTAAACTTGCAAAATTATAGAGAAAGGATATGAAAAGAGGGAATTACTTTAACTTAGCCTAACTCAACAAATGCAAAAGGATCAGAAATCGACTATAGGTATGCTATTTCCGTAGATGGATCGATAATTTAAATGAAATGATCATCGCGGGCAGTGTTCATCGGGATTATGCATATTTTAGGCATCGGTGGTGTAAGGCGGCCACTAATGGATATATTTTGTTGACCACAGAACACGCTGAAAGACCATTAGCGACGCAGAATATATTATCTGATGGCTCGAATGAAATTCTTCTACTGGTTACGAGAAGTAAAGAGGGATTGCGGGATCGGCACATGCAAAAAGAGCAAGAACTACTTGTTAAGACACAGAAATCCTTGCTTACGCAACATAGAGGTAGTGCTATTGACAGTCTTTGGATAATCTTTGAGGCACGCCAAAACTTCGACCGACAACTTAAACGAAATTTTTGGAAACCCGTTTATTTGAGACATATGTTTATGAGGCAAGTTGCAATTTTTATATGTTATCTATACCGCAACGGGGCCGTGTCTGTACATAATATATATTTTTAAAATTTTAATACACCGGAGCCGGTCCAAAGCCCGGTTAAGAAAAAAGGAGAAAAACCCATGCGCCAACCAGAACACTTCGGCTTAGATAGAATCTATGCCCTATCCTAATACTCTTTCAATGATTTCCAGGACCCCTCAATGCGCAGCCCTACTTCAGGAATAGAATAGAAAGGTTTGTAACCCGCTTATGTGAAAAACCAACCATACACACTAAACGGCTATAAACATCGAACTGCGGCTATGGAACTTGAGAATTCTGTGGAACGAGTATGGATACGCGAAGATCTAGGAGGTGGAAAGGGAAATGTCCCATTACAAAATAAACATTTTAGGGTTAAGCGAAACTAGATGGAGAGGAAGTGGAGAGTTTACATCACCCACATCTGAAACCGTGCTGTTCTACTCTGGCCAGGAAGAATAAGATACACTTCGCATGGCAGGTGTAGTCTTATTGCTAACCAAGGTTGCCCACCAATCACCTCTGGACCGGTCACCAATATCCGACAGCATTAATTTCGGACCAGGGTACCTAACATTTCGGACCAGGGTACCTAACATTTCAATAATTCAATGCTATACGCCGACCGAGCAAGCGCATATAAAAAATAAGGAGGCTTTCTACCAGCTTCTTGGCGACACTTTTGGTAAGGCTTCTAAAGGTGATATAAATATAGTCATGGGGGATCTCAGCGCTAAGATTGGCGCTAACAAGATCGGCCTGGAACATGTGATGGCGAAGTTTGGACTCAAAACTGAAACGTTAATGAGGAGTTGTTGGTTGAATTTTGTAACTAGCGGCAACTTCGAACACCCGCTGCGTATATACCACCGCTAAAAACCTGATGCACTGCATCATAATATCAACGCCTTCATCCGACCAAAAATCGGTAAGGGCGAAGGAATGTTTTGTTGTACAGAACACGTGGACGATTAAAGATCGAAAAACCACCCTGGATCAGAGACGGTATATGATTCAAAATACAGGAGTGGAAGCAGATTAAAGACCGCATCAATTCTGCTAACGACGCTGCAGTTAAATAACATCTCAGAATTATACATCGATCTCTACAGAAAGGCGTCCAAAGAACTGTAAGATATGATGAGTGCAACTACATCAACATGTTCGCAGAAAAGGCAAAAAAAGTGGCCTTCACAGCGCTGTGACAGTGTATATGAAAGATTGCCAAAAAAACTGGCAGGAAAGACATCCTGTAAGAGGTACTAATCGATCCCTTCTCGTGACGGAAGAACATCAACTACGGAGGTGTAAAGAGTATTTTGTTGAAGTCCTAAACAAAACATTTATACCGTCGAATACCTCTTCACACTAGGCTGAACACCCGCCGGATACGGCCATCATTAACATCCGCACTCTGACAAGATTAGAATTGGCGGACGCAGTTAAGTCGATGGACCTCAGGGATTGAAGGAATACCAGTGGAACAACATAAGGCAGATTTCATTGCTGCGGCTGATATTCTTCTTCTCGTAATCCAGCACTATTGGGAAACAGAGACCTATCCCACTGAATGGAAACCAGGAGTAATTGTGAAGATTCTCAAAAAAGGCGACCTGAGGAGTTGTAGCAATTAACGTACCTGTCTTTTAACTGCAGACTCCAAATTGATGACAAAAATCAACTTAAAACCAATCAAGCAAACAATCGAGCGCACTCCGAATGACGCAGGCAGATTTTCCTTAGAGTTTCTTCGACAGAGACCACATCAACACCCTCCGAATTATCATCGAGTAATCCGCCGAATGGAGGTCCCCTTTACATTTAATGTTCATCGATTTTAAGAAGGCGGTTGGCAGCGTAGATCATGAGTATATATGGGCAGCTTTACATAGGAGACGTATCCCAGAAAAAATGATTACTATCATAGAGGAGTCCGACTGAGGAGCCTAATGTTACATCCCATACAAAATAAAACTGTCGGAGCCCTTTCAAGTGCTGTACGGAGTGAGACAAGGATGCCTACTGTCATCTTTGCTCTTCCTGATCGTCATCATAGCCGACGATGTAAGTGTACAAACTTAGTCATGTAGCCCTAATGTTCGATGTTTTGAGCAGAGAAGGGCTTAAGATCAGTGCTGCTAAAATCATTTTATGTGCTTGGGCTCCAGGAGACAAAATAAAGGTTATCTTGAGGAGCAGCAAATAGAGCAAGTGGATAAATTTTGCTATCTCGGAAGCTATATAGCAGATGGCGGAGCTGAAGCTGATATGTATACAGACTCGAGTTGAATTTAATACTTTTGCTGATATCTTGCGCAATAACAATATATCCAGACGCGCAAACCTCTGGATCTTAGCCGGGCAAAGGTATACTAGCTACTAATATACGTTTGTCTTTTTAATGAAAATAAAAAAGGCCGGTCAAGTATGAACCTTGTTCATGAAGCTAGGGCATCATTATGCAAACCGCAAAAAAGTCAATTCTACGCTAGGTAAAGTAGAAGTTCGGGATTGAAACTCATATTGTGCACATCATGGACGTCGGGAAAGTTTAAAAATGTTTAATAAAGTTAAACGAAATGTAAAATTAATTTAAAGTAATTCTAATTTTAAATACGTGTAATAGTAACGGTGTGACAATTAAAGAAAAATTAACCTAAAGTTAGTGTTTTTAACAAATTTCGATATCCCAAAACTTCTTCTTCATCGCACGGCGATGAGTTGCGTTACAACATCTTTCTGTATGTTCTTATTGTTTGTTATTTAATCAAAAATCGTAATTTGTAAGAAACTTTGTGGATGGGTCGAGAGGAATTAAGAGACGCAAAAATTCAAAACAAAATCGCTCAAAACTCGAGCGGAAAAAAATATCGAAAGTTTTTAATACAACCGGCGTTTTTGATAACAAAAAGCGAAATTTAAAGGCTTTTCCTCAACGACTGCACGAAAAGGTTAGCTTTTCTTTAGCCGCTGGACGGCTTCACAAGAACCGAAAACAAGATATTAATCCAATAAAACTAAACAATAACGTAGAGGCATCTGGATCATATTCTGATCACTTAATTGAACTTCTTGTTCTACTAAAGTACTACAGGAAGTCTTCGTTGATCGTTGAATTGTATTTTATTTTAATGTGAACCCCCCCCCCCCCCTACTAATTTCATGGGATTACTGTAGATTTCTCGTATTTCCACGTAAAAGTATATTTCTGTTAAGGAACTTTGGATCATCTCAATTCTTTGGGGAACTTTAGTTTTAACATTTTTTAAATCAAACCTTGGTGCCGTAGATAATCAAATGCTTTTTCGATATAAATTTTCCAGTTCTCGATTAGTTTGAAAAATATGGGACTTTTATGCATTTATTTAAGATATCATTTAAGGAAGTTTTTAACCGACTTCCCAAAAACAAAGAGGTTCTAAGTTCGACGCGTATTTGTTTTTTTTTATGTCTGACCGGGCATAACTTCGAAACGCGTCGACCGATTTTGATGATTCTTTTTCTGTTGGGTAGAGTATGTTCATCGATTGGTACCATGTAAAAAATTTTTGGTAGAGTGGGGGTGGGGGGGGGGGGGGGGGGGGGGTGAAACCTAACTATATAATGCGTGGTCCGATTTGGATGGTTCTTTTTTTGTTGAACAGAGTATGATCCCCCATTGCTAACAGGAGAAAATATATTTGGCCTAGGGTGGGGGGAGGGGTAGTCTAACATTGTAACGCGTGAACCGATTTGGATAATTCTTTTTCTGTTGGGTAGAGTATGTTCCGTGGTTGATACCAGGTGAAAAAAATTTTGGGCGGATGGTGGTGGGGGGGGGGGGGGGGGGAGGTGGGGTGGAACCTAACTTTGTAACGCGTGGTCCGATTTCGATGGTTCCTTTTCTGTTGTATAGAGTATGATCCCCCATTGCTAATAGGAGAATAATTTGGTCCTATGTTGAAAGGTGGAGGGGTAGTCTAACTTCGTAACGCGTGGAGCGATTTGGATAATTCTTTTTCTATTGGGTAGAATATGATCCTTGGTTGATACTACGAGAAAAAAAATGTTGCTGTGGTGGGGGTGGAACCTAGCTTTGTAACGCCTGAATCGATTTGGATGCTTCTTTTGCTGTTGTATAGAGTATGCTCCCCCATTGCTAATAGGAGAATAACTTGGTCCTATGGTGGTGGTGGGGGAGGGGAGAGGGGTAGTAACTTCGTAACGCGTGAACCGATTTCGATGATTACTTTTCTGTTCGGTAGAGTATGTTCCTTGATTGATACCATGAGAAAAAAAGGTTAGTGGAATGGGGGTGGGTTAGGGGGTTAAAACAAACGTGTAACTTGTGGACCGATTTGGATGGCTCTTTCCTCGTTGTATAGAGTAGAAGACACTAAAAAGTGTAAAATAAAATAGTTTTTTAAAAAAAAGTTGAACCGACTTCACAAAAAGCGCTAAGAAGCACAAAATAATTTTTAGTTTTATATCTATTACGACATTTTGAAGTCGGTGCAAATTAAAGAAATAAAACAACTACATAACCACAATTGAAAATAATACATAATACTACCTGAATGTTTCAGCTTACGGGATCATAAGAAATAATGATTAAATATTTTTGTTGTAGTTGTTTGGTTTGTTTAATTTGCACCGACTTCAAAATGTCGTAATAGATATAAAATTAAAAATTATTTTGTGCTTTTTAGCGCTTTTTGTGAAGTCGGTTCAACTTTTTTTTTAAAAACTATTTTTTATATACAATAGTTTTAATATTATCCCCAGTAGATTTGTTGCTGCATAAGGTGTCAATAACTGACACCTGTTGTGCATATTTTTAACTGATTTAATGTCGGAAGGTGTAAAAGACATTTTGTTAGGAGTTATTTGTATTTCGTAATTTGTGTTGCACAACTTTATTTACTATTAAATAGACAAGATTTGAGGTGATTATATGCGCTAATAGTGATCTGCTATAAATAAATAAGGTATGCTATCGAAAAAGGGGATTATATGTTATTTATATAAACTGTGCCGGAATATTCTAGAGGAGGACGTTCGTAGTTGAATCTGTGCTCCATACGGGTAGTGCAACTAAAGTATTGGTTCGTACGTTACCTTATGTTATGCGAGCGTATTACCGGTGGAGTTCTAATATATATTTTTTCAATTTAGTGAATTTAATATATATAACTCCTTTTTATACCCGTTTCAGTGCTCTTTATCGAGTGTTGTTGTGGGCCGGTACAATTACGTTGAACAAATTAGAGTGATTAAAGCAGGCTTCAAACGCCTGAATATTTTGTGCATGGAATAATGAAATAAAACCTCTGTTCTACTTTCATTGGTTTTTAGATCAAGAGGTAATGATTAATAGAAGCAGTTAGGGTCATTAGTATTACGACGCGAGAGGTGCAATTCTTAGACCGTTGTAAGACTAACTTAAGCGAAAGCATTTGCCAAAGATGTTTTCATTTATCAAGAACGAAAGTTAGAGGCTCGAAGGCGATCAAATACCGCCCTAGTTCTAACCATAAACGATGCCAGCTAGCAGTTGGGTTAGCTACTATTATGGCTCTATCAGTCGCTTCCCGGGAAACCAAAGCTCTTAGGCTTCGGGGGAAGTATGGTTGCA
Organism: Leptarthrus brevirostris; assembly: GCA_964036015.1. Taxonomy (NCBI): domain Eukaryota; kingdom Metazoa; phylum Arthropoda; class Insecta; order Diptera; family Asilidae; genus Leptarthrus; species Leptarthrus brevirostris. Next base: position 112,408,370 of record OZ038372.1, on the reverse strand, counting down.
AGGCTGAAACTTAAAGGAATCGACGGAAGGGCACCACCAGGAGTGGAGCCTGCGGCTTAATTTGACTCAACAGGGAAAGCCTACCAAGTCCGAATATAAGTGAGTAAGACAGATTGATAGCTCTTTCTCGAATCTATAGGTGGTGGTGCATGGCCGTTCTTAGTTCGTGGAGTGATTTGTCTGGTTAATTCCGTTAACGAACGAGACTCAAATATGTTAAATAGATGCATTCAGGATTATAATGTTGAAACCTTGATGTAACTAGCTTAACAGCACCCCTACATACAACTGTAGGACTGTTTTGATTTTGTTTATATTGGGTGGAGTCGTACCTGTTTGTTTGTCCCATTAATACGGACACTAGCTTCTTAAATGGACAAATTGCGTTTGGCAATAATGAGATAGAACAATAACAGGTCTCTGATGCCCTTAAACAAGCAAACAAACACGTACGACCCCACCCATTATAAACAAAATCAAAACAGTCCTACATTTGCATGTAGGGGTGCTGTTAAGCCAGTTATATCAAGGTTTCAACATCATAATCCT